>CM053757.1:2986652-3213938 GCA_028658305.1 Pachyuromys duprasi | reverse complement strand
CCCCCCCCCCCCCGCCCCTGCACTGTAGCACACAGAGAGCTGTCAACAGGAATACAGTGACAGCAGAATCTAAGATGCTTTGCTCTGTTCTCCTTTTCAAGTGGAAATCTCATCTCAAGGTGAAGGCTGAGGGTAAGGGCAGAGCTGTAGTTAGCAGGGCAGTGGCCTGCGCTGTCTGCTTTGTTTGGGGTGTGAGTTAATGCAGTATTAGTACCCCTCCAGCAGCCTTCCCAGCTAAGTTTGCAAAGCTCATGTTACATAATTCAGATTAGCTGTCATAGTCATTGAGCTGAACGTGGAAGGTGACCATTGGAGAGGCAAATCTGGAAACCTCCCCAACCTGTTGCTTTTGTTAATGATGAGATACTGTAAGCCAAGGGCAGGCAAGCAGGATTATTTCCTATCATCCACCAAACCTGAGTGTCACAACATGAGACTATAATCTTAGCACTTGGGAGGCTGAGGCAGGAGGATTTCTATGAATCCTGTCAGAAGAGGAGGAGGAGGAGAAGAGGGAGAGAAGGAAGAAGATCCCGGAGTGGTGCCTCGTGCCTTTAACTGGGAAGCAGAGTTTGAGGCCAGTTTGGTCTTCACAGTGTGTTCTAGGCCAACCAGGGCCGCTAAGTGAGAGCCTGTCATTCTCCACAGCCCTGATTATTGTTATTTCCCACCTTTGGAACTGAGGCCATGAGGAGTTGAGCAGAGTCAAGATTCGGTCTCGGAGACTCCTAATTCTTAGTCTCCTTTCCAGCCACCCCACGGCCCAGGCTTGGCGACAGAAACTAGGTTTGTGCTTCTGCTGTTACTAGCTGTGAGTGGAGATGGCACCCCATTACTGGTCTAGTGGTTAGATGTGCTTGGGGGCCACAGGGAGAGAGCAGGAACTTTTGCTCTGACCTGGCCTCCCAGCCTGTCATTTGCCTGTTTTCTCTTCCCAAGCAGCCAGTCTTCGGCTATCTTGTCTGGGATCAGCTCTCCTGTTTAGAACTGGAGCTTCCTGAGGGCAGGGACTGTGGGGTTATCTTCCTGGCTGTGCTATCAGCAGCACCTAGCAGATACTCAGAGAGACACTTCCTTGTGGATGTGTCTCCTGTCATTTCCTAAGTTTAGCTTGGGGGTCAAATCTGACTACTACCTGTTCCTATAAAGGTTCTCAGCTAAGAGCGGATTTTACATTTTTTTGTGTTTGCTAGAGACAGGGTCTCATATTAGAGCCCAGGCTGGTCTGGAATTTATAGCAGTCCTCCTGCTTCAACCTCCGAGGTGCTGGAATTACAAGTGTAACAACACTCACCTCTGACCCATTGATTCTTACATTAAAAAAAAAAAAATATATATATATATATATATATATATATGTGTGTGTGTGTGTGTGTGTGTGTGTGTGTGTGTGTGTGTGTGTATGTATGTAATTTGTTGTTGTTTTGTTTTTATGAGACAGTGTTTCTTTATGTAGTTCTGACTGTCCTGGACCTTGCTCTGTAAACTAGGCTCACCTCAAACCTTAACTCAGAGATCTGCCTTAACTCTGCCTCCCAAGTGCTGGGATTAAAGGTGGAGGCCACCACTGCCCAGCAGGTTCTTAGACTCTTAAGTGGTTAGAAAAACTTAAGTCCTAAACATGAGAACCATTCAAAGGTTGAAAAAAAAATACAGTTTTACTGGGCCACAGCCACATCCAGTCATTTACATATTGTGTGGACTACACCTTACATAGACCTACCCTGTCTTTGAGAATGAGCAGAAATTGCATGACTATCTAGTCTCCATACTTCTTCAATCCCAGTTATTCACGGGTGTACTTTCTTTATTTATTCATCAAATACTTGCTGAGCACACACCTTTTAAAACAAAATGTTTAACTCCAATTGTCTTTATGGTTACGGAAGTGTGTTTCCTGCCCTCAGCCCACACCCTGGGTTGAGGTGGGGAAGGGAGAAGCGACCACGTCTTTGGGTGCTTAGTGCAGGCACGGAGGCTTTGGAGGTGGGCCTTGGTTTCCCAGACGGGGATGCACCTTCTTACTTTGCACACTCGGAGGCTTTGATCTTTGTGCCTGTGCCTCTGACTTCACTTCACATTGTAAAAGACATCCGCAGGCGCCTTCTTCCCCTTCCACCCGAGCTTTCCATTTCCTCTGTCCCTGTCCCAGCTGTTAAAGCTGTAGGGGCCAGGGGCATGAGAAAAACAGCGCTTGGCGCTTAGCGTGTGCCCTGGAGAGCATGCTTCGGGCTTCACACATAGCCACTTTAATCTGCCCTTGAAAAGCCTTTCTTTCAAAGACAGGAATCATTTAGTCTGTTTCACAGATGAAAAACTTGAAGCTCGGAGAGGTGAACATTTGTCCAAGGTCTGTAAAGCAGAGGAGACTGGACCCTGAATCCAGACTGCGACTCCCCAGCACAGGTGCGTTAGTCATGTAGGTCAGGTGCCTGGTTGCGGAATTGGCATATCCTGTAATGCCAGGAAAACGGTGTGGGTAGAGAGCAAGGCTACCTCACCCGATTCTCCCCTGGAAAACTCGTAGTGGCAGACCCCAGTGTTTTACATCTTTATAAACTGAGCATTTTCCACCAAGGGATGTAAATTTTACCAGGTCAGGAGCTGGCTGAGGGACAAACTTGCAGCTAGGGGTTAGGGGTGTAGCTCAGTGGAGGAGGGAGAGCTAAGCATGCCAAGGCCCAGTCCCCTCCATCAAAACAAAAGTGTATCTTGACTTCTGGCTGTAATCAAAGGATAATGACCCACAGTACCCGGGGCTGTGAATTCAGCAAGACTGACCAGACCAGCAAGGCCTGAGGTACATGTGGAATGTTAATCATGACACTAGAAAAAAAAGGAGTGGCAGGGAAGTTTGGGGACTGCTGAGGGAAAGCCAGGTAATGTCTTGGCCTTGAGGATTCCTGAGGGAGGTGCTGTGCCCGGCACAGCAGGGGCTAGCCTCCTGCCCTCTGTCAGCAAGCACCTCGAAGAGGAATGTTCCAAGGAGGTCTGTTTGGGAATGTGGCTTCGGGCCTTCAGTTCCTCTTTGTTTAGTTAGTAATTACCAAAGGACTGTGTGAGGACTGGACTGCCTTCTGTCTCTACTGCTTGTGCCCCAAAAGGAAGGGAGTCAACACCACTGTGTCCACAGACAGACAGCAAGCTCTGTCAGGAAAAGACGTGAAGACTAGTAAAAACAAGAACTTACTGGAATTTTTAGAGAGACTGGTTACTCAGCCATCAAGTCTCAGTGAAAATGCATCTACCCTGACGTCCTAAGTGACTAAGGTTTCATGTATTTCAGTTTGTCAAATCCTTCATTAAGTGCTTCAAAACATTGAGAAAGACTTTAGGGCCTCAAAAACAAAACAAAACAAAAACTTTCTTCTCAGTAACCCAGGAGGCCTTGGCTTCTGAGCTGGTGGCCCTGGGCTCCAGAGCGAAGTAAGCATGGGAATGCATGGAATTTACTTGTAGTTTGCAGGAAATAAAGTGTTATTGTTAGGGTAGTTTCCTGTCATAAAAAAAAAATCTTTAATTTGGTTTTAAAATAGCAACCTGAGATGTTGTTTTTGATCCAGGAATGTATAGGAAACCCAAAATTATAAGTATTTTCTTCAAGTTTTGGTGTAAGAATTCTCTGCATTTCTCACAGATAAGATGTTAGATGTTTCAAGTTTCTTGGTGCTGTGCATGTAAAAATGAGCGTGTGTGTGTGTGTCTACAGTAGAAACAGGGAGATTCTCGATGGTTCTGTGATGCACTAGAGATGAAAGGTTATCCTTCTGAGGCTGGGGTGTACAAAAAGAGCAAAGAAAACAGCACTAGCATTAGACCCCCCAGTTAGGGAGAAAACAGCAACCAGGCACACAACGGAAGGATGTAAATACAGTACTCAACGAATGAAATTCTCAAAAGTCTTCAGGTTAAGAAACAGAAAAGAAGCAAGGCTGCTTTTGGGGGGATGGGGTGGGGACGGCTACTGGGACGGGGGATCCAGCCTCCCCAGTGCTTACCTTGGGTTCGGGAACTAGCTTAGGGACTTTTCTTCCTGAGAGATCAATATACACAGACATTCCACAGTGAGCACAGATGCTCTGGACCATCCGTGGGTGGGGCTAAGTGTTAAAGCTGCTGAATACTGGGAGATTTTAACATTCTGGGGTTAAAGGAATCAGTGTCCTGGGAGGTGTTGGGGCATTTACTAGTTGACATATGAGGAATTTTCTTTTTCTTTTTTCGTGAGACAGGGTTTCTCTATGTAGCCTTGGCTATTCTGGAACTTGCTCTGTAGACCAGGCTGGCCTCAAACTCACAGAGATCCAACTGCCTCTGACTCCCTGAGTGTTCGGATTACAGGCCTATGCCACTGCACCTGGCTGATATATGAGGATTTTATTTTTATAGAAATTTCAAGATATTTTTAAATTTATCTATTACTTTTCTATCGATGTATCTATGTATGTATGTATGTATGTATGTATCTATCTATCTATCTATCTATCTATCTATCTAGATATGTGTAGGTGCTCTATCTGTATATACACCTTCATGCCAGAAGAGGGCATCAGATCACATTATAGATGGTTTCCAGCTACCATGTGGTTGCTGGGAATTGAACTCAGGACCTCTGAAATGCTCTTAACCACTGAGCCATCTCTCCAGCCCTGTGGATGAGTTCTTTATCTACATATATGTGAACATATCATGTGCATTTCTTGTACCCGTGGAGGTTGAGGGAAGGGTTCCAGGACCCCCTGAAACTGGAATTACAGATAGTTATGAACTGTGTGGGTACTGGGAATTAATTCGGGGTCCTCTGGAGGAGCAGCCAGTGCTTTTAGCCACTGAGGCCTCTCTCTAGCCCTGGGTTTTTTTTTCCATTCTGTTTTGGTTTTCTTTGAGATATGGTCTCACCATGGAGCCCCAATTAGCCTGCAACTTTGCTGTGTAAACCAGGTTAGCCTTGAGCTTACAGAGGCACCCTAACCTCTGTCTCCTGAGTGCTGGGATAAAGGCATGTGGCACTATGCTCTACTGTATCTTTTCTTCCTTCTTAGTTTTAGACTTTTTAATTTTATTTTACGGTATGAGTGTTAGTGTACAGGCAATTCAGCAGGTCTGCCTTCAGGGTCCTCGCAATTGCTTATGTCATCACCTGCCACCACCAGGTGTGCCAAGTGAGTGCCGGACCTAAGGACCCTGGCCATCCACAGCTGTCTCTCTCCATGTTCTTTCTATTCCTGTTGTTTCTCTCCTTCCCTGCACCCCACTCCTCATGTCTCACTGTCTCTGCCCCTTCTTCAGGCTCTCCTCTCCTTTCCCCCAATAAACTTTCTTATATGAGATCTGTTGCACAGTGTAATTCCTGGAGGGGGGTTACACCTTGGCATGGGCCCCCATGGCATGCCCCCACTCCACGCCCTCATCACCCTACTCCCTCATCATTCTACATCGTAACAATGGGTGTACTGCTTGCAGGTATGTCCGTGTATCATTTACATCCTGGATCTGGAGTCACGGATGCTTGGGAGCCTCCATGTCGGTGCTGGAAACCCAGATTCTCTCTCTGTAAGAACAAGTGTCCTTAACCGCTGAGCCGTCTCTCCAGCTCCGGATTTTTTTTTTTAATTGTAGTTAATTAATTTCTTGGAAACCAGGTTTTTGTAGTTCAAACCAGTCTTGAAGTTGTGAGCGTCTTGCCTCAGCTTTCTGATTGCTGGGATTATAGGTGTCTGCCATCATCTACCACCCATTTCATTTATTTATTTGTCTATTTAAAGATTTACATTTTCAGAGCTAGAGAGATGGCTCAGAGGTTAAGAACACTGGCTGTTCTTCCAAAGGTCCTGAGTTCAATTCTCAGCAATCACATGATGGCTCATAACCATCTATAGTAAGATCTGGTGTGCAGGCAGAATGTTGTATAAATAATAAATAATTTTCTGTGTATACATATATGAAGGATCCTTTGGAAGCCAGAAGAGGGTGTCAGATTCCCCTGCAATTGGACTTACAGTGAGAGGTTTAAAAACTTGGAGTTAATTCTTGGGACTGGGGCAAAGTCACCAGATCACAGTCCTTTCAGAGCAGGGGTCCAGCAGCAGTCCCCCACCCAGATTAACCTTAGGGTATGACTAGGGTCAAGTAGCCCCTAAGGAAGCCCATGGAATGTGTTAACTCCCCCTCCCCCTTGCTACAGCCTAACAGGGCAGTACCTTACCTGGGTCAGGTGTCCCCCAGGTAGCCAAACCTGATCCCTTGCAGTTTTGGTGCCTGAAAACAAACCAATCATTTTAAAGGTCAGCTCCCCTAGAGACCCTTTCACCCAATCCTGTACTGCCAAGACTCGCACTTCCCTACTTTCGTTTTTTGCCCCCTTAAAAACTCTGTTCCCCCAGAGTTGGGGGTCGCTTGCCCCTTTGTTCTTGTAAAGGGCAGCCACCCAGCTTGAGTTTGTAATAAAGGCCCTCATGTGTTTTGCATAGGACTTAAAGCCTGTTGGTTATTTAGGGACTCGTGATCTGGGTATTTCAACAGCTGGTGAAGAGCTTCTGGCAATGGGTGCTGGGAACCAAACTCAGATCCTCTGGAAGAGCAGGAAGTGCTTTTGATCCTTGAGTTGTCTCCCTAGCCCCTTGTGTGAGGGCTCAAGGCTGGTATTACTGTGTAGCAGAGAATAACCTTGACTTCCTGATCTGATCCTCCTGCCCTCACCTCCCAAGTACTGAGACGGCTCCTGACTTTCTCTGTTTTGTTGTTGAGACAGGAACACACTGCGTAGCTCATTCGCTGTAGCCCGTCCTCTTGCCTGCTTCCTGCATGCTGGTGTAATAAATGTATATCCCCAAGCCTAGCGTTTGTCTCATTTGTCCGGGGTCTCACCCTTTGGTGTTTAGAAGTTGTTGAGGAAGCATGACTTAGCTGAGGGGGATAGTCTTTTTTCTCCTTCTCCTTCTTCTCTCTCTGTCTGTCTCTGTCTCTTGAGTGGGTGGGTTTGAGAAAGGGTTTCTCTGTATGTATAGCCCTAGCTTTCCTGGAACTTGCTCTACAGAACAAGCTGGCTTTAAACTCAGAGATCCACCTGCCTCTGCCTCTCAAGTACTGGAATTAAAGGCTCAGGCTGCCAGGCTGCTTGGGATAGCCCTTTTTTAGTGTCTCTGGGAGAAGCTTGAGACAGATGGACAATCAGCTCTCGGGGGGGCTGCCCTGGCTGTTTATTCTAGGACTCATTGAAGCCTGTTGGAGAAGTGCGACAGAGATTAGTGCAGGAAGATAGAAGCGTCAGGAACGCGCCCTGATAGACATCCCTTAAGCCCTGGGCACACCGTCGTCTGCTGGGAATAATTAAATTCCCCACGTTGCTCACTTGGAGTTAGCTGCCATTGCTAGATGAGGCATTAATCTCTCCTCCAGCCTCCAAGTTTTTGAAACAAAGTTCTTGCTTTGTAGACCGTGTTGACCTCAAAGTTGCCAAGATCCTCTTGCCCCAGTCTCTGGAATTCTGGGATTACAGGCCCATGCTACCATGACTCTCCTCTCCTCTCCTCTTCTTCTGGCTCTTGTTTGGTTGCTTTTTTGTTTATTGTCTATTGATTTATTTATAATAGATTGTGTACTGTCGATTCTGCAGAGTGAGTGGTGAGCTATTGAGCCTCAGTTTCCCTCTTGTGAGATGAGACAGGGAGAGAGTAGAAACTAGGGCAGGTTGCCAAACCCAAGGCTGGTTTAACTACAGTCAAGAACTTTCAGCTTATCAACAAAGGGAGCTGGGAAAGGGAAGAGAGGAAGATTAAAAAAAAAAAAAAAGCCCCAGGGGTAGGAATCTAGGCCCCACTCAGCAGGGGAGCTGTGCGGAAAGCTCAGAGGCCTGGCTGGGGAAAGATGGCTGTGGATTCTGAGGTGAGAGACTGGGACAGGATGCATCGAGCTGCAGTGATCTTTGACCTGAAGAACAGAAGTATTGTCTTGAAGAAGCAGCACACTGTCAGCTTCCTGGAAATGTTGCTCCAGCATTTGGGAAGGTCAGGGCCCCATAGGTGAAAGCTCTTGCTGCCTACCTGACTTTGATTCTTGGAACCCACAGAGCGGAAATGGAGGCTGTCCTTTGACCTTCGTACATGTGCTTCCCAGCAAAGTAAAGAAATAAATAAGCTCATTTTAAAAGGGAAATACAGATTTTCTTAAAACTGCTTTGCAGAGCTAATACCTAATGTGTTTTCCCTCTAGGCGAGAACGTCCCACCAACTTCTGGAAAAATTCCTGTCTCCATCTTTCCCCATCTATTCTGCTCCCAGCCACAGTGCAAATCTTATCTTGTCATCTCCGTTCTTCGAAACTTCCCAGAAAGTCTAGAATGAAATTTCAGTAGATGCTTGATAGTTCCTGTCTTTCTGCCTAGACCATTTTTAAGACTTTTTTTTTTTTTTTTTACTTTTTAAAAGCACACTTGCCCTCACACCCTTTGTATTTGCTCCTGGCTGGTTCTGATTTTACCATCCTCCTCCTGCTTCAGCCTCCTATGTAAGCCACCATGCCCAGCATATGTAAACTTCACATATTTTGAATATTTGAAAAGAATTTTCCAGGGAGTAATTTTAAGTATAGTTTAAGATTACTGAGGTTGCTGGTTGTGGTAGTACACACCTTTAATCCCAGCACTCAGAGAGGCAAAGGCAGGCAGAGTTCAAGGCCAGCCTGGTCTACAGTGACTTCCAGGACAACCAGGACTACGTAGAGAAACTCTGTTTTCAAAGCCCCCTCACCTCCCCCCCAAACGAGGTTTGATCTTGTCTCCTCCCTCCCCACACCTGAGACAGGGGTTTATCCATGTGTAGCTGAGGCTCTGTCCTGGAACTCTCACAGAGTCCCACCTGGCTCCTGAGTCCTGAGATTAAAGCCCGGAGCCACCACCGCTGCTCAGCCAGCCTTGTCTCTTCTAAAGTGAAGATGTAAATGAAGCTTTTATAAGTTATACTTGTAAATTGCTCATAAAGGCATTTCTAGATGAGGAAAGTTGTTTGCTTTTTTAATTTTTTTTCAGTTGAGCTTGAGATGAAGCCACTGCTGGGTTGGTGCCGAGTCTGAAGAGACTTCAGACACTGGATTCTGCCCCACCCCTGCCCCAGATCCCTGCCTTCCTGTTTTGAGGCTGGGTCTCCAGTAGAAAGATGGCCTGGAACTTCATGAGGTGTGTGTGGCCAACACAGGCCTCCTGCAAGCTAGGCAAGCAAGTTACCAACAGAGTTGCATCCCAGCCCATGCTGGGGTCTTTTCTGTCATCAAATCTCCTCTCTTGTCCTAGCTTGGCCCTTCCCTCAGCTTGGTACCCACCCCTGATATGGACTTTTGGTACCTACCCCTGGCCTGAACTCCTTCCCAGTCTGCAAGGAAGACAGAGCTTTGGTTGGGAACCTGCTCTCATGGTCTCTTCAGCCACATGCAGGTGAGAGAGTGTGTGTTTGTCTACGTGTGCGTTTTGTTTCGGGGAACCTATCTTTACTCAGGAGTCTCCCCCTGACCTCTCCCTTTACTTTCCTAGTCTACCTTATGACCTCCCAGATGCTGATTGCTATGACGGTCTTCTCTGAAGTTCTGGGCAAAACAGATGATCACCACAACATGAGAGCATGGATGAACATTACACGAGTGATGTTGAGGGGCAGGAGGCTGACACACAGGGTGACCTGTGATTCTGTGTGCAAACACAGCCAGTTGGGACAGTGACTGGGACAAGATGGGGGCCGACGGGGAGCGGAGCAAGGGGCAGCAACCACGCTGCTGAGTGGTCGACGGCTCAGTCCGAGCGCTGGCCACCAGAGGATTTCTGGTTTTGTTTGTTTTATTTTTTAAATAGGGTATTGCTATGCAGCCCTGGCTGGCCTTAAGTTCAAGGCCATCCTTCTGTCTCCTGCTCCCAAAAATTACAAGCAATCGCCTTAGCACTTGGATATTTTTACTTTTATTATTACTTTTTAATTTTTTTAAAAAAGATTTTATGAGTGTTCTATCTCTATGTACACCTGCATGCCAGAAGAGGGCACCAGATTCCGGTATAGACGGTTGTGAGCTGCCATGTGGTTGCTGAGAACTGAACTTAGGACCTCTAGAGGAGCAGACAGCGCTCTTATCTGCTGAGCCATCTCTCCAGCCCCCTATTTTCACCTTTTTCTTTTGGTTTTTTGAGACAGGGTTTATTTGTGTAGCCTTGGCTGTCCTGGACTTGCTTTATACCAGGCTGGCCTACCTCTGTTTC
Source organism: Pachyuromys duprasi (assembly GCA_028658305.1). NCBI lineage: Eukaryota > Metazoa > Chordata > Mammalia > Rodentia > Muridae > Pachyuromys > Pachyuromys duprasi. The sequence goes on along the minus strand of CM053757.1, from coordinate 3,203,701 downwards.
CCGAGTGTTGGGATTAAAGGCGTGGGTCACCATGCCCGGCTTTTTTTTCTTTTTCCCTATTTTTACTTTGAACACCTGGGTTATACAGTGAGTTAGGGCCAATCTTCATCACACTGCAAAACCTTGTCTTAATAAAAGAAAATAAATATATATTTACATGTATACATAGTTACCTTTTGTGTATGTAAAACTTGAAAACATAGATTTAGTTTTTTTTTTTTAAGATTTATTTATTTATTACTTTTACAGTATTCTGCCTGCTTGTGCCTGCAGGCCAGAAGAGGGCACAACATCTCATTATAGATGGTTATGAGCCATCACATGGTTGCTGGGAATTAAACTCAGGACCTTTGGAAGAGCAGCCAGTGCTCTTAACCTCTGAGCCATCTCTCCAGACCCTCTGATTTGCTTTTTTAATATCAACTTTATCTATCTAGACAAGATTTCTCTGTGAAGCCTAGCTGTTCTGGACTCACTTTGTAGACCAGGCTGGCCTCGAAATCCAGAAGATCTACCAGCCTGTGCCTCCCTAGTGCTGGGATTAAAGGTGTGTGCCACCATGCCTGGTAACTATTTATTTAGAGATATGGTCTCACTTTGTAGCCAGGCTAGCCTTGAACTCTTCTTTACTGAGATTTCAAGTGTGTGCTACCACATGTGGCTAATATAAACTTAAAAATACCAGGTTCTCACTGTATAGCCTTGGCTGTCCTAGAACTGGCTATGTAGGCTAAACTGGCTCGACCCCATAACATCCACCTGTCTTTGCTTTCTGAGCACTGGAATTAAAAGAGGAAAAGCATGCTCTACTACATCAGGCTAATATGACTATTTTAAAGTGCTATAGTGTATTTAATTACTTTTGAATCCATTATGGCCCTTTCCTTTTAAAATTCACTCTACTCGACCATAAAAATACTGCTTATAGTCAGTTTTCAGTTATTGAGTGGTCACTGTAATTGGTATGGATGGGTCAATATCAAAGGTTATATGTTTGGTTTTACTTTTAAACGTGTGTGTGTGTGTGGTTAAGGAAAATGATTTTTCCAGGATAGAGATGTGAGATGTAACCAAGAGTAGGGACAGTAGTGGATACTTGCTTTTGCCTTCCAGCCTGGATTCCCCATTCTGTGACAACAGCGACCTGCCCATGCCTTGGAGGGTACATTAGCTATGGGCTCCTTAGTACAGTAGAGTCTTGTGCACAGTGGTGCCATTCATGTGAGCACCTCATGCTTTCTGAGGGCACGGGTTTGGGCAGGGGCAGCTTGCTATGGCTCATTGCCTGGCTCTGAGGTTTGCCTGAGGAGATTACTGCTTCCCAACTAATAGTGTGATCGGCAGAACTCAGGACTCCTCAAGTTACCTCCTCTTCTGCTGTGGTCTGATGGCCAGTTCTCCTTCCTGGAGGCCACTCAATTCCTTGCCATAACATGGCTCCCTACTTTGTCAAACAAGTAAGATCAGGATACCATCAGCAAGCAGACTCTACAGTCATATGGCACATAACTACACATGTGGTCATCGCTTCATTTCAATTGCCTGGTGAGGAGCTAGCCACAGGGGATGTTTCTTCTCAAGGCAAGGAAGTCAGCCTGCAAAGAACTGGCTCGAGTTCACTGTGACAAACACTGATTCTTCAGTCATGGAGGCAGACAGCGGAGATCAAAGGGTTTAGAACACCCTGGGCCACATAATAAGACCCCACCTCAGAAAACAATGGCAACAAAAGAAATCATGAAAGTATCATTTATAATAATGGGTTTCATGATAATATTTTATATATAGTTTAAAGATTTATTTATTTATGTGTACATTATTCTGCCTGCATGCCAGAAGAAGGTGTCAGATCTCATTATAGATGGTTATGAGCCACCATGTGGTTGCTGGGAATTGAACTCAGGACCTCTGGAAGAGCAGCCAGTACTGTTAATCTCTGAGCCATCTCTCCTGCACAATATTTTATATTTTTGTTTATTTATTTTTGACAGGTCTCTCTGTCATAGCTCAGGATGGCCTTGGATTTACCATCAGCCTCCTGGGTGCTGGGATTACTGGAGTAGGTCATTATGGTATGCCAGGTTTTATTAAGGTACTTTCGCGCATGCAGTGTGCTTCAGTCACATTTATCTCCCTATTCTTTTTTTATTTTATTTTATTTATTTATTTATTCCAAGACAGGGTTTCTCTGTGCAGCCTTGGTTGTCCTGGACTCCTTTTGTAGACCTCATTGGCCTCAAACTCACAAAAATACACCTGCCTCGGCCTTCCTGAGTGTAAGGATTAGAGGCACGCGCCACCATGCCCAGCTTAAATAGTCCTTTATCTTTTTTTTTTTCAGATTCAGGCTGTCCTGTAACTCACCATGTAGCTGACGATAACCTTGAACTTCTGATCCTCCTGCCTCTGCTTTCCCATTGCTGGAATTACAGGTATGTGTCACCACATCCCATTTGTGTGCTGGGGATTGAACCCCAGCACTGTTGGAGGATGTTTTGGGGACACTGCATATTCATATGCTGCTTTCTGTGCACAGAGATCTGGTCGCAGTCCGTGGGCATTGCCATTATTATGAAGCATCTCCTGTCTTGTTACATTGTAAACCTTGCTCTCCATCACCTTCTGATTGGTTAAATAAAGACCGGAACAGCCAATCGCTGGGCAGGAGAGGATAAGGCGGGACTTCCGAGTCCAGAGAGAGGTTCTCAGGTGGGCACCAGAAGGAGGGAGAGTCACCATTTAGGCACGGATGAAGAAGGAGGTGCCAGGGTGTGACTAAGATGGCAGGTAATGGGCCGCGTGGCTGGGAAGGAGGCCAGGCCAGAACTGTCAGGTTAGAACAGCTGCGTATCTGCCCAGCTGTAGAGACTGACTCTTATAATAAAATATAAAGGTCCCCATGTCACTATTTAGAACAAGGGCAGGCATAGAAAAAAACCTTGCATTTTACACACTGCTTTGTATATATTCCTAGACGAGCATTCAACCAACTGGTCTGCATCCCCTGTTGTTCTTATTCTTTGAGATAGGGTCTCACGTAGCCTGGCGTGGTCTTAAATCTACTGATATGGGATACAGGCTCCTGGCCCTCTCTATCTCTACACAATAAGGGCTAGTATTATCAGGGTAGGCCCTGATCAGGTTTCCTGAATAGACTTGACGAGCTTTCTTACACCGCATGTGCTGTAAATACTGTTCTATTTCACACGCTGTCCTAAAAGATCCCCGCACTTTGCACTTGAGGAAAGTGTGGCTTGGAGGTGATATCTGCTTGCCGTGGCGGGCGGGGGTGGGGGTCTGATGCTTCTCCACCATAACCTGTGGCCTGTGAACCACCAGAGCCCAAGACACCCCCTCCCCCAGGAACCCACTAAACACACACAGGCTGGCCACAGGGACGTATCCCATCTCCCCGGGGGCAGTTCTTTTGTGCAGCTTGTGGGCCATTTGAGGATTTGGCTCCCATTGTTCTCACTCATCACTATGCTGCCCCTTGTCTTGGGGGCTTTGTGTGCTGCCGGCCCCTGGGCTGACACAATTTTCAGAAGGCCAGCGTCGCCTCGTATTCACTCATGCCCTGAACTAAACTAAGAAATGCGATTGTTTGGACTATCCAAGGTTGAGGAACCTTGACTTTGTTTTAAGGATTCAGCTATCAGATGTGAACTTGGCAAGCAGGCCCTTCCTAAGTCCATCAAATGCATGCAACTGTCTCCATCAGGGCTCTGCTTCCAAAAGCAGGACTTATATCTGAAGACCGTTGGCGTTGGCTTCAGTAGTGGTGTAGTCCCTGGAAGAGCGCTGAACTTAGTGCTTCAGTCAGGCAGCTTCCAGGGCCCACAACCTCACTTTCACAGCTGGGTGGATAGGTGGACCCAAAACCGCGTGAGGTAAGATGAGATACCAGATCTGAACATCAATGTTATTGTAATTACTGCTAAAATATAAAGCATTTTAAATGCGTACTGGAGAATTGGAGATGAATCTAGAAACTGAGTATATTTATTTATTTTACTTAATTACAATGTATATATTTTTAAATTTTTATGAGAGTTTTTGCTTACATGTATGCTTACATGCAGTACCCAGAGAGGCCAGAAGAGGGCATTATATCCCTTGGTTGTGAGCTACCTTGTGGGTGCTGTGAACTGAACCTGGGTCTTCTGGGAGAGCAACCGCTGAGCCACCTCTCTGGTCCCTGTTTAATTATTTCTTAATGTGGGGGATTGAACTCAGGACCTGAAACATGGTAGGCAAAGCTGTTATTCCATCCCTGGCTTGAGATGCCTCTTTTAAAATTTTTTTTTTTCTTAAACAGAATTTTTTTAAAGGTTTATTTATTATGTATACAATGCTCTGTCTACACGCCAGCAGAGGACACCATATCTCATTATAGATGGTTGTAAGCCACCATGTGGGTGCTGGGAATTGAACTCAGGACCTCTGGAAGAACAAACAGTGCTCTTAACCTCTGAGCCATCTCTCCAGCCCCCTTGTTTTTTCTTGAGACAGGGTCTTACTGCATAGCTCAGGCTGGCCTTGAACTCCTGAACTTCCTGCCTGTGTACTTGGATTACAGGTGTGTACCCCACACCCAGCTCTGAGCTGCCAATTTTGGTATGTAGGGTTTCAAAAGAATATGTACAAGAAGGCCCTATTTCTCTAGATTATGAGAGTATGAGTAAAAGTATTTTCTCAGTCTTGCCCATTTGCGCTTTTAACTTTGCCATTGTGAATTGGGGTGAGAGAGGGAGGGAAAGCTTGATTGAATCATTAAAAGTAAGTCATGGGGCTGAGGCAGAAGAATCGCTTTGAGTTGGAGCCTAAGTTATGGAGTAGGACCCATCTCAAAAAAAGAAAAAAGAAAGAAAAAGAAAAGAAGAAGAAAGGGAAAAAATAGAAAAATAGAAAGAAAGATACAGCTGTAAATTTTCTGAGTTGGAGAGATGGTTCGTCAGTCAAGAACACTGGCTGCTCTTCCAGAGGACCCAGATCAGACCCCATCAATAGCATCAACATTGTAGCTCTATCAATAGCTCCAGTTCTAGGGGGTCTGCAGACCTCCTCTGGCCTTCACAGGCTCCAGGTACCAGGTACAGAGACACACATGCAGGCAAAACACCTACGCCCAGAAAAGAAAGGGGAAAAATCCTGAAGTGACTGAGGATTAACACAGCAGTCCAGTTTATCTTTGCGTTGTTGCAAACCAAGCAGGTTCTCTGGCCCATGCCATACCTCTAAGCCTCTGCTTCTAAACTGCAGGCTGCTCCAAGCTGCCAAGCAGCCTTCCCAACCTTCAGCTCGGAGCCCGAATCACTGGGGCAGTGGAAATGGAAATCCTCCCTTGATCTTCTGTCTGCACTTACCACACTCAGCACTGACCGGGGCTCTCTTTCTGTGGCCTTGGGATCATTTTTGCCTACATATAATTCCTCAAAAATTATTTTTAACTAAAAAAAAAAAATCTTTGTGGTGGCACATACCTTTAATCCCAGCACTCTGGAGGCAGTGAGTTCAAGGCCAGCCTGGTCTACAAAGTGAATTCCAGGACAGTCAGGGCTGCTACACAGAGAAGAAACCTCTTGAAACATCAAAATAACCACAAATGTTATATATAAGAATGTTTTGCCTGCATGCATGTCTGAGCACCACTTGAATGCCTGGTTCCCTAGCAGGCCAGAAGAGGGTGTTGGGTTCACTGGAACTGGAATTACAGAGAGCTGTGAACTCCCGCTCTGGAAAAGCAAGCAGTGCTCTTAGCTGTTGAGTCATCTCTTTAGCCCCTATATACACTTCAAAGAATGATTTTCTAAAAATATATTCAGTCTTGGGCAGATGGCTCATCCAGTAAAGGTCATGCAGACCTGGTACCTGAGTTCATTTCCTGGAACTAATGTAAAGTTGGAGAGACAGACACCGCACAGTTGTCCTCTGATGGGGCTGGAGAGATGGCTCGTAGGTGAAGAGTACTTGCTGCTCTTGTAGAGGATCTGAATTCAGTTTCCTACACTCACATGGCTGCTTACAGTCATCTGTAACTCCAGTTCCATGGGAATCTAGCACTCTCCTCTGGCTTCCACAGACATCGTACACACATGGTTTACATACATATAACCAGCCAAAACACTCATGCAGATTAAATATAAATCAAGTTAAAAAAAAAGTTTTCTAGCATCCACACAAATGCCCTTCGCCCACCATGGGTACACATAAAGATAAAACTTAAACAAAAAAAGTATGTACTGTTTTGCACATATTTGAAAACATAATCCATCATATAACTTTTCTTGATTTTCTCTGTCTATGTGTCTGTCTGTCTCTCTCTCTTGGTTTTTTGGTGTAGTCTTGGCTGTCTTGGACTTGCTTTGTAGACTAGGCTGGCCTCAAACTCATAGAGATCCACCTGCCTCTGCCTCCCCAAGTGCTGGGATTAAAGGCATGAGCTACCACACTCAGCTTATTTTGCATTATATTGCTTCTTTAAGTGCACTATATCCTCTTCACCCTGGGCCATATGTTGGGATGTTTTTAGAGGTCACACTATGTACATGCATGCATGTATGTATGACTATGTGTGTTTGCCTATGTGCAGAGACCAAGAGTAGTGCTGACACCCTATGTCTAGACAGCCCAAATGTCCACAGAGCTATAGATGAGAAACTGTTGGGATGTAGGCAGAGGAATATGAATTTCACAGTGATTTTGTACTCACCAGCGCCCATTTAAAAATACTCAAACCTGGGGGCTGAAGAGCTAGCTCAGTGGTTGAAAGCTGACTGCTCTTTCAGAGGACTCCAGTTCAATTCCCAGCCCCCACATGGCATTCACAACTATCTGAAACTCCAAGATCTGACACCCTACACAGACATGCATGCAGGCAAAAAACCCATGTACATAAGATTAAAATGAATTATTTTAAAAAAGGCTCACCCCCCCCCTTTTTTTCTTTTTCCTTTTTCCCTTCGAAATTGCATTTCCATTCTCTTTGCCCCTTTTCCTAAGGCAGCTTGTTCTATGCTGGTTGTCCTTACTCCTTCTCTGCTGCACAGCTGTGTTCAGGTGTATCTTAGACTAAGGCGGGGTTCTGAAGGTCAACAACTTCCTTCCACATTGAGCTGTCATTAGAAGCTGATCTGAACGTCACAGATCCTTTACATCTGATAGATGAGTTTTACACACAGAAGGCTTTTGACTGACACACGTCTCTTTTGGGGATAAACTGGTGAGGAAATTTGGGAAGGTGAAGGCTCTCACCTTCCTAGTGGGATAAGCGTTGGTGTGTATGTGGGGAGGTGTTTCTTTTGAAGTAGGTTGGGAAACATCTGTTGTGATTTGGGGCAGAAAGTGTAGATTAGCATATTTTCTCAGGATGATTAATTTTAGGAAAGAAAACATACGGACACTGAGTATTTTGAAATTGATTTCCTTAAAAGTTCCCATGCCCACGTACCCTCTGGAAAGTCTTCATGTTCCCATAAAGGGATTCTTACATCCACTTGATTTGATTCAGTGCGCCTCCTCGTAACTAAGCAACACTTCCCTTTTTAGCGATCGGAAGGATTTTGCACATAGCGTGAATGCTGAGGAAAGTGGAGACATTGCAGTTATACTGTGTAATACTTCACATGTCAGCAACAGAACCCCTTCCACGAGACGGGTGGTGATGCAGGCAGCATAGCATCATAGTTGACTTCTCCAGTTCCCACAAAATTAGTTCCTTTGAGGCACATCCGTGTCTGCTCCGATTCACAGCCTTACCACCTTAAGATTGAGATTAAAACAGATTCCTCATTAGAAAATGAGTTTCAGCAAGGTCACACATATACATCCCTTCATACAGTATTCAGCATGTACCAAGCATTCAATAAACATCAGCTGTTAGTTTAGGTATGACTGCTTACCACCATGGATGAGCCAATATGGTGATGGAATAACAATTTCAGTCCTGTTGGGTACAAGTTCTTGTATCCAACTGCCCTGATTCCATGGACAGCTTTAGGTCTTTAATAGTCCATTGAGTTCTGCAGGCCCAAGGTTCACATCACTTTCTGTTCGGCCTCACCAGGACAAGGTTTGAGCTGTGGAAGAACACTTTTCTGGAGTGGCTGAGACTCTGAGTACTAAAGTTATTTAATATTTCAGGATACCGTGTCATTGCATAAAGTAGATAAATGGTGTTCTGCTTGCTATTGGCTCTCTTGCACAAAACGTATGTAAAGGTCTGAGTTCCTGCAATAATGCCAAGGCACCTTAGCCCTTGCATGGATAGCCATCTTACTGGGTTACACAGTTTTAATACCAGAGGAGTTGTCTCCTGACATTAAACTGTCCAAGCAGTATTTATATCTGTGTCTGTCCTGCAAGATCACTTACCCCTGCAGAGCCGCTTAAAAGTAGTTAATGACAGAAGGCACATGACTTGGCCCTTTATGAATGATTGCATAAGTTCGACCCATGCTGTCATGGTTTATGGAGGAAGGCAGTTTGTCCATACCCGGCGTCCACCACAGCAGGTAATTTGAAATGAAACGAGACAGTTTCTACAAGCAGATTGATTTGGGAAATCTTGCCTGTTCTTCCCTTTGACCCTTGACAAGTTGACACTCCAAAGATTGTGACTTTAAAAAATGATTGGGTGCAAATACGTTTAGGTAGATGATTTACTGCGCGCCGAGGCAAGGACAGTGGCTGGAGCGTGCTGTGAGGGGAAGCGCTGCAAACGCTAACAACTCCGCTTTTACGTTTCTGTGTCACATTAATTATCCCACCAGCTGAGTCTACTGATTGCCCTACATCAAGTAGTTTATATACTTGGTAAGACACCGCAGACCCGATTTCTGGGTGAGAGGCTGGGCACCCAATTTCCAGATTAAGAGATATGGCATTCATACCAGCCTTCACTGGTATTGCAGATTCTGGTGGTCATCTTGGTGGGAACTCGCAGCATGCATGTGAAGAAGAGACAGCCATTTTGTTGGCTGGATTCTGTTTCTTTTCCTTCCTTCCTTCCTTTTTTTTTTCTTTCTTTCTAGCATACAAAGGAGGATATACTAAATAATGATTAAAGTAGTGATAAGCTTAGTTATACACATATATATTATACATAATTAAGGATTTAGGGTTATCTAAAAGAAAGTCCCGCTCTGAATTAACACATTTTGGGGGCCGAAGAGCTGGCTCTGTGGCTAAGGGCACTTTCTGTCCTCTGGGTGGACCCAAGCTTGGTTTCTAGCACCCGTGTCAGGTGACCCACAGCTGTCTGTAACTCCAGCTCCAGGAGACCTTATGCCTCCACAGGTGCTTGCTCTCATGTGCACATACTCACATGCATGTGCGCACACCCACATATAATTAAAATAATAAGGATACTTTTTAAAAAAAATGAATGAATACACTTTTTTTAGAGCCCTTTGTAGTTGCATTGAGATTTCTTTGTCTTCTGTGGGTGTGGGTGGAGCTCAGGGTCCTGAGAATTCCCGACCAGCACTTTATGTATGACCCGTATCCCCATATATATACATACATATACATATGAGAGAGATAAGGAGAGAGAGACTCTTTCTAGTCCTGGTTGTTCTGGAGCTTGATATTTAAGTATCTAGGTATTTAGGCCAGGCTAGCCTTGAACTTACAGAGATCCTTCTGTCTTTGCCTCCCAAATGCTGGCTATGATCTGTCAACATATTTAAAAACGAAATATTCTCGAAAACAGGTACCAGGAAAAGCCTTTAAAAGATGGTATCTCCAGGTGTCGTAGTGCATACCTTTAAATCTTGCAGAGGAGTGTAGATCTGTCGGTTCAAGTCCAGCCTGGCCTACATGGCAAGCTGCACAGTGAGACCACACAGTGAGAGTCTCTCTCTCAAAAAGTTATTTCTATTCACAATTATATAATGTTTCGGGTAGACAGTGTTTATTTGCTCTTTAGAGACAGGGTCTGGTGTCATGCTGGCTGGCCTTGAGCTCCGGATCCTTAGTGCTGGGATCACCGGCCTGCTGGCTGGGCTATTTTAAATGAACCTTGTGATGGAGAGTTGCTGGTGGTTAGTGTCTAGCTGTGGGCTGAGGCATGACAGGCCTCCGCTCTTGCTAGAGAAAATATCCCTATCTCGAGAATGGTAAACCTTGGGCTGCTCTTTGTGGCTTTTGTTTCTTTCTATCTTTTTATTCTACCCAATTTGTTTGAATATAATTTGAAGATGCGGTTAAAAAAGAACAAAAACAAAAATGGAAGAAATTCCCCATTGGTCTCCGTTTAAATTATTTACTACCCTTTTGAGCCATATCTTCATTGAACTATGTTAAAAGTATTTTGCTGAAATGTTTCTTTATGTTGCCCGTCGGGTTTAATAGACGTGCCATTTAATAAGCTCTCTACCTGTAAGGATAGACTATTTGACCTCTATGCCCTGCTACTGCTAGACATAGTATAAGATTGCTTTGTGAAATAAAGCTGTCGGTAACATCAACAAAATAAAAAATGATCGTATTCCAATACTCTCTGCTGAGTTCTATGACAGCGCTGAAATATGGAATAAAATTGAAAGTAGATTAGTTTTGGGTCTTAAGTCATGTTTTGACAAGAAATAAGAGAGGAGAACATATCTTTGAACTTTTAGTTTTAAAGTTTTTAATGAAAATATTTATCATTTTGTAAGCTCCCTTCTTTCTTTATGGCATCTGGGCTGTATAATCTTAAAACAATCCGTTCTCTGATTGTGAGGGACATAAATACTGCTCTATCTTTGTATTAAATATCCTAAAGGAGACACGCACAGGCCATGACGGCTTGACACTTGTAAGTTAAGGAGTGTCATGCTAATAAAAAAGCTTATTGAGGAGGTTGGGAAATCAGTCATTAATAAGCTACATATTTTCAGGGTATGTAAAGCATGTAAATACTGCAGACAAGCAGGCTGCTTTTGCTGTATTTTTAAACTTACCTTCTGGAATGGTTTGACTCTGAAGAGGAAGAATAAATATGTCAGAGTGGAGGGAGCCTCGCTGAGATTACTTCCAAGCTGGAGGAATTTCTGAATTGCCGAGACATGCAGATTGTGGAATGCCTTTCACTTCTTTGGTTACACATTAATCAGATGAAGTCAGGAGAGGTGAGTGGTGGTGGTGGTGGGGTGGCCAAGAGGGCTGGCGGAGCGGGTAACACGCCCCCTGCCCCCACCCCGGGCAGCCGCAGACATCCTTGACCACCAAGGTGAAGGTCTGGCTTTCTTGAAGGTCCAGTGCCCTTCAGTGCCCTGCTCCTCTTCACAGAGGGTTCCCTGAGCAGCTGTGCAGCTCACTGCACTTCTGTTTGCATTCTTAGCCACAGAGCGCAGGATGGCCCCTTGTCCATTCGAGGCAAGGCTGGGCATGAGTGCGTCAGCTCTAGCTTCTCAGATGACATCTCTACTGCTGTTCTCCTCCTGAGTCACATGCTAGCACATGGCTAAGATGGGCCAGAGCCCAAGAGAGACTTTTCTTTTCTTTTTTTTTGGAGACAGCGTTTCTCTGTCTAGCCTTGGCTGTCCTGGACTCCCTTTGTAGATGAGGCTGGCCTTGAACTCAGGGATCTGCCTGCCTCTGCCTCCCCAGTAGTGGAATTACAGCGTGCACCACTGCACTGGCCCATGAGAAACACTGTTTTTAATCATGAAAAGGGCAATCCTCTGTGATTGTGTTTTAATTTTTTCTTTCCTTCTTCCTTCCTTCCTTTCCTTCGTTCCTTCTTTCTTTCTTTTTTCCTTTCTTTTCTTTCTTTCTCTTTCTTTTTCAGTACTTGTGATGGGTCCAGATAGATACTCTATCTTTGAGTGACATCCCTTACCTTCTTTTTTTTAAGATTAGTTTTATTAGTTTTACTCACGTGTTTGTGTCAGTGTGGGGTATGTGCATGTGAGTCCCGGTACCCTCGGAGGTCAGAAGTGGGTGCTGGATCCCAGGGGAGCTTGAGTTACAGGGGGTTGTGAGCTGTCCAACGAGAGTGCTGGGAACCGAACTCAGGTCCTCTGGAAGAGCAGCAAGGGCTATTAACTGCTCAGCCATCTCTCTGGCTTCTTTATTCAATTTATTTATAGACAGAATCTCACTGTGACGGAATCCCACTAGCCCAGCCTGGCTTTGTTGTTGTGGCCTCTATTTTCCAAGTGCTCAGGGGAGAGGCATGCATTACCATGCTTGCCTTAGCTTTAAAGAGAAGTGTTTATAGAGCCTCAAATGATCTCTCCTTGGGTATTTTACAGCTGTTTCAAAGGAGAAAAAATTTAAAATGTAGGTAGACACGAGCGATAGCTATTTCCTAGTAGTTGAGATGTATGCCAAAAGTATGGAGCCCTGTAACAGAGCCCCTTAATTTGTTCCATTCCATGGTTTTAACCTTGGCTTTGCTAAATAGTATCTTAAACAGGACAGTGAATTACTGTGGTCATTGGGTTGGTGTCATTTGTCACCCTTGATGGCAGCTTGGCTCCTGAATACAGAAGGCTGTCAGAGCACTATATAGTTGTCAGTGATCCAGACCAAGATTACATGCATGTCTTAGTCACATGTCAAACTCCAGAAAGGCCCTGAGCATATGTAGCGGGAGGGTCAAGGAGTGGGACAGCATACCCAATGAACATGTCCTTGGGCCAAAGACAAGCTAGGAAAGGAGGTGGCAGTGTGAGAGTAGAAAAAGGTAGCAACAAGATAACGGGGAAGAGAAATATTGGCGGAAAGGGAGCAATGACTCTAACAGAGGTTTGGGAAATAGTCCACTAGGAAAGGCTATGCAATGAAGCAGAGAGGGGGAGAAACATGTGAGTCCCGGTACCCTCAGAGGTCAGAAGTGGGTGCTGGATCCCAGGGGAGCTTGAGTTACAGGGGGTCGTGACTCCGCTGTGTCAGCCCAGCGTCAGGCTTGCTAGCTGTAGCTGTACACCTTTAGCAGATGAGACTTTCGCCAGTGCCACAATCTAATCTGGACAATGGGAAGAGGAGAAGGCTTTCACTTGTCCAGCCAAACAACGGGAGCGGCTGGACCGGGCGACCGCAGTGCTGTGGCTGCCCACTGGGCCTGGTTGCCTCCTTGTCTATCCTCTTCACTCTGAAACAAGGCTGTGGACTTCCCTTCAGACCTGATGAATCTGATGAGGTCCATCCCACCCTTGTGAAAGGAATTTTTAGAAGTTTCTGATTGTCAGTAAATAAAACTTCTTATTCTCATTTTAGTTGCTCTCGTCACATGTTTGAAGAGCTCTGGACTAGAGCCTTAATGTCAATTTATTTTACCTATTTAGTATTTACTACGGGTCAAACCCAAGGCCTTGTACACACTGGACTTGGGCTGGCTTAGCAGCCCAGTAATGGCTTAGCAGGTAAGATCATGTCTTGTTCTTGCAAAAGACCTGATTTCAGTTCCCAGCATCTATGGTGGGCGGCTCACAATCACGTGAGACTTTTCAGCTCTGGAGGAGCGACACTCTGGTCCCTGGAGTCACCTGTCCTTACATGCAAGTACAAAGACACACAAGCATACACATAATTTAAAAAAGAAGTAAACACATAATTTCAGAATATCTTTCAGTAGCCCCTTATTGTTTGGTCTTCGAAAACAGGTATGTGTACAAATGGCACTAACGATGATGTCTAATAAGAAAAGTAATACTAGTGGTGGCCCAGGCCTGTGATCCCAGCGCTTGGGTGGCAGAGGCAGGCAGATCGCTATGAGTTCAAGGCCAGCCTGGTCTACAAAGTGAGTCTAGGACAGTCAAGGCTACACAGAGAAACCCTGTTGGGGGGAGGGGAAGAGTACCATAGTTGGAATATCTTATGAAATGATATCACAATGGCACATATATGTGTTTATTATGTTTCAGGCACTGTTCAATGTGCCTTTACATACATCAACTCACTTCAGTGTAATAAGTGGCTACTTATGACATGTGTATCATGATTACTTTTATCTATATATAAAAGTCATAGTTGAAGAAACTTAGGTACAGACATTTATGAAATATATTTGTGGCCACTCAGGAAGAGCTGGGATTCAAATCCAGGCGGTCTCAGCCTAGAATGGAGGCACATGCCTTCAGTCTCAGCAGGTGGAGCGGGACTTTGAGGTTAGCTTAGTCGATATAGAAAGTTCTAGGGCAACCAGGGCTCTCTGTCTCAGCACTTCCCTTTCTCCTCCCCACCAGAAGACCAAACGAAACCAAAACAACAGCAAAAAGAAAAAACCAATCCAGGAAGTCTGGTGTCAGGGTTAATGATTCTTTTTGTTGTTGTTGTTTCAAGACAGGGTTTCTCTGTGTAGCCCTGGCTGTTCCTGGAACTTGTTCTGTAGATCAGGCTGGTATCAGACTCAGAGATTCACTTACCTCTGCCTGTAGAGGTCTGGCCTCCATGTTTCTTATAAAACCCAGCACAAAGCACTGTTTTGTGATTCACTTAGTTCTTAATTAACTTACTCAGCCAACCAACCAACCAGACAACCAGCAAACCAACCAACAAACCACCCAGCCAGCCAACCAGCCAACCAACCAACTGATGTATTTATTTGGTTTCTCCTGCAAACTATGGTTGATACTCTGCAAGATGGGAACTATAGCCGGGGTTAGAAAGAGAGGGCACTTTCATGCAAGCTACAGACAACTGGGAAGTAGGTATCATATTGGTGAACTACTAACATGACTAACATTGCAGTGTAAGACAGAAGTGGCACATGCTGGAAGAAAGCGCACACTACAGAATTTGACCCAGCAAGACCCTGGACTTAGATCTGAGAGGTGAAGTTCACCACCAAATGGGAGCTGATCTGGTTCTTCCCAGGTCCTGGGACAGAGCATTCAGTGCTGCTGAGATCAATGAGGTCAGTGACAGCCTTGTGCTAAGTCATCCAGGCAGATCTACTGGGCTGTGGAAGGGGGCTCGAGGTTTGTCTCCAGATCAGAGGAAGTGTTTGCAGCAGGGAGAGGGGCCATTGCTTGTTTCCTTGTGGGTCTTCTCCATACAATGAAGAGGATGGGTTTGAGACATAGACCGAGGTGGATGTGGGAAGCCAGGCCTGGGCCGCAGCAGGGCTCAAGTACAGTATAAGGTAAAGCTCCAGCCGGAGCGTGGTAGTGGCTAGGGATGGTGGTGGCGAGGAAAGAGTCAGGAGATTCTGGCAGCCAAACTTGCCAAAAGCATGGCTGAATTCAAGAGACGGCAGCTGTTCCATGGCCCCTGAGCGTCTGCTTTTGAAGGAAGGTATTCTTTGCAGCGATGGGAGCCCTGGATAAGGTCGGGCTGGGTCTGTCCGGGACAAGGGGAGTTTGCAGCTGACATTGCAGTCAGTTTTAATGTTGCAAGAAAGAAAGTAAAAAATGTAAATCTCTTTCCTGGACTTTCACAAGAATTAAAAGTAAGAAGAGTTAGAAGAGGGCATGCTCCCTCTTCTGCTGTGCTCACATGAAGCTGGGTTTTATAGGAATGTGCTCATTTATTCCTCATCTACTATCACTGTATGTTTAGGAGCAAATGAGCTTAAAACCATCGCTTGGAACATTGCCTTTACTAAAGAGAGGACCGCTCTGCCATCGGTGTAATTGTTTCGACACTGTCTCCACGTAGACAGGCTTGTGTAAACCATCATTAATTCTTTGTATAATTAATGCATAAAATGCAGCGTTTCTATTAATGGAAAAGCAGACTCAAGCATCACACTGGTAATATCAATAACATGCATTTGTAATTACATACTGTAGATAACTGTGAAAGGTACATTTTATTACATTAATAAAGCGCAAAACCTCCTGAAGCAACCCAGAATTGGACAGCAGCGACAGAGCTTGATGCTTTGTCTGTCAGGACTCTGCAGGGTGCTGTTAGCCGGTAGGGACATGCACAGTGGACAAAAGGATGGCACTTATATTTCTGTTTTAAAATGCAATAAATTCACTGCATTGTGACATTCTCATATGTGTATCATGTTCTTTGATTATATTCCATCTCTATTACCCAATTTTATTTTTCTCTTTTTTTCCCCCAAGAGAGGGTTTCTCTGTGTACCTTTGGCTGTCCTAGAACTTACTCTGTAGACCAGGCTGGCCTTGAACTCATGGAGATCCACCTGCCTCTGCCTTCCGAGTGCTGGGATTAAAGGTGTGTGCCCCCTGACTCTCTCTTCTGTTTTCCCGGAATGGTTTCCAGAGCGCCTGTGCCAAGCCCTTCCTCCATTGCTGGGTATGTGCCCCTCCTTCCCGGCTAGTATTTGCTGTGGTCTGCTTTCTTGATGATAGTCATTCTTCCTAGCATGACATAGAATCACATTTCCCCCCCGTCTTTTGACAGGTCTTGATGGTTGAACCCATTCTATATCCCAGGCAGGCCTTAACCA
Organism: Pachyuromys duprasi; assembly: GCA_028658305.1. Taxonomy (NCBI): domain Eukaryota; kingdom Metazoa; phylum Chordata; class Mammalia; order Rodentia; family Muridae; genus Pachyuromys; species Pachyuromys duprasi. Next base: position 3,187,347 of record CM053757.1, on the reverse strand, counting down.
TGAGGCCATTGAGTAGCTGATTACATCTCTATCAGAAACTTGCCACAATTTGCTCATTTATCGACTGAAATTTTTTTGCAGTATTTAAAAACATTTTTTAGTGTATTTACTTTATATCCCAAGGGTGCCTCCTCCCTTAACTGTAAAATTTTATGTGTTTATTTTTCTTCACATATTCTGAATATCAATTGCTTGCCCAGTAGGGCAAGTAGCTGGCAAGTTTTCTCCCATTTTGACACTGGTCTCTTCACTCTGGTAACTGTTTCTGTTGCCAAGCATACACATTTTAATTTCATGCAATCCCATTTGCTATTTTTTTTTTATTATTATTTCCTGGGTGATGGGAATCCTATTCAGAAAGTCCTGGTGATGCGCCTTTTTCCATGTTGAAATATTGTATGGTGATGAATAACTGCTATTATGAGCCTCACAAGAGCAACAGCAAAGATAAAAACCTAAAAAAACTAAAGACAAGAAGCACTTACCGGATGCAGTGACCGGCTTCTGTGACTATGCCTTCTTTCTGAAGCGTGCACTGGATATGAGGGCACTCAAAGGAGAGCGATAACCTATCCACTTAGTTTTACTTTTTAGTTTTAGATTTAGTTTTACTTTTGTTGTATGTGTGAGTGAGTGTTCAAGTACACGTATGGGTACCGTGTGTGTGCCTGGTGACCACAGAGGCAGAAAAAGGCTTGGATCCCATTGAACCCAGTTAGAGGTGGTTGTGAGCTGCTGAGCATGGGTACCGGGAACTGAGTCAAGGTTCTCTGCAGGAGCAGCCAGTGCTCTTAACCATTGAGCCATCTCTCCAGCCCTCAAGAATGCTAGTTTCATGAAGGAAGGTGTGAGAGATTGCAGGCATTGCTAGGCTAATACCTTGGTCGCCCAAGGATGACAGTACAAGTGTGCAGGATGAACTGGACCATTAGGTGCCCATCACTCCCTCCAGGAGGGAGGGAAGCAGGAGGGTTATTGTGGGCAGTTCTCAGGTGCTCCAAGGACTGAGGAGGTACATCTCTTTTCCTAGACAGGACATGGGGGAAATAGCATATGGTAGGAAAGCCTCTGCATTTGAAGACCACTGGAGTACATTCAAAACATCTTAGCTCAGGGTGTTTCTTTAACACTTGGAAGGAAAGTGCTGGGTTCTAACCCCGGCATTGGGGAAAACAATGCTAGAGGCAGACAGCCGCTCTGTGTAACCTTCCCCCCCTCCCCCCCCACAAAGCTAACAGAAACACAAAGCATTTCTACAAGCTACACAAATGACTCGTCCTGGTGTGCTTGCTCCTGTCTCAGGGTTATCCAGAATCCACTGGAGTGAGTCAAAGCATCCTGTTCCTGATGGAAACACTGGCCAGAACACCCAGGAGCCGTCTCGATCCTATTACCCCACAAGTGCAGCTCTGCAGGTGTTGGGACGAGGTTAAAGACTTTCTTAAAGTGTTTTCTTTCTTTCAGTAGTTAGAACCAAAAACCATTTTGTGTAAAAAGAAAAGAAATTCCAATAATAATCTTGTGTTCAAGTTATTGTTCCAGATGAGGTTGGGTATACCGACGGACTTTGGGCTGTCCATATTTGTCTACAAAAGTATACTGTGGGAGTTGGAGATGCGGCTCAGTGCTTAAGAGAAGTTGCTCCTGAACAAGACTTGAGTTCCCTTCCCAGCACCCACGGAGCGCTGGCAACCATCCACAGCTGCAGTTCTAACCTAACCTCCCAGGGCACCAGGCATGCATGGGTGCACAGACATACGTGTGGGCAAAACCCTCACAGACATACATTAAATTAAATAAATCTTTAAAAGAAGGTTTTATTTAAAAATATATATATTGCGCGTGATTCCTAGAGACAGGTCCAGGCTTTTGCAATATCCTCCAAATGGACTGTGAGCTTCCTTTCCCTGCATCTAAGAAGCATTTATGGTCCAGAATATAAATAGGCTATGAATACAAATAGAGCGTTTTCTTCCCTTTCTGTATTTCCGCCTGTGGTCAACAGGTGGCAGCATAGACATCAGCCTTCAACTCCGCCCTCACCACCTACCCCGCCCCGACTTTTCCAAACCTCAAATAAATTTGACCAGTAAAATGCAACGTTCGCATCTCATTAGCAGCCTAGCTTTGGCTTGGATAGATTGTGGACAAAGTGTCTCATCAAAGTGCCCCCAAAAGCTCCGTGGAAGAGTAAAGTGAGATTCGACAGCAGCCACAAACGTGGAGAGAAAGTATTTGCTATGTCTTTTTGTTAGAGAAAAGCCCACAGCTGGTTGAACAAAGGTCCTCCCAGAATGTAAAATCGAACAGACTCTCCGGACCTGTGGTTAGCGCTTTACTGCCGAGCATCAGAGTTTAAACGGTATTTATAATGAATGATTTTAAGAACTCTCTCACTCACAACAGCAAAACCATTTCTTGGAACCAGCAGCCGAAAGACTCTTTCACTTCGGCTCCCCAGAGGACTGAGTGAGAACAGAAAAAGAGGAAGCTGCTCTGCAGTTGTGCCTGTGAGGCCTTTTGATTTTGACAAGTATCTCTTTCTGTTTCTGTGAAGCGTGAGAACCCTGGAGGTGGGTGACTGTTACGAATTTTTTTTTTTTTCCAATTAGGGTTTTCTCTGTGTAACCTTGGCTGTCCTGGACTCACTTTTTAGACCAGGCTGGCCTTGAACTCACAGAGATTCTCCTGTCTCTGCCTCCCCGAGGGCTGGGATCACAGGCATGCGCCACCGCGGCGGCTGTTAGGAATTCTTAACCATGTGTACATTGGGCTTTTTTTTTTCTTTAAACATGACTACCAGATGGAGTTTCTCTGTGTAGTCCTTGCTGCCTTGGCACTCTGTCGACCAGGCTGGCCTCAGAAATCGGTCTTCCTCCTGAGTGCTGGGTTAACAGTGTGGGTCGCCACCACCTGGTGTGTCTGGGTCTTCACACAACTGATGGCAATATTTCTCAGGATTAATTTTTTCTTTACTGGTATATGCTTTGTGGTACCTGTAATTCTTAGAGATTAAGATTTTGTTTGTCTTAAACAAGTCCAAGGGCAAATCTCCACAGGACAAGGGGCTGGGTGGGCTTGGTGGGGTGCCTTATGCCTATGGCTTCCTTTGAAAAGTTGCCATCAAATCCCGTCATTAGGGAGCTGGGAGCAAATACATGGACCTTCACTGTCCCAGGCTGCCTGTTAGGGAGAAGATGATAGATAGGGCCTGGTGACAGTTGACAAATTATCAACAGAAGGGATGCAAATGTTGAAGGTAGAATAGAATTTGGAAACTGTTTGCCAGGCTGTTTGGGTTCATTTTTCACAGTCCAGTTCAAGCTGTAGGTCTCTCTTGAAATGTAAAATAGCCTCTAGGCAAAACCCAGGAGCCAGGAATTTGCATCTGAGTTCAGCTTCCCTCGGATAATAATTACTGTTAGAAGGACCTCAGTGGATCAATCAACCACCGATCAATTAGTATTTATGGAAATGTGGGTTTTGTCTAGTCTTCCATTAAATGTCTTGAGCAACAGGAGGCAAACTGAACCCTAACCCCCTGGTTGTATTCCTCTTGTCTTAGAGCCTCCCTGTGTGGGGCCAGGGAGAAAGTGAGCCACAGGGAGCCCTGTGTAGGTAGAGTCAAAAGCAATTGTTTGATGATGATTTAATTATTTACTGCAGTGCTGGGGATTGAACCTAGTCACCTCAGACTTACTAGGCAAGTGCTCTACCACTGAGCTACATCCTCAGTGCTCTCCGTCTCTTCATATATAAAATTTGAGGCGTCGCTAAATTCCCCAGGCTGGCCTTGAACTTGGCAAGCTGTCAGCCTTTGTGACTCAGGTGCACATCCCCCTCCCTCATCCAGTCTCCCCCTCTTCCTATTAGTCCTGGTGCTTGACACACCCGGAGTTCCTTTCAGAAACGTCTTTATTGAATAACAGTTTGGAAGTCCCTAGGCTGCTGTTTTGTTCTCAGGGGTCATGTGTGTGCATGCACTTTCATGGTAGCTGTGACACAGAAGGCCTGATAGGTCTTGACCAGGGTGGGTGGCCTTTTCTCCTGACCACTTCATAGGTCTACACCTCAGGGACTATTTTAAAGCTCCAGGTGTGTGTGTGTTGGGGGGTGGGGGAAAGGCGAGACCGACTCAGCAAAAGTGGAATGCACCACATTTTGGGGTTAGTTTTTCCATAAAGGAGAAAGGTTATTTTTGGAAAATTTTCTATTCAGGATTCTGACATGTTGGAAAAAAAAAAGATAAAAAAACAACCCTCCTCCTCCAATTCCTCCCCCCCCCCCCATTTCTAAGATTCACAAATAGCACTTGAGGGTAGTGTCTTGTCCGGGGTGGTCCAGGCCTATAATCCAAGCACTGAGAAGGCAGAGGCAGGTCACTTGTCCCTGAGTTTGAGTCAGTCGGAGCTACACAGTCAAGTCTACGACAGTCTTTTCCATAAGTTCTTTAAATTTTCATTTATACTGCATTTTGTTATCATGGATTTTTTTTTTTTTTAAGTAGCCTAGGTTGGCGCTGGCAGCTGAGGATGACCTTGAACTACCGATCCTCCATCTCTCAAGGCAGGGATTACAGACATGAACCACTGCTCTGGGTTTATGCAGCACCTGGGATACACACACAGACATGCACGCACACACGCACGCACATACACCCCAGGCCTTCTCAGTGCTAGGCAGGCATTCTACCAATTGAGCCACAGCCCAGCCCTCAGAAGGCTTCTTCACAGGAAGCCCATGAGGTTTGGAGTCCAGAAGGAGAATGTGTGTGGTCTCCCAAATGCCTTGTAGGACTTCGGAAATACCTGTTTATGGATTTATTTATATTTAAAAAGACCTTCATAAAGCTAGACAAAGTGAGAAACTGTAAAGGGACTTGAAGGCATATGATATGGTGTATCATTTGGAAATTTTAAAAAAATGAATGAATTTATTTATATACATTTCTTTTGCTGTAGGGTCTCAGGTAGGGAGACTGGCTTTGAACCTGATCTTCCTGCCACCACCTCTCAAGATGTGTACCATCAACTTGATTCCTCTTATTAACTATTTTTAAAATGTGTTTTACTCTTATTTATTGTGGTGTGTGTGGGGGCACAGTGCATCACAGGGCCAGTGTTGGGGACAGGAGACAACTTGCTGAAGTTGGCTGCTGGGAAATGGAAGATTACCAGGCTTGTCAGCAAGCGCCCTTAGTGTCTGAGCCATCCCCGAATTTATTATTATTATTATTATTTTATTATTATTGTTTCACCAAAAAGTAATCTAAGACCGAAAAAGGCAGCAGGCAGGTCTAAGGTATTGAATGAATACACTGTTAGAAACGAGTTTTACAGAATTGTAACAGTATGCATAGGACAACAGGTGTGGAATTATACAGGACTGTCTCCGATAATACATATTTTGGGGCACAACTTGAAATTTGCATCGTTTTAAGATTCATGTTCTGCAGTGTCTAAAAAAGGCCCGGTACAGCTTGGGTCTTTTATGTATAATTTAAGAATGGAAACCAAAGCCACAGTAGGACGAGTTTATCTTCTGAATGACGAATTAGGTCATCATCGGGCAGTTTTATCTGATGGGAATCCCTCCCTGTAGGTACTCAGGCTGTGAGCCACCAGGGTCATCGCGGCTGGCTCACCGTTCCCTTCAGTGCGAGCATGGCGACAGCATGATGGGCTTTTTTTCTCCTTAGCTTGCTGTGCAGTGTGGCACCAGCTGCAGAAGTGGGAGGTTAATAAGCTTCCCCAATATCATCCACAAACCCCAGGAGCCCTGGTTCTCAGCAACCAGGGTAATTGCATCAAGGAGACTTGGTGTGATTTTAGCTTTTCCACGGCTCCCGGTGTGTGGTCGGACAGCTAGCTCCCTAGGGCATAGGCCGCACTCTAGGTGTTGGGAATGACCTTGGCGCCTCTCAGCAAGGCCGCTTGAAACTGAAAAGGGAGGGTTCGCCTGAGGGGTTTTCAGTAGACAGGGGCCAGACCTGGACTTTCTTTAGACAGAGGGGAGCCTGGGGAACACCCTGGGTTGCCAGGACTGCCCTCTGGCTGGTTAGCTGGGGCTGCCCCTCCACCCTGGGGGGGGGCACTGTATCCGCTGGGTCGGCCTCGTGTGTTGGCTCTGGACCCCTCCCACATCTCCAGCTCAGCCATCGGGTTCATTCAAACACTGGGGCTCCGACCGCAGGTACTTCAGATCCTAAACTTCATGGGGTTTTATAGGAATGAAGAGCAAACCCGCTGAGGCCTCCTCGCATCCCGCTCCCCCTGGAAAAGATGCTCTGGATTCTGAAAAATCAATCCAAGATGTTAATCAGCTGCTAGAGCCCACGGCGCACTTGGTAAATGGGAACTGGAGCCTGGATGTGAAATCCGGAAGGCAAGGACTTTGTCATTTGTTTAGTGTGCTTTTTGCTTATGAAGAACAGCCGTGTCACTTTTTCCTCTGTGTAGCCTTGGCTGTCCTGGATTCGCTTTGTAGACCAGGCTGGCCTCGAACTCACAGAGAGAACCGCTTGCTCCTGCCTCCCTGAGTGCTCAAATTCAGTCATTTTTAAGCATAAGAGAATTACTTTTAAAAGCGGGAGAAAGAGCCAGGTGTGGTGGCCTTTAATCCCTGCTCTGCAGGCAGAGGCAGGTGGACCTCTGAGTTCAAGACCAACTTGGCCTACTGTGGGAGTTCCATGACAGTCAGGGCTATACAGAGGAACCCTGTGAAGGGGGGAAAGTGGGAGAATGAATTTCAGTGCTTTCCTTTGTTTTTTCTTTTTGAGACTAGGTCTCACTAGGTAGCTTTGGCTGTCCTAGGGCTCTGTAGACCAGGCTGGCTTTGAAGTCCCAGAAATCTGCATTGCCTCTGTGAGCTGGAATTCAAAGTGTGTGTGTGCCACATGCCACGCTCCTCAAAGAAAATGGTATTTTAAAAAGTAGCAAGGGAAGTCCCGAGAGTGGTGGTGGTGTCATTCGGCGTAAAAAGCCTTGTTCTGGGTTCTGTTTTCTTCGAATTAACAAAGCGTTTTCACCACCTGGTGAGCAGCTGGCTCCACCTTCCTGGAGCCAGGTGAAGCCGTGCTTTCCTGCTGGCTAGCTGCAGAGACAGCCCTTCTGCTTCTCTGTGTGGATGCTGGCGCTCAAGCTGTTGGGGGTGGGGATGCGGGCCGGCGAGCCTACGGCCACCACCACAAGCATCATCAGCCTGCCGAGGAAAACAGCCTTCCTTCTGGACGTGCCTGACTTTGACCAGGTATTCAACCCCTTAGTCTGTTCACCATGAGGCTCAGTGTGAGGGCAACGGTGACCCTCAGGAACTGGTGTCTCAGCCTAACAATCAGGCAGGGTGACCAAGACCTTATCTCGATGAGGAAGGAGAAGGGGGGAGTTGAGGTTGAATTTGGAAAAGAAGCAAGCGGGACTCAAAAAGCCTAGCTCAGCTGGCTTCATGATATCCTGGATAAGTGAGCTGTGGCTCGGTTTCCTCGTGTTAAAAACAGATTATACCAGGGTTGTGTCAACACAAAGCTTAGCTCTCTCCTCAGAGGGAGCAAGAGATTGTTTATTCTAAGTCAAATGGGAAGCCCGAGGACGTGGATTTAGGTTTCCAAAGTGGTAACAGCTTCATGAAGTTTTCAGAGTAACAGTTTGCATCTGCGGAAACACCTGTAAGGCGAGTGACAACAAAGTGGGGAAAATCTCCGTCAGAGGTTTTGGATGCTATCTGATGCTATATTCTTAACTTCTGAGTTGGTGGAAGTTAGCCCGGTGGTCAGTTAGTACATCCCAAATGGCTTCGCATGTTAGTCATACAGGTGTTAAGTCAGACAGTAGGCAGGCAATAAATGCCTACTAAAGAGCCTAAAGAGCCAGGCACTGAGGCGCACACCTTTAGTCCCAGCACTCCAGAGGCAGAGGCAGGCAGGTCTCTGTGACATCGAGGCCCGCCTGGTCTGCCGAACTAATTCCAGGACAGCCAGGACGACACAGAGAAACCCTGTCTCAAAAAGAAAAAAAAAAAATTCTCAAGACACTGACTCCTTAACCTGAGCCCCAGAATGTTAAAATCTCCCAGTATTCAGTAGCTTTAACACTTAGCCCCACCCACGGACGGTCCAGAACATCTGTGCTCACTGTGGAATGTCTGTGTATATTGATCTCTCAGGAAGAAAAGTTCCTAAGCTAGTTCCCGAACCCATGTGGAAAAATTCATTGCATGTTCCCAATAGTCTTCAAGGAGACAGGATTTCTTCTTGTAGAGGAATTTTAATTCAGAACATGGCTGCTCTGGCAAGGGGTCACTTCCAAAGACCTTCTGGGTCTGTGTGATCCAGCTAGAATACAAACATGCCTTTAATCCAGGAGACAGAGGCAAACAGTTCTAAGTTCAAGGCTGGCCTGGAATAGAGGTAAGAAAAAGCTTAGGTCCACGCGTGGTGGTACACGCCTTTAACCCCAATCAATAAAGGTAAAGTTAGTTTGTAGAAGGAAGCATCAGGTTTGAAAGTGGTGGCCAACTGAGTGGCAGAAACAGTGATGAATCAGAGAAAGACTTGACAAAATAGTATACTTAAGGGGCAATGAGAGAGAGAAGAAGCAGTTTTACCAGGAACAGGTTACAGAGAGAGAACAAGCTAGACACAGGTGAAGACAGAATGAGCCAAAGAATGAGGAGGAGCCAGAAGATTAAAAAAAGTTTGCTGGACTTAGTTTGAGGCCAAGCAATTTAGGGACCGAGAGAAAAGTTGGATTGAAAAAGTAAGCTGTGAGAGGAGTTTGAGCCAGGACAGCTGGGTTGAAGCAGCCAGCCTGGAGCTCAGAAAGAGCAAGAAAGGGTGAGCTGATTAAGCAGTAAATCTCAGAGGCTGAAAACATTCTAGGCCTCGGCTAGATTGTATGGAGGCCAGAAGCTTCCAGGATTAGGCCTAGGTGAGCAGGCAGAGGCGGTAATCCTCGAGACAATAACAGTTCCTTTTATAGGTGGTGGTGCACACCTTTAATCCCAGCTCTTGGGAGTCAAGGCAGGTGGGTTTCTGAGTTCAAGCCTAGCCTGGCTGACAGGATAGCCAGGACTATACAGAGAAACCCTATCTTGGAAAAAAAAAACATATATATATATATATATATATATATATATACACACACACACATATATATATGCTCACATAATAGATTCTAAATATGTTTCCCTTCCCTCTGTTCCTCCCAGTTCCTTCCCACATCCTTTTCCATCTGATCCATCTCTTTTCTGTCATTAGAAAATAAACAGGCTTCTATGGGATAATAAAAAGAAATAAATTAATATAATATAATAAGATAAAAGAAAAAAAACCCTAACACACTGGAATTAGACAAAAGAGCCCGAGAGAAAACACAAGAAACAAAGTCCCATGTAACGCTAAACTGGAGCCATAATTTAATCAGGGACACACTCTGCCTCCTCCCCTTCCGAGTGCCCTGAGCCCCGAGGGATTTGATGGAGACGTCACTCTCTGAGAATGTCTGGTTGTGGTGTGTGTTCCTATATGCTGCGGGTATTCTTGCTAAATAGCCTGGATAGGATCTTCCTGAAGGCAAGGCAGGATGATCTGATATGGTATCAAAGGTGGAGGAATTTTTTTTTTTTCTCTAACTGGATGTGACAGTCTGAAAACAAGGCCCAAAGAGGAGGGTTGGCAGAACAGAGGCCTCTCAGGAAAGGTTTCATTTTATCTTTTGTTTTTTAGAGACGGGGTTTCTCCTGCCTTGCCTCCTGAGTGCCAGGGTTAAAGTCTTGTACCAGCACTGTGCACTCAGGAGCCTCTCTGAAGTTTGAAAGACAGAGTCTTTGCCAAGCTTTAGACATAGATTTGGCATTTGGTTTCTTTTTCTAAATACACTTATTATTCACGTGTTTATTTGTGTGATGTGTGCTCACAGTGTAGGTGTGCATGCCCTATATTCAGCGGGCCTGTGAAGGTCAAAGGACAACTTTTTTTCCCCATTTATTTATTTATTTGTACATGCGTGTATATGCCCATGTGTGCCATAGCATGAATGTAGAGGGGTCAGAGGACAACTCTTTGGGATTTGGTTCTTTTGCTATGGCAGGGTGTCACTGCTGAGCAGCAAGCATTTACCAGCTGAGCCATCTTGTTGGCCCTTGTATTGCTGTTTCTTTCTTATTTTTAAGACAGGGTTTCTGTAGCACTGGCGGTCCTGGAACTTGCTCTGTAGCTCATGCTGGTCTCAAATTCATACACAGCAATCTTCCTGCCTCTGCCTCCTGAGTGCTGGGATTAAAGGCACATAGCACCACTTTTCTTTCTTTTTTTCTTTTTCTTCTTCTTTTTTTTTTTTTGATACTAGTTTTTAATTTCTATTTTTGGTTGGGGAGGGGCAAGGTCTCATGTAACCCAGGCTGGCTTTTAATTCCTGATCCTCCAGCCTCCAGCTTCCAAGGGCTAGGGCCACAGGTGCATGCTACCACGGTCCACCGATATAGCTTTTACTATATATAGTGGTTGGTATAGATTCTTACTTTTTATCGTCTATTCCCATGCTGTATGAAAGTGTAAAGTGCTAATACCCTCAGATTAGGCTTGCTTAAAAACAGCGCTCTCTCCATTTAGTTTGAGACAGAACCTGTGTAGCCCTGGCTGGTCTAAAACTCACTCCGTAGATCGCCAGACTCACTATGTAGATCTCAAACTCACTGAGATCCTCTTGTCCCTGCCTCTGGGGTGTGCACCGCCACCACCTATGGGCTGGTTTGTGTCAATTTGACACATGTTAGAGTTATTTTGGAAGAGAGAATTTTAATTGAGAACATGCCTCTACTAGCGTGGCTTGGGGGCAAACCTACTGTGCATTTCCTCAATTGGAGAGTAATGTGGGAAGCCCATGTCCTTGCAGGCTCCGTCACCTTTGGGCTGGTGGTCCTGGGTTTTATAAGAAAGCAGGCCGAGCAAGCCACATTGAGCAAGCCAGTAAGCAGCACCCCTCCATGGCCTCTGCATCTGCCTCTGCCTTCAGGTTCCTGCCGTGCTTCAGTTCCTGCCCTGACTTTTCTGTGAGCTGTAAGCTAGAATAAACCCTTTCCTCACCAAGGTGTTTGTGGTCCTGGTTACACAGCACTAGAAACCCCTTTCCCCCCAGGATCTCCTGCAGGGTAGGGGAGTGCTGTGTCACTGTATTTCAGTCCTGGCTTTCATTGTCCTCCATCGCTCTCGTCATAAGCAGTGCCCCACCTGATGAGTCTCATGTGGCCTTTAACCCTGACATCCATTAAGTATGTCCTCTGTGTTGTGTACCCCGCTAAGGCTTTGTCTCTACTCAAGGGGCTGGAGAGAGGGCACAGCAATTAAGAGCACTTGCTGCTCTTGGGAAGGGTCTAAGTTTACTTCCTGTGCTCCTATGGGGCAGCTCATAACTGCCTATGACTCCCGGCCCAGGGACTCCAGCGCCCTCTTCTGAGGCTCTTGGGCACAGCACCCATAGAGCCGCACACACTTGATCAAATCTTTAGTTTTTCCCCAGATCCTGAGGAAGGTATACAATGCCCTTTTCCTCTCTCGGTGCTGGGGCCTTGTATACACTAGGCCAATATTCTACCACTGAGCTGCCTCCCTGGCCCTGTTTTATTTTGTAGATGAAAGCAAAGAGATTGGAAATAGTTAAGCGATTTCCTCAAAGTCACACTGTTAGGTACAAACTATACACTGTCTGTAAAGTATTTGGGAATTCGCTTATCCTTATTTGAAAAAAAATTATTCTTTTTGTTTACTATTTATGTGTGTGTGAGAGAGCTGTGCGGGTGGGCGTGTGTGCTGACTTGCACTGTGGAGTCGGGACAGCTCTTTGGAGTTGGTTCTCTCCTTCTGCCTTCTATAGATTCTGGGGGTTGAACTCACGCTGTCAGCCTGGCGCATCAAATGCCCCAGCCAGCCCTATCCCTACGTTTAGAAATAATTTACTTTGTTTCTAAGAAATGTTGTGTTTTTGAGTTTCAAAATCAAAATGAAAAACAACATTAAGTCAGAGAGAACCCTCTGACCTTGGAAGCTACTGCCCGGCCGCTGAATCATGAGCCGGAAAGACTGTAACTATTTCTGGTCTTTGTATATGTGTAAATAAACATTAATATAGACCCAAATTTCTCTCTTGGAAAAATAAAGGTAACACACCTTGGATTTTTATTAATATCAATCAATCCTCTGCTTGGCTCTTTGGCTTGTCACTGTGATTGCTCTGACAGCAGCGTGTAGAGGTGCCTGGCTGTCAGCGCCTGCATTTTTATATAGCATTTGTGCATTTTTTGAGAACTTAATATATGTATTATATATCTCTATATATGATATATTTTGATCATATTCACCCTCTTCCTGTTTCTTACTCTTCCTGGAGTCCCTCACTCATATCCCTCCCCAACTTCGTGTCCATCCTTCTCCCATCCCTCCTTCCTCCTCCCTCCCCTCCCTTCCCCAGGCCTCTCCTGTCCTCTCCTCTCCCCTTTTCCTGCCCCCCACTCCAGTCAGTACAGTCTCCTGTGTCCTTTGTCATGCACTTTTGCTATACTTGTGTAGATTAAGAACATATTTCATTTTTAGTGGAAACTAGTTATTTTTGCTCTAAAAATGTGTAAAAAAATTTAAATGAGATTCTGCCTGAATATGCATTTGTGATCTAAAATCAGCACTGGCTGCTTTTCCAGAGGACCCAGGTACAATTCCGGGGCCCACACAACAGCTCCCAACTAGTAGTAACTCCACTTCCAGGCAAGATGGTGCCCTCTTCTGGCCTCCACATGAACTGCAATACACACAGTACGCAGACCTCCATACAGGCAAAACACTCACTTACAATTTTTTTTTTTTTTTTGAGATAGGTTTCTTTACATAGCCTTTATTGTCCTGGGCTCACTCTTTAGACCAGGCTGGCTTCGAACTCACAGAGATCTGTCTGCCTCTGCCTCCCCAAGTGCTGGGATTACAGGCATGCGCCACTGCGTCCAGCTAAAATAAATCTTTGTAATCTCTTGTGAGTTTGAGGCCAGTCTGGCCTACAAAGTGAGTCTAGGCAGTCAAGGCTACACAGAGAAACCCTGTCTCAAAACAAAATAAAAAAACCCAAACCTTTTAAAAAAATGCAAGGGAGTAGCTGGAGAGATGGTCCAGTGGTTTAAGGCACAGGCTGCTCTTGCGGAGGACCCGGGTTCAATTTCCATCCCCAACTTGAGGTTCACAAGTGTCTATAACTGCAGAGCTGGTGGTTCCAATGCCCTCTTCTGGCCTCTGCAGCCACAGCACACAAGTGGTGCGCAGGCACACACATAAACTAACAACCGACAGACAAAAGCCTGCAGGGATGTACAGCAAGATTGAGAAGTTGCATACCCTGCTGGTCAGATTCAAGGATGCTACCTTCAGGTGAATATCTTAAGGTAGGATTGTCTCTGGTGGGCTAAACTTAGAATTTATTTCTGTATAGGTATTCAGAGGTGTTTGTCTTGTTCAGCACCTTTTCATGAACCTGCTTTTCATATACCAAGTTCTCTTGGGGGAACCCACACAGCCTCTCCCACTTGTGACTCTGAGATTCAACTCTGATGCTATCCCCCCTACCCCAAACTGAGTGATCCATGGGGGATTGTGTGTTGTTAGCCAGCACATTGTATTCTTGGGACCACACTGTAAGAACTACTTGCCTAAAAACACCCATTGTCACTTCTTGGCAGAAAGGAGTTTCTCTGGAACTGTTCCTGGGACAATTGCATTAGCCATCACTGAGGTTTTTCTCTGCAGTCACCAACCATGGAACACCCTTTGTGTCCAGGAACTTTGCTAGACAGCGAAGTCTGTCACAGAGCGACCAGGACAGCAAAGAAGCCTGGCTTTCCAGAGAGCTCTGCCGGCGAAATGCAGGGAGCACCCTGTTCTTTGGTGACCATACCTTTTCTGAGAGAGTATCATCTAGTCTAGCTTTTGGAGACAAGGAGGAAAGGTAAAAAGAAGTCAGGAAGGGATAGAGGGGCTGAGGGGCAGACAGGCCCACAGGAAGTAGAGGAGTTAAACCTTGACTTGTTGAGACATGAGAGGGGCTGGGTCTGGTTAGAGGTGAGAAGTTTCTCCACAGGCTCCACTAAGCACCTTAAATACTTAATCTTTCTTCTGCGGAACGAGGGAGCCATTAAAGACGTTGATGCCAAGGACAAATGGGCTCGGAAATAATCAGGTGTGTGTGTGTGTGTGTGTGTGTGTGTGTGTGTGTGAAAACTGCACCAGTGGAGAAGAGAATGGACTGCTGAGGCCAACAGTAAAGAAGAGTAGGAACTGAGGAGTCAGCTTTTTGGGTAAAATATAGGTTGCTAAGCCTGATGACCTGTGTTCGAGCCCCCATAACTCATGTTAAGAAAAGCTGGAGGGGGGACTGGAGAGATGGCTCAATGGTTAAGAGCACTATCTGCTCTTCCAGAGGTTCTATTCCCAGCAACCACATGGTGGCTCACAACCATTTCTGGTGTGTAGGTGTGCATGCAGCTAAAGCAGTCATTTACACAAATAAGTAAATCTTAAAAAAGAAAAAGGAAAAGAAAAGCTGGATGCAGTGGTGTGCATGTGGAATCCCAGCACTGACAGAGAAAAGGGGGACAGAGAGAGGATTGCCTAGGAGCTCGTAGGCCAGCTAGCCTAGTGTATGCAGTACGGCAGAAGGTAGAAGATGCAAGCTGGCTCTTAAAAACTGTCACCTGACCTCCACACGCAATCCGTGGTCCTCACAAGTAGATAGATTATTATAAAAAGGAATATAAGAAGACTAGACAGAAACAGCTGGGCTTCAGCTGGCATGGGAAGAGGGTGGGGACGTTGGTATCAGAAGGGTCTTAGATTCGGGGCATGCCATGTTTCATTGATTTTGAAATATAGACATGTTTCCATCTGATGATACTTTTCATTACTGGAGGCAAATCAGCTGCTGACCTGTGTCATATCTGGTAGCTTTCTAAGTCAGACGACGTGTTGTTTAGGAGATAAAAGGTGTTGAACTTGGTATTCAAGGGATTGGGCATGTAGCTCCTGAGCAGCAGGACTGTGAGTTCCAGCAGCGATGAGGCCCTGCAGGGGCAAGCCTGTTCTGTACCTTGCCTCTATTCCCTGAAGCAAAGCCCAACAGGAGCACATATTAGTTAATGTGTGCTAGAAGCTGGGCTGCCCAATTTAAAGATGTTAGAGTAGGGTGTCTAGTATTTGTTGTTTTTGATGGTCTTGTTTGTTATTTTTTGAGACAGGGTTTTTCTGTGTAGCCCTGGCTGTCCTAGAAATCGCTCTGTAGACCAGGCTGGCCTTGAACTCCACCTGCTCCTGCCTCCTGAGTGCTGGGATTAAAAATGTGCACCACCACGCCCGGCTCTGGATGAGTCTTTTATGCAGCACTGGCTGGCCCCGGTACCGGCTGTGTAGAGCAGGCTGGTGTGGAACTCAGAGAGGTCTGCCTGCCTCTGTTTCTGTCTGCTGGGATTAAAATCATGTAGTACCACACCCAGTGTTTGATTTCTACAAACAGGATGTTACGTTGATGCCTGGGCTGGTCCTCATCTGGAGATCCTCCTGGCTTAGAGTCTGGGATACAAGCCTGTGCCACGTTTATGACATCCAAGCTTTAGTCATATCATTGAACAGTTTTTAGAAACTAATGTTAATAGGTCCCGTTTTATCAATTATTGATACACTGATTTCATTTAGATGAATCACTTTCCCACTTGATCTCTCTGTCCCTTTGAGGGACTGTCAGTTGCCACCGTTACTGTATTCTTGGTGTTTGAAATCAATTAACTTATTTTTTGTGTGATAATATATGATAATATCAAGCATTTGTTAGGTTGGTATCTTCTGGATCAAATATTCTACTTTTCTCTGCCATGTGGAAAGTTCTTGGTATGCTTAAGGGAAGGAAAGTCACACAGGGAAATACTGAGATACTTTAGTTCTTTGTGACTTACCCCACAGAAAAAGTTTTGTTTTGTTTTTTTTTTTTTTTAGTTGGGCTCTATAATCTTGATGGTATTGGACCATCTGGTTGTATAGACCAGACTGGCCTTGAACTCAGGAAGATCTTTCTTCCTCTGCCTCCTTTGAGCCGGGATTAAAGGCATGTATTACCTTGACTGTCTGGGGAAAGTTTTTAAGTCAAGAGTGACTGGCCTATGGGTAATAGTCTGGAACTCCTAAAGGCCCTATCTTAGATTTGCTATGGCAAAATGTCCTTCTCGGCCACTCGCTGAGGCCTGGATGTTTTGTCCCCACAGTTTCCATGTAGAAGCTCTAATCCTCACTGAGAATGGGATGTTTCGGTCTTCGGGTGGTCACTTCGGCTAGAGAGTGGAGCCTTCACAAATGATAGTGAAGGTACCGTTCTGCCTGCGCTGTGGGCTACAGCAGGAGGTGAAGATCTGCAAACCAGGAAGAAGTGGCCTCCCCATGAGCCCCGCCTCCATGGCACCTGCTCTCAGACACCAAAGGTTTTTGTAGCTCAAGCCACAGTCTATGATATTTGTATCAGCATCCTGAGTAGATCAGACACTATTTAAAAAAAAAAAAGCTTGACAGTTTTTAGATTCGTTATACCTCTAACCAAATAATTAATTGAAATGAGGTAGTTTAACCATCTGCTATTTTCTTTTTTTTTTCTTTTTGGCCTGTGTGTATGTGTTGAGACAAGTTTCTCTGTGTAGCCTTGGGTGTCCTGGAACTCACCATGTAGACCAGGCTAGTCTAGAACTCACAGAGATTCACCTGCCTCTGCTTCCCAAGTGCTTGGGTTAAAGGCACATACCACCACTGCCTGGACTTTTTTTTTTTTTTTTAACTGGAGATTGAACATAGAAATTTGGGTATACTATGTGAACACTCTACCTCTGGGCTGGGCTATATCCCTGGCCTTAAATGTCTAATTTCTAATATTCTTAAAAAAAAAAAAAAGGATTTATTTATTTATTATGTATACAGTGTACTGCCTACATATGTTCCTGCAGGCCAGAAGAGGGCACCAGATCTCATTACAGATGGTTGTGAGCCACCATGTGGTTGTTGGGAGTTGAACTCAGGACCTCTGAAGAGCAGCCAGCACTCTTAACCTCTGAGCATCTCTCCTGCCCCCTAATATCTTATTTGAAGATGATGATAGTCATTTTTTAATGCAAACAGCACATATGTCTCCTATGCTATAAAATTAGTTAACAGTGAGAGCAGAGTCTTATGACCTGTGATCTCTCTTTTTGGAGGTTCCCTAGAGATTCTTTGACATCTCTGACTCTCTGAAACAGCACATTGATGGTAATATGACATGTCTCCCTTGTTCTGTGTAGGAGGTGGAGCTTAAGAACAGACTAGAATGAAAGGGACCTTGGAGGAAATGGTCCAGTACAAAGGTTGAATGGACCATTCTGTCAAGATACCATGAGTGCTGTCTACTTTAGCCAATCCAGAGATGGGGGAAGCTCTCTGAGGGGCAGGGAGACCAAAAGTGTCAAGGTAACCATGGTAGAGACTCAGAGGCATTACCTCCTGATCAGGGTTTTGCACACAGCGATCAGAAGCAATGGAACAAATCCTGTCTTTGTTGATGCCATACTGAGGGCAGCAAGCAAGATGAATTTATCCCAAATCTAAAAAGTCATTTCATCAGCCAGACAGCAATGGTCACCTCTTGAGGCAGAGTGAAGGCAGGTGTGTTCCTGGATGCATTTGAGAAGACTCCATGCTATAGTGAGTGCTAGCAAGCATTCTCTCAACTCTTCTTCTTACCCAGGTTTTAAAATACAATTGTAGCACACAGGCAGTGTTACAGGCTGTGACAGGAAGAGTGCCAAGGGAAGGAGCCCTCTTGGGAGTTCTGCTCTGCCGTTCGTGCTCAGGGCTTGGAAGCATGAGTGCCATCGGTTCTTGGCATGAACATTAATCACAATAAGCATCTTTTATCTTTAGTGGCTCACTAAAAAGGAATACTTTTTTTTTTCTTCTTCTTCTTTCTTACTCCTGAGACAGGGTTTTTTTGTGTAGTCCTGGCTGTCCTGGAACTCACTCTGTAGACCAGGCTGGCCTCAAATTCAGAGATCCGCCTGCCTCTGCCTCTCCAGTGCTGGGATTACAGGCCTATGCCACCACCACCCGGCCAAGGAATAGTTCTTAAACACTGAATCTTTGTCTTGTCTATTTCTTGAAAATACTTATATTATTGTTGGTGGTTTTTTATTATTTTATTATCAAGTAACAAAAGGAAAACATTTTGTAATAGTGCATATATTATTTTAATTATATAAAAGGTGTGATGCTTTCAGTATGCAAAGATTAATGGCTTGATGTAGTGCCCTGGGAAGAGAAAAATAGTTACTGGGAGAGGTGCCAAGGGTTCCTTTTTCTTTCTTTGTGTAGTGGATTTATTTTTATTTTATGTACATTGGTGTTTTGCCAATATGTGTGAGGGAGTCGGGTCCTCTGGAACAGGAGTTACACACAGTTGTGAGCTACCGGTGGGTGCTGGGAATTAACCGAGCCCGGGCCTTTAGAAGAGCAGTCAGGGCTCCTAAGCACTGAGCCTCCTCTCCGGCGCCTCCCTTTTATTTCTGCTGGACATCCTTGGTACCTCTCCTCAGAACGATCTTGTCATTAACAGTGGCCCACCTTCTGGCCCCAGCCATCGGAACACAATGGCTGCACACCTTCAGTAGGTGAATAAGGGCTTCACTAGTATGGAGATGTGGATGTGAGAAACTCCATGTAAGCTGGCCTGGAGAGGGGTTCCTAGGCCTCCCTCCAAACAGGGAGCCTCTGAGTGATGGAAAAATGGCAACTCCCCCCCCATTCCCCCCAGCACACAGCTTCTCAGGCTCAGGCAGGTTGGATGCTAGAGTTTGTGCTGATGAGAAACAGAATCCCTTTGTGCTGACCCAGCTCCCTTGAGCCCACACAGTACACTGTTGACACTCTCATGCGTTTCAGCGTCACTGTCTTCTGCCCAGCTGTACTTGGCAGATATGAGAACACTGGATTCCAGCTGGACCTTTTCACGGGGTGGTGTCGCTGCTCACAGTGAGTTAGTGCAGTAGTGCACAAGGTGGCATGCAAGTCTGCCACTGCTTCCTGCCACACACACACTTTGAGGCGTGCCCATGGCTGCTCTGGTAGAATTTAGTGAATGAGAAGCCTCTTGTTAAAATGCTTCTTTCTTAAACAGCCAGGTGGTGTTCCAGAAGCAAATTTCCAAACCGCTTTGCAGTGCTTGCAGTTGCAGAACAGACGTGAGTGGTATCTAATGTTCTAAAGCAGACAGCAAGGTTTAATATAGGTGCTTTATGTCCTAATTATGCCCAAAGTGCTAGACTTGACCTTTCAATCCCTTTTTACATTGGTTTTTCATGCCAGTTTCCCCTTCACAGGTTATTCTGCAATTCCACTAATGTACCACTTGAGCTCCCCGTGCCCACCGTATTCCCATTGGGAGTGTCTTCCATTCCCTGCACTCAGGGGGTCACTTCCTTTACAGATCCCATTGCCTTCACCCTGTGGGCGGATGGGGTCTTGCTTTGTGGCTGTGGCAGGTCTAGAACTTGCTATGTAGGCTGGCTTAGAACTTCCTTCTGCTGATTGGCACCCTACTCCCAGAGTGCCGGCCTTACAGGCTTGAGCCACACGCCCTGCTTCATTCCTTTTTCCATCCTTGGTGAGGACACTGGTTGCTTTGTATTTGGTCCTCTCTTTGTCTACAGTGCTGAATTTTTAAATGACTCCATTGGGTGTTTATTTATTTATTTGTTTTTTAGGGATTGAATAGGATGATTTACATTTTCTCATGGTAAAGTAGTGTGTTCTCAGTGTCCTTTATCACATTAGACTTGACATTTTAAATACACTTGATATAAAAATCATGTATTCACATTGTTAAGTAGAATAAAGGCTTGAGAGTCAGAATGCATGAAGAAAATGGAATGACCACTCTCTGCCTTAAATAACTGAGCTGTAAAATAAAGGACTTGAAACAACGTCAAACCCGTATGTACTGTATTCAGCAGCAAGAGATTTGCTACTGAACTGCTTTTCCAGTGTTGGGATCAAGCTCAGGATCTTGGACATGCTAAATAAGAGCTCCTTGATTTGTATGACATAGGTTCTGACTGTATTATTCAGCCTACAGAGTCCTGGGATCACAGGTATGTCCCAACATGCTTGGCTAGTTTCAATTGTAGAAGTAACCTGCCTCTAATCTTTGCCGGTTTTCTGTACAGTGTGGTTATATGTTTACAACTGTAGTGAGGGACATAAGCAAAAATCCATATCTTCTTTCTTTTCTTTCTTTGCCTTTGTGGTGATGCAGATGGAACCCAGGATCTAAGGACACTGCCTAAGTGTTCTACCACTGAGCTGCAGCTCCGGCCTTGGGATTTATTCATTTATTATTTATTTTGAGACAAGGTCTCACAAGGTTGATCTCAAACTTAAAGATTTGTTATGTATACAATGTGTGTCTGCATGTACACCTGCACGAGGGAAGAGGGTACCAGATCTTGTTAGATGGTTGTAAGACACCACGTGGTTGCTGGGAATTGAACTCATGACCTCTAGAAGAGCAACCAATGCTCTTAACCTCTAAGCCGTCTCTCCAGCCCCCGATCTCAAACGTAAAAAAATATATATCTTGTAATTAAGTTATCATTGCAGTGATGAAACAACAATACCAAAGCAACTTGGAGATAAGAGTTTATTTGGCTCACACTTCTACATCATTATCACTGAAAGAAGTCAGGACAGGAACTCAAGAAAGGCAGGAACCCAGAGGCAGGAGCTGATGCAGAGGCCACAGGGGGTTGCTGCTTAGTGGCTTGCTCCTCATGGCTTGCTCAGCCAGCTTTCTTTTAGAATCAGGACCCCCAGCCCAGCGATGGCCCCACCCACAATGGGCTGGGCCCTTCTCCATCAGTCCCTAATTAAGAAAATGTCCTACAGGCTTGTGTTCAACCCAATCTCATGGAGGCATTTTCTCAATTGGGTTCCCTCCTCTCTGATGGCTCTAACTTGTGTCAAGTTGGTATAAAAGTAGGCAGCACAAAAATTTCTTTTTCATCTGTTTGTAATGTGTATGAGTATTTTGTCTGCATATATGTAAGTATGCTGGGTGCATTCCTGGAGCCCCACAGACAATACCAGATCCCCTGAAACTGGAGTTATGGGTGGTTATAAGTTACCATGTGGTGCTAGAAACAAAGCCTGGATCCTCTGCAAGGGTATTAAGTGCTCTTCACCCCTGAGCCATCTCTCAAGCCCCTGATCGCAAACTCTTAGCTTTCCTGCCTCTGTCTGTCAAATGCTGGGATTATGGGTGCTGCCACCATATCTGGCTTCAAAAACCTTTTTGTTTTGTTTTGCTTTTTTAATTTTGAGACCAGATTTTTCTGCGTAGCCCTGGCTGTCCTGGAACTCATTCTGTAGACCTGGCTGGCCTTAAACTCACAGAGAACCACCTCTCTCTGCCTCTCAGGTGCTGGGAGAAATGTTAAAGCAATCTTTTACACTTATTTATTGTGTATGTGTTTCTCTCTGTGTGTGTGCATGAGTGTATGTGTGTGCATGAGTGTGTCATAGCACTTGTATGGAAGCCAGAGGACAACCCACAATAGCCTTCCACGATTTGTGTTTCAGGGATTAAACTCAGGTTATCAGGCCTGGTGGAAAGCGCCTTTACCACCACACCATCTGACTGGCTGCAGAAATCTTAAACCTCCTCCCCCCGCCTGCTCCCATACACGCACACATTCTCTCTCTCAAATGTCCATCAGTGGGTGGATGGAGAGACAAACCGTGGGGTAGTTATCTACTGTACAATGAACTGTTATTTAGCCCTGAGAAAGCCTGGAAGATGGATATATGTTACATGAACCTTGAAAACACACATAAAAGGAGCCAGACACAAATAGGCTGTGTATGATTCTGTTGTAAAACCGCCAGACCACACAAGAATGCAGATTGGTGGTCACTAGCTACAGGGGCTGGAGGATACAAAAGGACCACTTAGTGAGAGTGGGGTTTCCTTTCCCCATACTCAAGGGTGATGGAAATGTCTTGGAACTAGACAGAAGCTGTGTCTATGCAATGTTGTGAATGTGCTAACCACCATGGGATTGTTTGCTTTGAGCAATTTGTTATGTGCATTTTACTATAATTGAAACAAATAAAACACAACCCTATGGTGGCTCTTAGAGAAAGTTCACGCTTCTGAGCCAGCCATTGTCTTTGAACCTGGCCTCAAGCAAGCCCTTTGCTGGTTCCCTGAACCCTCCTGACTCCATGGGTCCTCTCCTCCCTTTCCCTTCTATCACCCCCTGGTGGCTCGGAGGCAAGTCCCAGCGTGTTGTACTGCTAAGGTTAAAGCTGGCTTCAGAGGCCCCCCTTTTCAGTGGGAACTCTCAAGGGATGCAGAGGACTGAGGGAAATCTGGAAGTTTTGGGGATTCTATTTCCTGTTGTTCTTACCTGTGAGGTATAGAGCAGGCTAAGTGCTTCATAGCCTTGTCTTCTGACAGAGCTATGACAGCTACATGGGCAGGAAGCACAGAGCTGTAGAGATGGGATATGTCTACACATAGCTGTGCAATGGCTCTCGGCACTGAGCAGCTCCAGGAAACACTGGCTCTCTAAAGTCTTTGCTTTCCGGCTGGCTCTTAAGGGCCCAGTCAGATCCTAGAATCAAATTCTGTTACCGCCCGCCCTCCACCTACCCCTTGCTCTTTCTGGGGATGGATCTCGGGCCTCATGCATATTAGGCAAGGGCTTTGCCACTACGCCCTGCCACTCACTCACTTCTTGCTGACTGAGCCCTCTTTAGGGTGCAGGTCCTCCACCGTCTGTGGAATGACCTAGCACCCAGCAGGCCTCCCTCTGTAGGGCTCTGTTCTGTCTTTGCTGGGCTGTCCTCCACAGAGCTCTATAGCTGTGTCTTGTCACATGGTGGCAGGTCGGGGTCCTGTCAGTTCAGGGTTAGGGTTAGTGTTGCTTATGGTGGCTTTGCCATGTGTGTCACTAGGAGATGGTAGAGCCACTGAGTAGGCTCACACACGTAGGCTTAGTCATTGAGTTTAACACTTCTGCATATTTGGTCAATCCTCTGTTCAGACTTTGGATCCTGGGGCAAAAATGATGGCAATAGCTGATGGTCCTTGTTTCCTTTGTGCGGTCTCATGGCCTAGCACAAGGGCTAGTTACCAACAACTGCATCGTGATGGAGTGATGGGTTCATTATAAGTCACTGTGTGTGTGTGTTGTATGGTGTGTGTGCATGTGAATGTGGTATGTGATATATATATGCATGGTGTGCTTGTGTGTGTTTATGTGTGAGTGTGTAACATGTTAAGGGGCCCACTGAACCATGTACTTAGCCCTTTTACTTTTCTTTTTGAGATAAAGTCTCACTGAGCTACACAGGCTGGCCCTGAACTTGTGACCCTCTTGCCTCCGCTTCCTGAGTACTCATGTTTTTTGTCCTATGCCCTGGCCCAGGTCACAGGTTTGTGAAGAGCAAGTCCAGTGTCAGGGAAGGGAGACATTCCGTACAGCTGAGGATCCCTGGCGGAGGTCTGTTCCTGTTCTGGAACATTCAGCTAGGTCCCTGATGATTGCATCATGTTTGACACGCCTCTCTGACACCATCCCTCCCTCCTCAAGCCTGCCTCTCCCTGAACTAGGTGCACCCAGAGTTCAGCCCTGAGTCATCTTATTGCTGGAACCACTACCATCTTCCACAAAAGCTCTATAAATTTGTTAGACTTTTAGGGCTTCTTGGAGCACTGATTTAAGACTATTTTTGTTAGGTATAGTACCAGTGCCAGTGTGCTCAGAATCCTTTGATGAAACTGTAGACTGGAAGTCCTGTAATACTTTTGTGACTTTCCCCACCGCCTTGCCTCTCAAGCTGTGGAGGAAGGTGTCCTGGGCTTAGCTTCTGTAAAGTTCACGAAACAGCGAGAAGGGCTCTGTAGACAGGAGGCGCCATGTGTGCAGGGCTGAGTAAGACCCCAGTTCTTCCATTTCTGGTTAGTGGGTAGGTAGCACCTGCAAGGTTCTCTCTCCTTCCCCAGTGACAGGGATGGAACCTATGCCTGCCCATGCTCGGTGAGTGATCTACCATCATGCCACATCTCAGCCCCGAGCTTTTGTGAGACTGTTGGTGCAAGTACAAGGTCTCCTCAAACTTTCTCTAATATCTCCTGAAGTGTTTGAAAAAGCTGGAATTATTAATTTTCTTTTCTGATGGTGATTTTTCTTTTGTGATTTGTTATTTTTTCCCTTTGGTTATTTTAATAATAATAGCTGTATTTTGGAACAATCTTTCTCTGTACCATCGCTAGCCTGAAACTCACTATGTAGACCAAGCAGGCATTGGACTTACAGATCTGTGACTGCTCCTGCCTCCTAGGGCTGACACTGAATGCTTGTGCGACTGTGCACAGCTGATTTTTGTTTGGTTTGGGGACAGCCCAGGTTACCTCCAAACTTCTGTTCCTGTGCCTCAGCCTCCCAAATGTTGGGATTATATGTGTGTTATCATGTCTGGCCTGGTAGTTTATTTTATTTCATGTGTGTGGGTGTTTTCCCTGCACATATGTCTGTGAACCACTTGTGTGCCTGGTGCCTGCAGAGGGCAGAAAAGATTCCCTGGAACTGGAGTTTCATATGGTTTTGAGCCACTATATGGGTGCTGGGGATTAAACCCAGGGCCTCTGGAAAAGCGGCCAGTGCTGAGTCCTCTTTTCCGTTTCCTGGTGTTTTCTTTTTAAGTGTGTTAACTTTTTAGTCTGATTTGAAAACTCCCTGGCTAAGCTATCCAGAGCATGCCTGGGGTATGGACTGGGGGCTCACTGCAGTGCTGTACAGCTGCCTAAACCAACAGAGTAGGTCTGCAAGTGGCGACTGCTCGAAGTGTAACGTGCGTCCAGGGAAAATGAAGAAGATGAAGTGTCTAATTCAGTGCTGTTTATATAGTAAAACCATGGGAACATTCCTAGGACTCTATCCTATATGTTAGCACTCCTTAGGGTTCATGTGCGGCCATCTCTACTGCAGCCTTGTTTGAAGTAGTTAAAAAAGAAAAACCCGAGCTCAGTTTAAATGCTCGCCAGTGTGCAATGCTGGACTATGAGAAAGGGGTGCATCAGACTGAGGCCTGCTTGCAAAGAGGACCTCTCGTGCTTTTTTTTTTTTTTTTTTGCCTTGAGAGGGAGCCTCAGAAAAATTCAAAATGTGGCTTTGAATTCCTGATCCTTCCGCCTCCACTTCTGGAGTGCTATACAACTGTACTTTGTTTATGGGGTACTGGAGATCAAACCCAGAGCTTCAGGTTTGCTAGGCAAGCCTTCTCCCAACTGAGATACATCCTCTGGTCTTTAAAAAGGGCCCTCCCTCCTACCCTTCCTCCTCTCCCTTCTTTCTCTTTCCCTTTCTTTTTCTGTTTTTCCTTTTCTCTTGCTGTGCTGGGAAAAATTCAACCTAGAGCCTTGTGCAAGGCAGACAAACACCCTCTCAGTGGCACATTCTCAGCCCTATGACATCCTCTCAAGCGGGAAAAGCAAACCCCAGAGTTACTGTGAGTTCAGTGTTCTTCAGCCTGCTCTCTCGCCCACAGATGTGTTTGTGTGCTCATTCATTTCATGGATTCAGCAGTCCTGGAGAGCTGTGTGGAGGAGTAGATAGGAAAACAAAACCCACCACTAGCAACACCACCATCACCAAACAACAACAAACCCCAAGAACCAAAGTAGACAAGAATGTAGTGATCCTATTCCTTATTTAAAAAAAAAATGTAGTGATTCTATTTCTGGAGAGATGGCTCAGAGGTTAAGAACAGTCGCCGTTCTTCCAAAGGTCCTGAGTTCAATCCCCAGCAACCACATGGTGGCTCACAATAAGAGCTGGTATGCAGTAGAAAGGTATATATATAATAAATAAATCTTTAAAAAAATGTCTAGATCACAAGCATGCAAGTAAACAGGGACTGGATTGTAACATGGATTGAAGGCATGTCACATAGGAAGATTTTGAGCAAAAAGAAAAACACATTGGCACAAAGTAACAATACTCAAGCCAGCAAAATAAACATTAAACACCGAAGATAGCAAACTATGGGTGGAAAGAGAAGAGTATGGAATTGGAAAGTAGGGAGAGTAAGAACGAATTTTGAAGATTAGCCTACAGAGTAGCAGGTGGCTTTCACGTTGCCTTAGGCATTTACTTCTGGCTGACGCCTCATCCCCTGTACATCTTCCTATTCCTGTCCCCGGTAGTCTTTCTGCTTCCACATCACATGTGTTCCGTTGTCACCTTCTCTCTTTGCTCCTGTGCCCCTTTCTAGTCTCCTGCCCTGTCTCTCTATGTGCTCACCTGCACACAGTTGACCATGTGTGAAGCTTAGAAGCCACACGAAGGCCTCTCTTGAAACACAACAGCCAGAGCAGCTTACGCAGGACACAGCAGCATTTACCCACAGGGAGATACACCTCTGACCTTAGTGGCCTCCTCCATAGAGGACAGCGGTTCTCAGTTTGTGGGTCTCCAGCCCTCCGGCAAACCCTTGTCTCTCCAAATTTCTACAGCACGATTTATAACAGTAGTAAAATTACAGTTACGAAGTAGCAGCGAAATAATTTTATGTTTGTGGGGTGGTCACCACAGCACGAGGACCTGTACTGAAGGGTTATAGCATTGGGAAGGCTGAGAAGCACTTGCTTGGGGATGGGTTAGTGGGTGGGTTCAGCAGCCAGGCTTCGAGCATTGCTGCTACTATGGGCTTCCCAGACCTGCCTCATGCAGCACCATCGTCTGTGATGGCTAGAGGAAGGAAGGACAGGAAGTAACCCTCAGGCGCCTCTGTCCTTACAAACCTGGGAGACTACATTACAGGGAGTATCAGCAGTTAATAAGGTCCCTGAAAAAGTGGCTTTGAAAGTTCCGAATTAAAACTAACTGATGGTCTGAGAGAATGCTGTGCAGTTTTTATGGCAAGGAAGCTTCCCCCTTGGGGTTCATCGAATGCTCTTCCCCCTTATTTTCCCAGGCTTGCCTCTTTTTAGCAGCTGAGGACACTTATCTGTGGAGCTTTGAGCCCTGCCCCAGTGGATAGCCAATTTCATTTAGGTAAACAGTTTCCACAAAACAAAACAAAACAAAACAAAACAAAAAACTAAACAAACAAAATAACCCCAAACTGTGAGCAAACAGCTCACTTGTGATAACAAGGTCTTCCTCGAAGCGCGCTGTCTGAAGTTAATGTCTCATGTCAGCCAGCAGCAGTTGCTCACTTTCCTTCCTTTGTCAATGGTCCTGCAGATGTGCTGTATCCTCTCAGGGTACACACCAGGCCCTGTAAACACAGAGGGCGAGCACAGCAGGAGGCACACACAGCTGTAGAGTGGTTGGTCTTGATGCCAGGCTCTTGCCATCTAAATGTTGAGCATCTTTTTCAGGAGCCCTTTGGGGTGTGACAGGATGCTTCAGGCCACCGCCATCCTTCTGCTGGAAGGATGGTGGTCATTATAGTTAATGAGCTGTTAGCTTTTCCATTATGAGATTCGTAAAGGGTTCATAACCTGGTAATAACAATAATTTGCTTTAGGTGGCAACTCAGTAACAGGTATAGATACCCAGACATTGCCTTTGTCCTCCTTAACGGGTGGGGGGAGCTGGTTCTGCCCCATGTTCATTAAATACAAAAGAAAACACATTCAGGAGCTAGAAATAGTTCTATTTTCCTTTTATAATACCCTGCTTCTAATCACTTTGTTGGCTACAAAATGTCTTCAGAGTAGGCAGGGTTAAGACAAGGGAGTGGGAAATATTTTTTTTAAAGCTTTTATTTTAATTTTTGTGTATGTGCCTGTCTGTCTGGATGTATGCACACATGAGTGCAGTTACCTGTGGAGGCCAGAAGGTGGTGTTGGATCTCCTGGAGCTGGAGTTACAGGTGGTTGTGAGCTGTCTGTCATGGGCGCTGGGAACTGGACGCTGGTCCCCACCGGTACAGCGAGAGCTCTTATTGCTGGGCAGTGATGAGACTTCTGAATGGCCTCATGACTAACGGCTGGCACAGCCTCAGGGTGAGAGGCTGCTTGCCAGCAGAAACTAACCATATGACCCCTCTGGAGGAAACTTACCATGTCCCTGCCTGCCCCAACACACTGATCATCCAGGGCTGCTCATCAGTGTCCAATGATGTAAACAATTGTGTTTACACAATATCATAGCCATTGAATCCCAAAAGGACAGGTTGTGAGAAGCATCTGGGATGCTGAACAGCAGACAGAGATGCCAGATGGTGGCGCCTGTAGATAGAGTGTGGGAGCGCTCACGTCCTTTTCCTGATGCATTGCTTCCTCTGCCTGTTCCCTGTACCCTGTGTCATATCTACTGTGGTAACTGGGTAACTGTAACCAATGTGTTCTGCATTCTGCTGTCTTAGTAACCAACCTGATGAGGGGGTCATGAGAACCCTCTGTGTATGGCTGCTGGTCAGAAGTGTGGATGGCAGCATGCTGGTTGTGTCTGATGTGTATGTTCGCTTCTTATCACAGTGTCTAAACACTTGCGGTGATACACAAGGAAGAAAGACGGTGTATGGCTGTTTGCTTTGACCCTGTGGCCAGCCTGGATGCCATGGTATCAAGCAAAGCTGCTCACACCGTGGCTGTCAGGAAGTAGAAGAGAGCGGGTGTCCTCATATATGTCTGCAGAAGCACTGCCTCCATGACCTCATTTTCTCCCCCTAGCTCCTACCTCCTGAGGGTTCTGATGTCTCCCAACAGCACCATCAGCTGGCAGACCAGCGTCACTATGTGTGCTTGAGGGATAGTGAAGCACCAGATCACAACGGCATCTGAAGCGGGGATGGTCCTGTGAGAAAGAGGCCTTGACAGATGAGCTGCCTTTAATTCCAGATTATTAGCGTTAAAAAGTGAATTGCAGAGCTCCCAGTCTCCAGGGAGTTGCCTGCTGTGTGGGAAAACCCTGTCAGATCATTCATTCTGTGTTGTGTTTGTGAGCACAGAAGAAGAGTTTGGCATAAAATGAAAATAAAGAAAAAAAAAATCTTTTACACAGAGTGATCTTTTGCGGTAGGAGACGTGGAGAGTCCTTATCTGAGTGGAAGAAAGGTTTCAGGCAGTCAGGGAGGGGAGGGACCCATCCTGCACAAGGCAGTGAGGGAAGAGAGGTGGGAGGCAGCGCCTCCTGTGGTGAGGTTGTGGCATAGAACAGTAAGGGGAAACCAACGATGGTGATGGGTGGAAGGATCTTGGGCCATGCCTGAAGAGGGAGAAGCAACAATTTCCTGTTCTAAAGTTTACAGTTTATGTTTCCTATTCTAGTGGTTTCCAAGACTAGAAAATACAAAAAGCAGCAAAAATCTCAAAAGCAACGAGGAGGCTGGGGAGATGGCCCAGAGGGTAAAGTGCTCACTGTGCAAGCTGGAGGACCTGAGTTTGGTCCCCAGAACCCATGTGAAAAGCTGGGTGTGGTGGCATGTGCTTGTGTGCAGCTCTGGGAAGACAGAGGCAGGAAATGTCTGGTGCCCCCTGCCTAGCCAGGTGACAAGAGACAAGACAAGACCTTGTCTCGAAAAACCACATGCACGCACACACACAACAAGCATGCATACATAAAGGAAAATGTGTACATGTCCTTTTGATGAGGCCAACTCATTGTGTGTCCCTAGCACTCAGCGAAGGCAGCAGCCATCAGGTAACTACAGAAGTGTGTCTCCAGACAGTGGCTGCTGGCTGGCTGCATCCGCTGCTCTCTGCTGATAACATTGTACCTGAGAATAAGCAGACTTTTCGTTTTGGACCTAGTTATCACATAACACCTAAAACTGCATCAAAAAGCATTAAAATGCATATAATTTAAGACTGAGGTTCATGATCTCGTGTGTGGGGAGGCGGTATGTACACGTGAGTGCAGGGGTCCACGAAGGTCCCTGGAGCTGGAGTAACGGGTGCTACCCCTCATGGGTGCGAAGACCATCTTGGGTCTCTAGGAAGAACAGTGTGTGCACCTAACTGTTGAGCCAGCTGTCTAGCCTTCATTAAAATACATCTTAAAAGATGGATTTTGAGGGCCAGGGAGAGGGATTAGTGAGTTAACGTCCTTGCTGCTAAGCCCGAGTGTCTGAGCTCAATCCCAGTGGTAAAAGGAAAGAACTGACCTCTACATGTGTGCCATTGCAGGCTCACATGCGTGGACATGCACACACATGTGCTCCATACACAAACTATATAAACAAGTTTAATCAAAAAATTAAAATTGGGGATGGAGATAGAGCTCAGAGGTTAGGGCACTCACTGCCCTTGCAGAGGACCTGGGTTCAACTCCCAGCTCCCCTGTGGTGGCTGGGGCTTACAAACACTTGTCACTCTAGTTCCAGGGGAACCAAGGCCTTTTCTGGTACACTTAAACTCCCACATAGATATGCAAAGAGAATAAGGGCTGGGGAGAGGACTCAGAGGTTAAGAGCCCAGCCGTTCTTCCAAAGGTCCTGAGTTCAATTCCTAGCAACCATGTGGTGGCTCACAACGTAGTGAGACTTGGTGCCCTCTTCTGGCATGTAGGCACACATGCAGGCAGAACTCTGCATAAATAATAATAAAGACGTCTTAAAAAAAAGAATGGATAAATCTTTAAAAAAATTAAAAGTTGTGGCAGCACATGTCTTTAATCCTGGCACTCGGGAGGCAGAGGCGGGAGGACCTCTTGAGTTTGAGTCCAGCCATTCCAGGACAGCTAGGGCTACCCTGTCTCAGAAGTTAAAGTTTAAAGAAGTTTTGAAAAGTATGTGCCCTGTATCAAAAGCTTTAAGCAGCGGTGTTATCTAACCCTTTCTCCCAGGCTCTCGACCACCATTTTAATTGGGTGTTTAGTTGACCGAGTACAAGCCCACCAACCATCTTTGTTTCATATTTGCTATAGCTCTTTTTTTTTTTCTATTTTGTTTTTCCTTTTCTTTCTTTTTCATCATTTGGGTAAATATTTCTAATATTCTGTTTCATCTCCTCTACTGAGAGTTTGGCTGTGCCTTGTATGTGTGTGTTCTGGTGCTTCTGTAGATATCACATATGCATGTATACCATTATGCTCAACTCCTAATGTAGCACCTGCCCATCATCATGTCAGAGTCAGGCTTTCGGATTTGCCGCCCCTGCTCTGTGCGCATGGAGGCTAGCTCCACCCAGATTTGCATGCTGTGATCATTGTTGGGGAGAGCTCTACTGATTGTGTGGTTCACAGACACTGTGTGGCTGTTGGTTATGACTTCATATTTCATTTCTTCAGATGAAAGTTACAAATGAGAAGGGGGAAAAATGGTCAGGGTCTACTTTTAAGGAGAAGTTGACCAGGGGCTGGTAAAGGACAAGGCGAGGTAAAACATCTTCTTTTTCATACAGTGTTTCATTGCACATCAAGACTGGCCCCAAACTAGCAATCCTCCTATCTCAGCTTCTGCTGAGCTGGGATTACAGGGTCACCAGGCCTGGTAATTGGCTGAATTACTGTCTCTGGTGGCCTTCTTTGGAAATTGGTCCTCTTGACTACCAAACAAGTGAAACAAAACAAAACAAAACAAAACAAAAAGCCAGTAAATGCCTGCACAAATAGGGTGAAATACTACCCTTGCTTATAAGGTGTTTGGTTTGACCCTCAAGTGTCAAATCACATTTGATGTTATTTGCAACACGCAAAGGTTCATGCTGAGTGTCCATTTCGGCTTCAATGCTTCATTTCAGCGGTGTGTCTATCTTACAGTAAGTTATGCAAGAGCTGGTTATAAGATGAAGGGTGAGTTTAGGTCTTCCAGATCCGTCAGTCTCTGCCTGTTTCCCATGTGTGCACATTCCTTGCGGCCTCTTATCGGGAGACACAGGTTAAGCTTTCAAAGCTTGTAGAGGAAAAGATGGTCATGGAGAAGCGCCTGAAGCTCCTGTTGTCCATCCACGTCATCACAGACTCCGCAGGAGAACGTGGCGTCATGGCAGGGTCACCTCACACCCTATGGAAGGTGTTGTTACTTCTGTCAGAGCTATCTGTAAGGATGCAGCGGTGACGCGGCCCAGCTGAAAGGCACACGCCCGTTCACATCCAGGCCTCTCCCTGAAAGAAGAAAAGCCTTTGATAAACGGAATCTGTGCTGGGAGGCGGAGCTGGAGTCTCAGGCTTTGAACTGATGTTTTCAACTCCCCTTTGGCACCAAAGCATCGTGGATGTTTGGTGTTGGGGCAGCCTTGTGGACTCTGGTGTGTCACCTGTGCACGCAGGGCACCAGCACTGTGCACAGGGTGCGCCGTGTGTACAGTGCACTGAGTACGGCATGCTGTGAGCACTGCACACTGTGAGCACTGCACACTGTGAGAACTGTACAGAGGGAGCACTACACACTGTGAGCATTGCACACTACCTTACACTGTGAGAACTGTCCAGAGGGAGCACTGCACACTCTGAGCACTGTACAACTGAGCAGTGCAGCTGCCCTTGGGAGAACCTGGCGTTCTTCACCTGGGATGTACATTTTTCTCTGAGGGTCACATTTCCTCTTTGAATTAGAGCATTCAAGCATCCAAACACCTGCTGTGTTATTATTGTTATCTCTGTATGCATTTGTGTGTGTGTGCATGTGTGTTTGCACATGTGTGTCTGTGGTTAGAGGACATCCTGTGTCAGGAGACTCCTTCCCTCTTTCACCTGAGTCCCGGGTTTGTGCTCAGGTTGTCAGGTTGGCCACAAGCACCCTTTATACGCTGAACCATCTTGCTGGCCCCACACAAGCTTTAAGAATCTCCTTTGACAGTTCCAACAGTGAAAGGAGTTTATAAAAACTTCCTTCTTCTAAGCTGAACCAGGAGATCAGCATCTGCTGAGGGTTTGCTCAGCGGCTGATCAGGGGAGCCCATTACTGACTCCGACCCCAGAGCTGGAGCGTGCAGGGCTGCTTGTGGCTGCATGCTGTGGAGTTTTTGTGCCCGATGAACTGTGTTAAAGGAAGGACACTGAAGGAACACGGCCTGGAAAGGGCATCACAGAGCTGGTGCTTCCTTCCTCCCCATGGTCCTCTCGGAGCCTGCGGGCTGCGCCCGTCTGATCTGAATTCCGATGGCTTCTACTTTCACCAAAGCCGGTGGTCAAGGGGGAAAGAGAATGACGATCATATCCAATTTAACTCTTCATTTGTGGAGAATTAGAGCTGCCCATGTGGGCAGCATGGCAGTGCTTGGAAGCCTAATGTGAAGCCGTTGTTTAAAACCTTACCGCTTAGGGCCAGTGGGAGGCTCCGTGGGTCAAGGTGCTTGCGGTCAAGGCTGCCGACCTGCACATCTCCCATCCAACCTCATCAAGTTGGAGCTGTGTGGGCTTAGCATGTTGCTTAACTGCTCTGTGCCTCAGTTTCTCTACAACCAAAGGGAGGATGACAGTGCTGATTGTTGCTGAGGAGGTTAAATATGTGTGCAGCATGAGCTGATGCTATGCCTGCCTTTAGCATCTCATTTTTTTTAAATGCCCGTGGGTGTGTGCGTGGCAATTGTGGCACCCTGGTCAGCAGATAGGACGGTGGGAAAGCCAGTGCTCCTGCTGGAATCAAAAGGACTGCCTTCCTTGCTGCTTACGCTCGGTGCCCCTGAGCTCTGTGCTCTGTCGTAGTTTGCTCGCAACATCCTAGTTAGTGGAACAATGGAGATGTGTATAGTGACCAGTGTAAGCCGTGACCAGTGTGACCAGTGAGCAGTGTGAGTGGAAGAAGGTGTCTTGGGGAAGGGCTGACGGATTTTAGAGGTCTTCCTGGAAGTGGTGATGCTAATGCTGGAATTTGAACAATGAGAAAATCAGAAGTGCATGTCTGTTACCAGTGCCTTAGACATGCTGCATTT
Source organism: Pachyuromys duprasi (assembly GCA_028658305.1). Taxonomy (NCBI): domain Eukaryota; kingdom Metazoa; phylum Chordata; class Mammalia; order Rodentia; family Muridae; genus Pachyuromys; species Pachyuromys duprasi. The sequence continues at coordinate 3,153,430 of CM053757.1, read as the reverse complement.
CACTGCTTTCAGACAGAGACAGAGAGACAGACAGACACACAAACACACACAGAGACAGACACAGAGAAAGAAAGGGGACTATTTCTCTTGTAGATACAATTCCCTGGTGTTAGCGTTAGCAGCATTTGAGAAAAGATTCAGGCAAAAATGGCAGAGACTGTGGCTTCTGATTTTAGAGACGAGCCTGTGTCTTCCTTGCACAGTGCACAGGAAGAAGTTAGCCTGAATTAGTTGGTACTTTTCGATGCCTTTCAACCTTTAATTTCATTCAGTGACTGAGGACATAATGGTGTCCTGGCCTTCATGTCTGAGTGGGAAATGAGAGGACTCCAGACAGTAGAAGCACAGCTCCTAACGTTCTCCGAGGGAATGAGGTGCTCATGGAAGCGGCAAGCAAAACATAGCCAAAGGAGGGGAGCGTGTCTAGGGGTGGGATGGGGCCGTGTGTAAAATCCTAGAGATGAGGCCATGAAGGTAAATTAAACATGGACATCCGTAAAGAGTCCAGCACAGGGGGGTGAGGGGAGTGGCTGAGAGAAGACCTCCAACCAACCGCCCCGGGCTGGGAGCCATTGCTCAGGGCACCGGGAACGGAGGGGGAACGGAGGGCGTGATATGCTAAGATTTACATTTTCAATAATCAGTGAGACGGAGGCAGGAGAATTGACTGGCTATTTACTGTGGAGTCAGATGAAGACTTTAAAAACAATCTTTTGTATTTGCATTGAGAAACTATGAAAAAACACAAGGCAAAGGTCAAACCACGTAGATAAGAATTTGCCCTTAATTCTCTTGATTAGGGGGACACACGTCTGCTTCCTCTGTCCCCTTTCCACATTTCCCCTGCCTGCTCACTTCTGCAGGCTGGACGGCCTCTTTCGCATGCATTTCCACGGTAACTAAACCCCGGCTGTTCCTCACCCCTGCTCCTCCTGCCGAGCAGCTGGAGGGAGAAGCGCCTCAGTTATAAATCAGAGGTGGTACCTCTGACTTGTGACGTTGAGGCCCAGGCTTCTGTTGGATACCGTTGTTTGTTCTCTCTGTACACAAGACTTCACAATTGTCTCCTGAGGCTTTCGGTGGATGCTGGCTTCTCACTTACCTCTGATGCAACTGCTCTGGGGCGTGACTGTGATGGCCGAGATCATTCTTCAGCAAATACTGCCCGATTGCCCTTCCTGCTCTAAGGCCTCCAACCCCAGTTTTGGTTCCCTTGGTTCTGTCTTTTTTTCTTTTTCCATTGCTTGCTTGCTTTCTACTTATTTATTTATTTGTTTGTTTGTTTTGGGTTTTTGTTTGTTTGTTTGTTTGAGACAGGGTTTCTCTGTGTAGTCCTGGCTTCGTGGAACTCTCTCTGTAGACTAGGCTTGCCTCACACTCACAGAAATCCTCCTGCCTCTGCCTCCCGAGCACTGAGATTAAAGGTGTGCACTGCCATCTCCTTGCTCTTTTTTGTTGTCGTTTTGTTTTGAGACAGAGTCTCACTGTGTAGTCCTGGCTAGACTTGAACTCACAAAAATCTACCCACCTCTGCCCCTTGAGTGTTGGGATTAAAGGCGGGTGCCACCACAATCAGCTAAAACCCAGTTTCTTAAGCGGTATCATAACTCAGAGGAGTCACTTGATTCAAAGTGGGGATGGTGAAAAACTTTGCAAGAGTGAAAGGTTTCTGAATGCACCCTAACCAAAAATAAACCCACGGTACTCTGCCGGTGTTTGCCGGTGTTGCGTTGTGGGACTTCACTGCAGCCTTGAGGCTGAACACACAGCTTGCTCATTTTGTGTTGTGTGTGTCCTGTTGTCAACCCAACTACCGGAATCACCTCTGCAGATCCGAGGCCGTCATTTGTTGCAAAGTATGCCGCTTTCTGCTACTATAGGAGCATGTGGATTAGCTAGGAAAACAATGACACGATTTTTTAACCATTATTCCTCAGCATGCGTAAGATTTTTGGATTTGTGTTGTATTTGAATGTTAGATTTTTTTAAAAATAAGATTTCATTTTATTTTATGGGTATGTGTGTAAGATGTTTGTATGTATAGATGGTAGTGTGCATGCGCATTTGTGTATGTGAGGGCAGGTTTACAGATGCCATGGTTGTCATGTGAGGTCAGAGGACATCCTAAGGTGTTGGTGCTAAGCTTTTACCTTGTTAGAGAAGGGTGTCTTTGATGTCTACACTGTGTATGCCTGACTAGTAGGCCCATGAGCATCCAAGGAATCTCAAAGAGTAACATTCCATCCACCCCTCCATCCTCTATCTATCTATCTATCTATCTATCTATCTATCTATCCATCCATCCATCCATCCATCCATCCATCCATCCATCCATCCATCTTCTATCTTTCTGTCTGTCTGTCTACCTACCTACCTTTCTACCTACCTTAGTGAGGATCTGTCTATCTGGCCTTATAGCCTTAGCTGTTTTGGTATTCATTAGACCAGGCTAGCCTCAAATTCATAGAGATCCTCCCGCTTCTGCTTACTAATTAAAAAAAATACATTTATTTATTTTATATGTGAGTGTTTCTTTCACACAAATGCCTGGTGCCTCGGAAGAGCGCACAGGTCCTTTGCAAGAACAATAATACTGTGTTCTTACCCAGTGATCCACCTCTCTGCTCCTGATTTTATCTTTAGTTTTGTGTTTATGTCTGTGTGAGTGCGTGCCACGTGTGTGTGGGTGCACTCAGAGGCTGGCTGGATTACAGGCAGCTGTGGCCCACCTGATGTGGGTGCTCTTTGAAGAGCAGCTCTCTTAACAGCTGGGCCATCTCTCGAGGGCCTTGTTTGGGTTCTAAGAGTTAGAACTCAGGCCTTGACACTTGCACAAGTGCTTCACCCACTGGCCCATCTCCCCAGCCCTAGAATGTTGGGTTCTAAAGTTGCCGGAGACGTAGCTCAGCGGTAAGAACACTAGCTGCTCTCAGTGCCCACAGAGTAGCTCACTGCTGTCTGTAACTCCAGTCCTAAGAAATCTAACGCTCTCTTCAGGCCTCCTAAGACATCAGGGATGCCCGTGTTGCATGAACAGACATTTGGGCATAGCACCCACACAAAAACAAACAAACACATAAAAAAACACAATTTAAAAACTGTAGTTTAGGGTGCTTACTTGAGCAGCCTGTGGCAGCACACGCCTGTAATCCCAGTTCTTGGGGAGGCAGAGACGAGCAGATCTCTGTGAGTTTTGAGGCACACACTGTGAGTTCCAGGCTATCCAAGTCTGTACAGAGAGATCTTGACTCAAAACCAGGAACAAACCAAAACAACCCCCAAAACCCAATCAGGTGTTTACTTGACTTTTCTAAAAAAAAGCTGTTACATGTATTTTGGCTTGGATTTAGGACAAGAGGGCCCAATCAGTTTCTGAAATGACCTTAAACATAATGTAGTGTCATGTATTTGTGTGAAGCAGTTCTCCACACTCATGATCATAAAATAAAAATATCAACTAGCTCTCCAAAGAGTTGAAAATTCCTCTCATCTCATTGTATCAAGCATTCAGCCAACATTTAATATTTGATGTAAAGATAGACAAGCACATCATTTTATTAATAAGCTAATTTGCTTTCATCTTTAAAGTAAATGATACAACTATACATATGTATGCTAAAGAATTAAAAATAATCATTTATTATTTATTATCAGTGTTTGATTTATAGCCCTATTCTATATGCCTTTTTAACTGGGTCACATAAATGTCTAGGGCAAAAAAGGTCAAGAGTAGAAAAGCTTAAAAAACACTGTCCTAGGGCTGGAGAGACGGCTCAGAGGTTAAGAGCACTGGCTGTTCTTGCAAAGGTCCTGAGTTCAATTCTCAGCAACTACATGGTGGCTCACAACCATCTAGAATGAGATCTGGTGCCCTCTGCTGTGCACAAACACACATGCAGGCAGGAAAAAAAATGCTGTATAAATAATAAATCTTAAAAAAAAAAAAGAAAGAAAAAGGAAAAGAAAAAGAAAAGAACACTGTCCTAGACTTTGGGTGTGGCATTGTGACTTGTTTTGGCCAAATGCCTGGTAGAAGCTCACGGTAGTGAGCTGGGCACTTGGGATTACTGGGCACAAGAAGGGCTCTTTGGCTCCAGGGCCGTACCCTGAGCTGTGAATGTTCCAGGCAGCACACCACTGGTCTAGCGTGGACCAGAGACGTGTGGAGCAGGCTTCTCTACAGTCCATATCCTAGTTCCTGGTTAACTGTAATACAGCAACACAGAGGGGTCAGCCCTGGCTCAGCCAGGGTTTGGCTCAGAAGTTTGGGCTGTATTTGCTGTGCAAGCGCTGACTTAACCCATCATTGCTCCCGAGCCCCTCTAAGTGAACTTCAGACATGGCATAAAAATACGTGGGAACAATATGTATTAAAGTAGCCTAGCCACTATTATTATTTTCCGCATCCATCATTTATAAAGGTCAGTCTTCATGGGCACAAGAGCGGTGAGTGTCAGCCCTGATCTCGCTGCTGATGACAGACACAAGTGTATGGATGTGAACTGAGGCAAAATCCTGTGTGTGGAGCCCTGTGAGTGTGCTAACAAGGGGACCCGAACCAGGCTGAGAAGGCTGAAGATTAGCTACGGAAATGTATGGGTCTGGCTTCAGTACTCAAACATGTAAATGAGCAATACCGACATTAATGCCAATTATAAATGTTTTCATTCAGGTCCAGAGGATGCTAAAGTACTGACTTGTGGGGGCTGGAGAGATGGCTCAGCAGTTAAGAGCACTGGCTGCTCTACCCGAGGACCCAGGTTCAGTTCCAAACATCCACATGGCAGCTCACAACTGTCTGTAACACCTGCTTCAGGGGATCCGACATCCTCCCACAGACATACACGCAGGTCAAACACTACTGTACATAAAATTAAAATCAATAAGTTACTAATTAGTTATTATCAATAAATTATTAGAAATGAAAATTCAGAAGTACTGACTTGTAAGCTAGGTGTGGAGGGACACACTTGTAATCTCAGCGCTTGTGAGGCAGGAGGATTGCAGATTCAAGGCTGGGGGTGTGAATAGTCCAAACCTGTGTAGATCTGTTTAGTAGTGACCTTTACAGTAAGACACTGGGAATGGGGGAGGAGAGAGGGAGAGGGAAAGAGAGAGAACCAGCTGGGAATGGTATAGGCTTTTGAGACCTCAAAGCACACTCTCATTGACATGCCACCTACAGTGGGGCACACCTCCTCATCCTTCCCAAACAGTTCTCCCAACTTAGGACCAAGCATTCACATATACGAGCCTGTGGGGGCCGTTCTCATTGAAGCTGTCAGAGATATTTTGCAGCACGTATGTCTGTACACCACATGCGCACAGTGCTCATGGAAGCCACGAGAGGGAATCAGATGACCTGGAACGGGACTGACAGTGGGGAGCTGGGAATCAAGTCTGGGTCCTCTGCAAGAGCAGCAGGTGCTCCTACCTGCTGAGTCATCTCTCCAGCCATCTCTCCAGCCCCCAATTGTAGGTTATTTTAAAATGAAAAGAGAGAGAGAGAGAGAGAGAGAGAGAGAGAGAGAAAAGAAGTAGCTCTCAGCTCATGCAGCAGCTGCCCATTCATTTGTTAGTCCATCATCACATACGCTCTGAGCGAGAGGCAGGTTAGCTTCAGGTAGTGCTCTGGTTCTGGGGAAACAGCAGTGAACAAGGAAGGTGAGGCTGCTGCCCTCCTGGCTCTTACATGCTTTTGAAGAAAGGAGACGTAAATAACTAGATAGGCAGTAAGGGAACCCATGATGTCATCTTACAACTAGACTGGTCTGCTGGTGACTGGTGAGTATGAGTGCAGTGTCAAGAGGCTTGTAAGCATCATAGTTTTTGAAGGACCCAGCACGCTGCTCATGGGGAGGGTATCAATGTATGAATCTGTGCTCTATTACTGTAGTGAACTAACTCAGCTGTGGTAACTTTATAAAGAAGAGAAGTTTCTTTTGTCCATTGTTCCGGAGTCTCCAGGGCATGAATCTGGCACCAGTCTTGGTGAGGATTCCATGGTAGATGGTGTCATAACGCTAGATGTATTAGTTTGGTTTCCACTGCTGTTGACAAACACCAACACCAAAAGCAGCTTGGGGAGGAAAGCGCTTATTTCAGCTTACAGTTGTGTCCATCACGGAGGAAAGTCAGGGCAGTTACCCAAGGTTGGAACCTGGAGGCAGGAACTGGTGCGGAAGCCACCGGCAAGGCTGCTTACTGGCCTGTTCCCCATGGCTGACTCAGCCTGCTGTCTTATATGACTCAGGACCACCGTCCCATAGGTGGCCTACAATGGGCTGGGCTCTCCCACATCAACCCTTAATCAAGGAAATGCCCCACAGGTTGCCCATCGCTCCCCCTTTTGTTGTTTGGCCAAGTGGAGCGAGGACGTCCAGGAGCCCTCTCCTAGATGGCTCTGGGCGGACTGAGGGTAGACCTAGAGGAAGAAACAAAGCAGGGCAGGGTGTAACAGCGCCTTTGTCCCCAGCCCTACCCAACTGAGACATGGCTCACAAGGGCGGACGGACAGTCCTATAGGAGCCATCCTTGTCGTGATTATAACAGCCGCGCTTTCCTCATGGAGAGCTAGCCTCGGAAGACACTGGCTTGGCTGTCAGATTGAAGACATCTCCAAGTCCCAGAGCACACTGAAGTTGCTCACTGGTCTCCAACCTGCTACCTATTCCTCTACAGCTGTCCCGTTCCCTCAGAACTCACAAGTCACAGAAGCCACTGGGCACTGGACATGTCAAGGAAACTGGATTTTAAAGTTTTGTTCGGTTTTGGTTTTTGAAATAGGGTTTCACTGTGTAGTCCTGTCTGTTCTGGAACTCTCTCCGTAGACCAGGCTGGCCTTGATCCACCTGCCTCTGCCTTCCAAGTGCTGGGATAAAAGGGGTGCACCACACCACCGACTGAATTTTACATATTAATTAATACAGGAAATAACAAGCTGGAGAGGTGGCTCTGCTGTTAGGAGCTCTTGTTGCTCTTTTCCATCCCCAGCACCTACATTAGGAAACTCACCATAGACCATGACTCCAGTTTCAGGGAGTCTGATGCCCTCTTTTGGGGTGCTGCATACTGTTGGTGCACATACATACACTCAGGTGTGCACACACATATAAACCAATAATTCTTTAAAGTAAGAACTAATAATGAGTCTATTATTATAAAACCGTTTAGTCTATGAATTTAAATGATGTACATTCTCTGTCTCTCTGACTTTTTTTTTAACACAGTGTCTTGTGATGTATACCAGTCTGGCTTAAAAATGTTGATTTTCTTGCTTTAGCTTCTAATTCCTGGGATGATAGTGGTGTGATGTCACACTTAATTTGGTGGGAATTATAGTTCAAATTGAGATGGGCTGAGACTATAAAATAAATGCTACATTTAAAGGATTAAAATATGTTATTAACAATTTTATATGTACATATTTTAATTGAAATAAAATTTTTTTTTGTTTTTGTATTTGAGATAGGGTTTCTCTGTGTAGCCTTGGTTGTCCTGGAACTTGCTCTGTAGACCAGGCTAGCCTTGAATGCACAGAGATCTGCCTGCCTCTTCCTCCCTAAGTGCTGGGATTAAAGGCGTGCATCGCCATCACCAGGCGTATATACATATTTTTAGTTGAAAAAGAATTATATTACTTCCTCCTCACTTTCCTCCCTCCAACCTCTCCCAGTTTTCTTTCCTCAAATCCCCATGCTCAAGTAGTTGGCCTCTTCCTCTTTGATTATATTTGTTATGCACAAATGTACTGAATATGTTTTCATTGTTTCTGTATATGTGGTCCCAAGGCTGGCCACTCTGCAGTGGTCAACATTGGGAGAGGCCAATTCTTCTTCCAGCAGTCAATAGTTGCTTCTTGCATATTTTTATTCAATGAAATGTAGCTTCTTTTTTTAACTCTTTGAAATCTTCATTGTTAGAAAACTTGAATAACAGTGTGGTTGACATCACACAGCATAACTCTGGAATTCAGGACTCAATCCTGGAGGAGAGGTTTTGTGTGTCTTTCTGACTCCTGTCTTAGAAGTGAGGCTGCGCTGAACCTGACATTTCAAAGATTCTGAAACTATTGACCCTACAGGTTGGTGGATGGGAGGTGAATGGTAGGGATAAGGAAGAATCAGAATGCGGGCAGATGGAAGCAGGGTCTAGTGTGTTCATCGGGCTGGCAGTCAGGGATAGGAAAAGCATCTCGCTGATGGCCTAAGTGAAAGCAAAATAAATGCATACCAATGTGGAAGTGTACAGAAAGAAGTTCCAGCGCTTGGGCACAGTCTGTGCCGTGTGACATCACTAGCCCTTGTACTCCTTAGGTACTTCTCATAAAAGTGAAAACTGTGTGGATTGGCCATTGAGGTTGAGGAAGGAGCTGTTTGCGATAAATATTTCTTTATGAAAAATGCTTCACCTACAATGTAAAACTTATTCTACAGAGGATTTCAAGCAAAATAACCAACCCCTATCCATGCACGCAGCCTTTCGAGCTCCTCTCTCCCCTGGTATCTTGAGTTAGCAGGGACACTCAGCAAAGGGACTGAGAATTGCACTAAGCTGTCACCATCAGAATGCCAAGGCCATGTCCACCCTGGAGACTGACGTCAGTGCCAGTCCCAGTCTCTCACTAGAGTTGCAGGGGTTGGAGGGATGGCTCAGCGGTTAAAAGCACTGGCTGCTCTTCCTGAGTGCTCAGGCTCAGTTCCCAGCACCCAGATGGCTCACAACCTTCTGTAACTTCAGTTCCAGAAGATCTGACATTTGCACACAGACATACATGCAGGCAAAACATCAATGCAAATAAAAACACATAAGTCTTAAAAATAATTAAAAAGAGTTTCAGGCAGGCATCACATGCCTCCCTATTTATTAATTATCCGGGTGGCAATGAAATTCTTTCCCTTTCCCTTCCCTACTGCCTCCCCACCGTGTCTGGCTGCCCTTTGTAGCTATATTCTAGACTAGCTGCTTGTAATTTCCAGAATCAAGTGTGTGCAGAAGGAAGTACTGGAACGTGGAGTCACTTTTGCTCACATTCATTTCTCCTAGTTTTTTAAAAGCATGTTTTAGTGTCATACAGCGACAGAGCTCACATAAGTCGTAATTCTGCTGTCTGCAAAGCTCAGAACGCCAGTTGTTTGGTAATTCATTTGATCACTCAGCCTGAACCTACCTGAGGAGATGCTCATGCCTTAAAGACCTTTTCTTAAACCAACAAGGGTGAATAAATGGAGTAATCATCAGAGTCTCTAGATACCGTAAACTGTCTCATGGTGTGCTGCTGGCTTGGTTCTTCTAGGACGTGAGTACTGGGGTCTTGGAGAAAACTGAAAAGTTTGAGGTACATTTGGCTCTAATCATTGGTTAAGTGTTTAAGACTTATACTTACAGATACTTTATATAGAAATAAAATTATCAAGGGTGCAGGCCCACATGTGTGGTGGTGTTTGTTTGTTTTCTGTTGATGAGACATGATGCAATTGTGAACCACAGCAAGAGGGCCCAAATGATGCAGAACCACACAACAGACAGCCAGGCATCTTCCAGTGCTGGCAGCAAATCTCCAGCCGCAGCCGTCCAGTTTTCTCAGCTTCCCCTGTGCCCATCCCAGCAGCACAGAGGTCCAGCTCTGAAAGGGTCTGCTCCAGTGCGTCCAACTTGCTTTTGTGTCTCGGCTGTGGACACCCGGAGCCCGGGGCCTCTCTGCTCTGGCACTTGGCAATTGTGCCATTTTCGCCACAGTGGCAGAATGCCCTTGTGCAGCATTTACTCTGGGGCTTTTCTGTCACTGTGACTCTAGTAAGTAATGCCAGTGGCACAGGTAGATGGATCTGACAAGCCCGAGGACTGAGCGTGGCGTCCGCCTTTCTCCAATGAAGGCTATCCATCAGCGCCTGGAATCTGCTGGAGCCGACCGGGTGACAAGGGAATAACATCCCTTTCTCTTCCATCGACAGGGGTAATAACTCCTCACTCCCGAGGGACAGATTGTAAAAGCCAATAGCCAGGAGCTGTGAAGCACGGAGGGTAGAAGGATTGAAAATTAAAGAGGGAGTGGACATTTCTGCGTGAGGCGACAGTAAGATGGAACAAACCATCCAACACCAGCCTGTTAATTGCCTCGAAGTTGATGCGAGGTTCGAAGACATTTTGGCTGCTTGATTATTTTAAGGTGATTGTTAAAAGTCACGTGCATTAGATAAATATAGGCTTATGATTTTTTTTTTTTTAATTTCTGTGGACCACGTAATTTGCCAAGAGTTACTGTTTGGACTTGTGTCAAGTCGCTGTTGAAAGTGCTTTCAACAGTACACTTCACACCAGCGTCTGCAGGAAGGCACACCACAGGTGGGGGCCCGCTCTCCTTGTTGAACCTGATGTCTTTATTGCTTCTTGCATGCCTTTTGTATTTCTGTGGCTGAACACGGAGGGATCCAACTTATACCCATCACAGACAATATTTTTCAATGGTTACTTGTAATTTCTATTTTCAAGTAACCTTCAAAATGACTTAAGCGCCCCCGTCTTCCCCAGGCTTCTAATGGCCACCGGTAATAAACACATAGCTCTCCGAGTGTGCAGTATTAATGAGCGCTTCGCCCTCCCCATGGCATCACATCAATAAGTGAGTTTTGGGGTCTCAGCGTTGCTCTGGCTTGAACGTAACACAAAGATTTAACTTCGTAGACAATCTTGCCATTTGGAAACAGACGCCTCCCGCCGCCGGCCGCTTTACAGAAAACGCACTTAGGTAGTTTTAAAATTGGAACTGCTGTTTAGTTAAATCTCTGGACTCAGCTCACTGAAGGTGACAGAGGTCCTCACTCCAGCTCAATGAGAAGTGGAGGCGACAGTAAATTTTTCACGCTGAGACAGGAGCTCTTGTTATAGGAGTCAGAACGGGGGTCAGGGCAGAGCCTGTTGATGATTGAGGAAAAGAGAAGTAAATTCATTCTGCCTCGGGCTCTTTGTCAAGTGCCAGTAGCTTACCATTGAGAACTAGTCACCCGTTCTAGTCTTACGGCCCTAGAGGTCACTCGTTTGAAATAAATCATAGCACCTCGGAGGCGCAGCAGCCCATTGCCGCTCGGGAGGAAATAAAGAAGAGGAATGCTGCTTGCAGAATGGGAATGACTGCGAATATCCCACCACATGTTGCTGTTTAATGCAATACGCGGCTAATATTGATCTCCCGAATCAAGTCATTAAAATGTGCAGTTTTTGTTTATTGGAATGAAGCAATTAAATGGCTCAGTTATGCTAGCCTTTACCTTTTCTGATGAAAACTATTGATTTCTTGCCACAGCTTTATAAGCGACAATGTTTTTGATTACTCTTGACAAACCTCCTTGGAGTGTTAATTAAAATTGTACCAGATGAGCAGGTGTGGGAGATCATTAGATGGCCCGGATCACACATCCACACTTCATATTCTGCAGCCTTGCATAATGAATAGGGCACAAGAGGGGGAAAACAATATCTTCATCAGCAGAATTAGCATCTTCACTTTTTAAAAAACTAGGTGACATTACATGTTAGGGTTCAGACTGTTTGAATCATTGGCTTCCTCCCACGACTCCATTTGACCAAAGTTTCCTCTTGTTTTGTTTCATTTAACTGAGAGTCTAGTGGGTTGATGGTTTTGCTTTTGAAATAGCAAATACTTAAACACATATTTATACAGGAAATTGAGGCGTCAAATAAGGCATTTCCCAATGTTATGCAGATGTGGTCATGCATATTAATATGATCCCATTTAACACTTAAAACAAATCCTCCTTAGTAGGATTAAAAAAAAATCCCCGTTAGTAATATATCTTCTATGCGATTTGAAAAAAATTTACTAGCTATTTTTGGAACCCCCATAAAATATGATTATTTAGTAATAAGCTCTCTTGGAGGCTGCGTTCTCTTGATTTATAATTGTGCCTTTTCTCGGACTCTTCGAAGATGTCTGCATTTGAAAAATTAGAAATACTCAGTAGTAATTTGTAAACCCAGAGGCGAATAACATTCAAGTTTTTGCACAAGTGGTAATCTTTACACTGATAGTATTATGAAATATTATTGAATTAGTACTTCATTAATACAGGCATCAAAGCAGGCCTTTTTATTTTTGTATCAAGCATGGAATTTAAATAAGTGAAATTAGCTGTTTGGGTCCTCTGTGATCTGGTATCTGTGGGTAACAGGGCAGCTTGTATTCTGCAGACTCACAGGCCCTGGAAGGACTTTAAGAGGTCATCTAATCCAGTCCCCTGCTGCCAAAGTAGCTGTTTAAAAATGCACTATTTTTCATTAGTCTGGAATTTTAAAAAGGATTAATGAATTTATAAATGTATTATTTACAATGTTCTGAGCATGTATCTAACCGAAGCCTACTGCTAGACTTTGAAATGATAAGTTTGTGTGTGTGCATTAGAATCTGAACTTCTCTGAAGGGTGATTGATGGTTTACAAGTGTTTTTCCATTTATATTGTTTCATATGATTAATAACTGAGTTTTATGTCCTAGGAAAATGTCTTATAATTTTTAAAAATAAATATCTGGCTGAGTTTACTCAGCTGATACTGTTACATTAATAGGCCTAATGATTTGAAGCCATGTTGTCATTCTATAGCATCTATATTATATCTAGCGGCTAGAAGGCATAAGAAACCTAAATTACTCTTTGTATTTGGTAGAGGAAAAGAGAGCATCCACTTTGTTTTAGTATTGAAATTACCTATATCCTCCAAGTCCTACAAAGAGCAATGGTGCTTACCAACCACTTAAGCAAAGTAGTACAGATTATTAGCATAGATATTCCTTTGAAGGTTGCTGGAACTAATCTTAGAAACTATATCTGCTCTCTATTCTGCAAAACCGTGGTCTGCAATAGAGACGGTTGGTTGGTGATTCTTCAGTTTGATCAGTGTTCACTTTTTCCCCATGTGGCAGCACCTGGAAAAGGATGAAGTGGGAGGACTTGGGTTCGGGGGGACACTCCCATGGCTACCAATTTTGTGAAGTATCATTAGGCACACCGACCAGAGCTATGGACTGTGGGCTGTCCTTTTGGACCTCCTCACAGGCAGTGTGGGTCACCCCTAGTCTGGTGGCTGTCCTCTAACAGCCAGCGGTCTGCATGAGTGAGCGGGTGTGTGACCTGATCATTTCCAGCCTTGGAGCTCACATGGATACTGCCACTGGCTGAAGCAGTGTGCAGCTCTCAGGTTCAAGGGCTCGAGCCGCACACCCACCTGAATGGAGCCGCTGTGGCTGCCTTTGGGTGTAGCACACCCTACACATGGTTTGTTCAAACCCGTCATGTGACATATATTATTTTGTATACAGCTTAGTTTGTAGAGGTAAGAGTGAGTGGAATTCACCATAGTTATTCATTAAGACAATACATTTTAAATTGTGTTTTATTTCAGAAAGGGAGGAAAAGATAGGATATTTTTAATGAAATTTTGAATCTTAACATACAAATACCATCATTCATCATATAAGATAAAATGAGAACTAAAGATCATGAATTAAACAATAGAAACCATTACCAGGGAGCGGGCTCAGTGGTAATGGTCTGCTCAGTGTCTGTTGCCAAGCCTGACAACTGAGTTCAATCCCTGGGACCCACATGATGGAAGGAGAGAATCCGCTCCTGGGAGTTATCTTTTGACCTCTGCAGGGGAGTCCAGAGTGACATATGCATGCCCTGGCCTCCCAACAAACAAACAAACAAACAAACAAATAAACAAATGAAGGCTTTAACATCAGTGACTGTTTAGTCCAATTTAGTGTACTATTCTTTGAAATCTGTTAAGTTCTGATGAAAAGGAGCCACATTTGAAAAAACAACAACAAAGACAAAAACACCTCAACTGTCTGCTGTCTGTTGTTTGGTTAGAAACTCACAGTATAATTTCTGGCACAATTGTATTTGATGTTTGCTAAAACTCAGAAAAGCTGTTGTGGAGTTCTCTATCTGGGATCCCTTAAGGGGCCCTTTTACTCATTCAGTGAGCATTTACCCTGTTTCTGTGAAATGCCAAGGGCTGCTCTGGGCTCTTTAGTGATTATCCTCCTAATAGTTTCTTCAGTTACATGATGGTGCACATGTAGGTTTTATCAGATTTTATTCATTGGATATAATAATACATTTCTAGTGATTTTCTTTGTATTCTTGTCTTTTGAGCGATTGAATAGGGTTCTTTGTTTAAGTCCGTAATCATAAAAATGAAGTGATTAAAACACATTTTAGAAGCTATCAGAAAGTTTATTTTGCTTTTATGTTAACTAAGCCACATTGTATTTAGACTCTTTGATAGAATTTTTTCAGTATAGGGCATACAGATTTCTCCTCCAAAGTAAATTATTGATCTATTAAACTAACTTAAAAAAAAATAGTGCCAGACACCGAATCTGGGATCTCAAGCACGCTAGTAAGTACTCTGCCTCTGAGATTTAACCCCCACCACAACACTGTTAGTTTGTGTTTGCTAGCATAATGTCCTTGTAGGGCCAGAATTTCAGTTACGCTCTCATCCAGCATGTGTTGAGCTCTGGCTGTGTTGGACCAGTCATTCTGTGTGTGCTCTGACTCCTCAGAGGAAATCCCATAGGCTGGTAGCTCCGCCTCCCAGGCAGGCATCCTTCACCCCTCACCCAGTCTCTCCTGCAGCAGATAAGGAAAGTGAGAGAATAGTGGAGGTGCTGGTGTCCAGGGTTATAGAGATTTCACTTACACATAGAATCCCTACATTTTACTTCCGCTGTCCTTTGAGATTTGGCAGGGCTCCAGCTACTGAGGTCCGTTACGCCTCAGCTCAGAGCACCAATCTGAGTTCAAGCGGTTTCACGTTCCTTATCCAGTTTCTCCGTCTTCTGTAGCAAAGAGAAATTCTGTTTATTCAACCATTTAAAAAACTTTATTTTTATTTCACATGCATTGGTGTTTTACCTGCATGTGTGTCTGTATGAAGGTGAACAATCCCCTAGAAGTGGAGGTGCAGACAGCTGTGATCTGTGCTGGGGTGCTGGGAACTGAACCCCACTTCCCTGGAAGAGCAGCCAGTGCTCCTAACTGCTGAGCCTGCTCTCCAGTTCCCTATTCAACCGTTTTTGAAAGGACATAACCAGGGCTGGGTTTTTCATCTCCACCGCTCCCTGCTCCCTCCCTGGCTGCCTTCCTAAGGGAAGACTCACCCAAGAGACACCCAGGTAGCAGTGACACTCGTGGGAGTGGGCATGGGCCAGAAGAGTCCAGAAGCACATTGTTGAGCAGGTCACAGATGTTCCAGAACAGCTGAACCAGCTGCCGAGAGAGACTGGGCAGATTCCTAAGGCTTTTCATTCAGCACAGGGTACCAACTCTGCTTGGGTAGTCTTTCTACATAGCAGCATTCAGCTAGTTGGCACTCTCTTTTTGTAGTTTTCTCACTTGAGTAAGTCTGAGGCATGCCACGTCAGGACAAGCAGCAACGGCCGCTTTGCATGAGAAAGCGGGCGTGCTTGCATGGGCTGTGCAGGTGAGGACGTGCATCCCGGAATAATCTCTGCTTTTCTGAGAGCCAGCTGCCTATGCTTATGGCGAGGCTTTCTGTGGTGGTGTTTTAATGGCTTATTTGTCAGTCATGCTGCATGTTAAACAAGCCAAGCCTGGATTCTCCTAGGATCCCGGGAGTTCTTTATTCATGCCTCCATATTGAAAATCATTCCTGTCAGCCCAGGCTCTCCAGGCTGCCTGGAAGAACTTTGGCATAGTTTCCCTAACCTTTCAAACAGTCAAAGCAAAACTCTTCTTTGATAATAATAATAATAATAATTTAAAAGGGGCCAGAGGACTTTGGCACGCAGCCATTAAGGATGCAGGCGACTCGGCGATCTGACAGAATATTCCACAAAACACTGAAAAGTTCCCTTGAAGGTCCCCAGAGCGGGCCGAGGCACTTTGCTTGTACTTAACATATATCAACTGTCACCCGGCGGCTCTGAGTGTTGACTGAACACAATGGGACATCCAGATGGTCTAAACAAAGGGGACAAATGCTCACTGCTATTAAAAGCTGTTTACATCAACTTCCAGGATTTCATGTAGCGAAGTTTATATTGTGTCACAGCTGAGGTGCTCGGCTCTTTCCCCAGCCAAGACCAGCCCTTTATAAACTACTGTTGTATGAGGTTCAGGCACTCAGCACTAGTGGAAAACAAAGGGAAGAGTAAGCCAGGAAAGTGAAGGATGTTGACTAGCTATGCAGCTTGAGGTGTGTTAAGCGACTTGGCCCCATTCTGTCTGATTGATCGTCTGTTATACTCTCTGCCCCAATAACCAGAAAGTAGACCCTCTCCTCTGACAGGGGTGTGTCTCCTCCAATGGGGGATGGATGGACAGGGCTGCTAGCTATCTCCTTCTGCAGGCAGAGACTCTGAGTCTCCTTGGCTCCTCTCAGGGGATGTTTACGTGGTAATGGTTTTGTTTTCTTCCTCCGAGGCACTGTGATATCAGGTCCTGCCTATTCAGGATTACTATACATAAGCAAGAGCCCTACGCTTTGCCGTCTTCTTCCTTTGACCTCATTATGGCACGTCCTTATACATCCAAATGCACAGACCCTGTTGTTAAAGGTTTGTTTTTGCCACTGATAACAATACAGATACATACATTATTGATGGCTACAGAAGAATCTACAAAACTGTCCTTGTGTTCAGTTCTTAATCACTGAACTTTCTCCTATAATAATATACTTGATCACACCCAGTACTAATAACATACTACTTATCATTTTGTCCTAAAATTCAAACTCTAGTAAAAGCAGAAAAAAAAAACCTCTCACAATTGCAAACTTAGTAATTATTTTCTATGTCATCAAATTATGACACCATTATGTCAAATTTGGCTTAATTTTATGCCTTTAAAAATAATTACTTGCCAGGTGGTGATGGTACACATCTTTAATCCCAGCACTTGGGAGGCGCAGGCAGGTGGATGTCTGTGAGTTCTAGTCCAGCCTGGTCTACAGAGGGAGTTCCAGGACTGCCAGGGCTACACAGAGAAATCCTGTCTTGAAAAACAAAAAAGAAAAGAAAATCATTTGTTGTGTAATTTAAATTACCATACTTTAAGTTTTTAATGAAGCTTTTTTAAAAAAAGAATGATCTTGTAATATTAAATTCAAACCCTTAAGAAAACCTGACCTGTTGACCTTGTTTTCCTCAGAAATAGCCTTTGTTTTGAGGTAAGGTCATGATGGCACCAAGCAATGTCATGTGGTGTGATGCAGAGCTAAATTTTACCAATATTTAATGTCCTCGGTGAGAGATTAGTGTAGGGTGCACAGTCAAACTGGACTCCTCTCTCCTGCACTGGGAAATTTTTGTCATCACAATCGTGACAAATGCGGCCCTTTTGATAAACTTGCTAAGAGAGCTTCTGATATCCTATGTTTTGTGGGGGTATTGAGCTTTCTTGTGTGAGGCTTAGAGATTCAAAGCTCTGGCTTCTGTAGTTAGGTTTAAAGAAAAACCCATCATCCTAGAGAGGTGAGCTGTGTACAGTGATGTTCAGATACAGGGCCTGTGACACCCTTGGGACAAACTCCCTTGGCAGAGTTTGAAACTCTGCCCTGAGAACAGTTCCTTTTTTTTTCTAAATGCGCTCCAGAAGGTGGTATGGAAGCAATGAAAATGCCATTCACACCTCTGTTATTTGCACTAAGAAGTTAATTTTGTGGTTCTGTGCCTGGTAGTTTTCGTAGATGTCTCAGAGGGCTTTAGAGTTTGAGGACAGGGATGGCACAGATGTGAAAACAAAAAGAAACAAACATGAGCTCCTGCCTTTGCCAAGGTCAAACACTGTGCCCACTTCAGAGGGGCCAGTCCAGCCCCGTCTGTCAGTTGCAGAGCAAGCTGCTGGGTTTCCTGTTTATGCCTGCGCAGAGAGCCACATCCTGCGAGCTCCCCTTCAGCAGCAGGTTTTTCCGCACAGCCCGGGAGAGCTCTTCCTTAAACCAGCTCACTATTTATCATCTTAGTAAGCCGTTGGAATTTTGTTAATTCCTGTTTTACGTAGCGAATGCAAAATGCTGTTTCATCCAAGGGGGAGATAATATTAATTTATATATGCTGCTCAGACTCTAATTGAACAACCTTTGTAAAACAAACCTGCTCAGCCAGACCGGGGGTGGGGTGGGTGACAACTTCATCGACATCCGGGATTTAGGGTACATAAACTCCTGTTAACACCATTTCTAACCTGGTTGCTTATTTGAAGAAGTTTTAGTGTTTTATCTTTCCTAGATTGTTCAGAATTGCCTTGGTTTTAACCAAATATGGAATTAGTGATGGTTGGTATCCTCCACCATCATTTTATATCACGCTACCTGTAGTCATGTGGGGCTTTCATCATTTCTCGGCCCCTTAGAACACTTTGAGAGATCGGAATAAACTAGTTTATCACCGAATGTAAATAACATATTGCTACATTATCGTTCTTTCTAAGGTCTGCTTGTATATTAAGATAATAGCAAAACTAAGAAAACGAAGTCCTGACCCTGGAAGTTTTGCTTTTCTGGACAGAAGAAATTTCTGGGAGCAAGCAGAATTTCCTGGGAGCCCTGTCATCATCTCAGTTAAAAATGGGGTTCCTTGAAGCCCCATCTGGGCTGTTTTATCCTGTGCTCATTGGTTGATGTGGTGCACTTTATCAAAACATCAAATTTAGATAGTCTAAGTTAGACTCTGCAGTGAGACTCTGTTTCTATTTTGTCTCAACAGAAGGATGTCTAATTTTCTATTTCTTCTGATTATGCCAACCCCTGCTCCAACTAATCCTTTCAGTTCTGAATTATATAAGATAAATTTTTTGTAAATTTTGTTTTCTTTTAGATTCTATGGATGTTTTAAAAAGCATCTTAACAAAAAGAATATGAAATTCCATCCCAGTTTCTCACTTTCTCCCTACTGTAAGCTGGTGATCATAGGTGTCCAAGGCACCAAGTGTCACTCAAATATTTGGATGACAAAAGTATAAATTATATAAAATAAGTTTTCACAGGCTAATTTGGAAAAAAACTAGACAAAAGGGAATAGCCTAATTGAAGATGATTGCCTTTTAATAATCCTGATTCTATATTTTTGATTTCATGATTCTAAATGCTTGTCTGTGGCTTGCGTTGTAATTATCACACTTGGGGAGATGTTTTCGCTTCATGGTCTGGGGTAGAGATTCAGTACATTGCGTTCTGATTTATATAAAAGAGCACAAGATTAAAGTTGGGAAGATTGTATTAATCTGACACTAGGGCTCTCTGTAACACACTTGATATATGGTGTGATCATAGTAAACATGTAATAAAAAGTCAAGGGAGTGCAGCACATCCGACATAAATGGGGAAAAAGCCCCGAAGACTTAGTGGCTCTGGAGGTGTGCAGTGTAACCCCGCTTATTTGATTGGGACTGGGACACCGTTCTTAATTAGAGCTCCATCACACTTTGCCATTGCTTCCCCAGAAGAAAGAAATGTGATCAGAATCTTATGGCCTGTAAAGCGCATTGTAGAACTAACATGGTAGGATAGAGCTGCTGTCCAGAGTGTTTCTTCGTCAGATCTGGACATATGTACATCTCTCAGACGGTCCTCATTATAGCCAGCTTTCCCTGTTATCAGCAGCTCGGAACTATTTACATTGAGGATATTATTACATTATTCTCTCTGTGTCTTTCTGCTTAGCGGGGTTCTTTCTGAATAGTCGTGCTTCTGTGATATCTGACTAACTGATTATAAGGCAGAGAAAACTCAGTATCTCGGGAAATACTCCACAATCAGTCGTATTTATAAACATAGCTTCATCAGAAAGGGGATGATTCTGAGCTGGCCACAGAATGACTAAACAGTCAACCCCTTGGAGAATCACCTCACATTGTGTGACGCATCAGTACACATGTTTTATCTATCATCAGAAAAAGCATCCCGTTTAAGGCTGTTCCCCATGGTAATCAAGGTCAAACGCAGAGAAAAATTGTATTCCCTTCAGGGGGCATGTCAAGAGAAGCCGAGAAGTCTGAGAAGAGGGGCTTACTGGGCCAGTTCCTGTCTATGACAATACTGCTGTAACGAAATTTGACTTTCCCAACTCACTGCCAAGACATTTGTTGACTCTTTTCTTGAGAAAATGCTGACTTTTAGTAACTTTTGCATAGGAGCGTGGGTTTGCTGTGTTTTATCAGTGTACTTTATCCTTTTCCCAACTGCCTGTCTTAAAGATTATTGTTAGGACTTACCTGGTTTGGTGAACACAGGCTCAGGAAAGCTTTTTTTTTTTTTAAATTTTAATTTTTTTAAATTTTAAAATCATTTTATTCACATCTTAAGTGTTATTTGCTGTAAATAAGTAAATAAGCTGTAAATATTTCCAGGTCAATCCTTAGGTATGATAGTCAATTCTCTTAGAAATTTTTTTGGATTTTTTATATTTTACGAGTATGAATGTTTTTTGCACCTGTGTATGTATGTATACCATGTATGTGCTGGTGCTTGGGGGAGGGGGTGGAAGGCAGAAGAAGGTGTCAGATCATCTGGAACTGGAGGAAGTTAGCGTGGGTGCAGGGAACCAAACCGCTGAGCCATCTCTTCAGCTCCATAGTCAATTCTCTATCTTGATTTTTGCCTCTACTGCTGAGTACCTGTTCTTTGTACTGCTATGCCTATATTACATTTGTTCAGTCCACAAGCATCATTTAGACTTGCTGTGTGATATGCACAGGAAATCTGTAGAGTAACTCACAGTTTAGGAAGCCTGCATTTTAATAGGAGAACAATCACATTCATTAAAATCTATGGAAAAACAGATGGTTTTGCTAAGACTAGCTCTTTTCTCCTTCTTTTTCCTCCTCCTCTTCTTCTTCTTCCTCTCTCTCTAATACAGGGTCTTACTGTGTAGCCCTGGCTGGCCTAGAACCTGCTATGTAGACAAAACTGGCCTTGAACTCACTTGAGACTCAGTTTCTTTTACCTTCTGAATGCTGGACATAAAGGCATGTGCTTTCTTGTCCAGCAAAGACTAGCTTTTAATGCCTGGGAAGATCTAGGAAGGAAACAAATCTTGCCCTAATCTTAGAGCACAAACAGGAACAGAAACACAAGTGTACAAATTGTATCATAAAAACTGTGGATGGAGGGCAGAGTTTCTGTAGGAAGACATGAGGTTTAAGGGACTATTGCATTTAGAGGAAGGAAGGAGTGAGTCAGCAAGCAAAGCATGGCTTGTAAAGTCTCTGCAGGCAAAATGAGAGAGCCCTTGGCAAATTTTTTTTAAAGGCAAATAATTTGTATGATTTGAAGAGAAGTTAGAATATATGAAGATTTTAAGTGATTGGAAGGGCAGTTTGATAGTTGTGACCCACTGTGTGTCATGTGGATTCACATTCTATTTCTGCTTCTTATCTTAAATGCTTCCATTTTTCTATTTTCATATTTGGAAAACTCCAACTCAAAGAGCTGCTGTGAGAATTGGATGAGTTAGAACCTGGAAAGTGCATCAGTGGTACCCAGCATACATGCTTAACAAATGCTTAGTGCTTGTTACTGTAGGACTGTGGGTTGGATGGTGAGAATGTGTGGCAGGAAAAGGGACTGTTGCCATTTTGTGTGAATGCAAGAGAGAATGGTGCTGGTGTAGGTACGTAGTGGGAATGGGGATGCTAAAGGTATGAATGGCGGAGATGAGAAAGGACACTAGTAGGGTTTTGTGACCCACTGGGCATGGGTTGGGCAGGAAGAAGAGCTACTGGAAAGATGAACAAAGGGTGAATGAATTCCAGAGTTACTGTCAAGGTGCCAGGGTAAACAGTGGTAATATTAATTAGCTGAGACAGCTGATGTTGGGTAGGGAGCAGGCTTTCTCGGGAATATAATGAGTTCAATTGAACTCTGTGGTGGTTGAGAAGGCAGGTCTACTAGAGATAAACGTGTTTACTAGAGGACTGGAGAGATGGCTCAGAGGTTAAGAGTGCTGTCTGTTCTTCCAGAGGTCCTGAGTTCAATTCCCAGCAATCACATGGTGGCTCACAACCATCTATAATGTTATCTGATGCCTTCTTCTGACATGGAAATGTATGG
Organism: Pachyuromys duprasi; assembly: GCA_028658305.1. Lineage (NCBI taxonomy): Eukaryota > Metazoa > Chordata > Mammalia > Rodentia > Muridae > Pachyuromys > Pachyuromys duprasi. Next base: position 3,131,332 of record CM053757.1, on the reverse strand, counting down.
GCAGATAGAGCACTCATATACATAAAAATAAACAACAAACAATAAAAAATGTGTCTACTAGAGATAGCAGTGGCTACTGGAGATGACAGAAGTGTTTGTGCTAAGCATTGGAGGTAATTGAAGAATGTGTATCACTTAGAATACTTTGGACTCTAAGTAATTGAAGAAAACTTGAAATGACTAAAACAGGAGAAGAAATCTATGAGATCAGAGAAATGAAAAGACTTAGAGATAGGATATTGATCAGGCTTCATCCGGGCTCTTGCCTCTCTGTTCCAATGTTGCCTGGGGATTGCCAATGTCTGAGGTGCTTCCTCCACTGGCTGGTGGTCAATGGCACTGTAAGGACTAGGTTCTTACCATTCATACACATGCACACACAGTGAGATATCTTTCCAGCCCCCCTGTTCTTTCTTCTTAATGCTCTGATCTTTCTGGAGCCATGGCCCCAGCCAGGCATACAATGTTTAAGTTGGTGGTCTCCATCAGACTTTTCAGCTCTTCTGCCTCTCCATCAGGAAGGTGACTACCTAAGGTGGTGGAGAGGTAGACACAGTTGACAAAAAAAAAAAAAAAAAAAAAGGAATTGGCTGTATACTTCAAAATCTGCCTTAATTTTTTTTGCCTTTATTATTTCAAATTGTGTGTGTGTTTGTGTGTGCGTGTGTGTGTCTGTGATGTGTATGAGTGTAGGTGCCTGCAGAGGACAGAGGTGTTGGGTTTTCTGGAGCTGGAGTTATAGGCAGTTGTGAGCTATATGATTGTGTTCTGCTTGTGAGTGACGGGAACCAAACTCCATCTTCTGGAGGAGGAGCAAGAGGACATTACCGCTGAGCCATCTTGTCAGCCCCATCTCCTCCCCCATTGTCAGCCCCCGTCCTCCTCCCCCAATGTTTCTTTTTCTTTTCAAAACATAATTTTACAAAAACAAAACCAGATTAACAGATCCTTTGATTCAAGAGAGGGCTTTTGTTTTGTTTTGTTTTGTTTTGTTTTGTTTTGTTTTGTTTTGTTTTGTTTTGTGTGTTGTTGTTGGACCTCTGACTCCATTTGTTTGTAAAGCATACAGGTTCACACAGACTTGTTTGGAAATGGCAGTAGTGGACCAATGAATAGAAGGACGTTTGGTTTCTTGCCTCAGTCTGTTTTTCTGTGTTATAACTCAATACCTGACCCAGGCAGGTATTCTTTGTAGTCAATGCTATTCTTTATAAATAGAATCATTTCGCTCACAGTTCTGGATGATGAAAGTCAGAGAACATGGGAGCCAGCATCTGGTGTGGGTGGTCTTGCTCCATTATAACCCAGTGGAGGAAGGGGGTGAGAGAGCAAGGGTGTGAGCTTGGGGCTCAGCTCTTACAAAGCCAACAATCCGTGCTGCTGAGGAGCACTGCATGATCTCCTCTGATTGCATGGACCATCCCCACAAGTCCCTACCTCAGAATAGCATTGTGCATGAACTTAGAGATCTCATTCAGACCACAGTCCTCCTCCTCACAGAGGAGCTGGACCGATGGTACTGACGGAGTCACAGAGGCATCTTAGAGGAACTGAGTCAGCATTCTTTTTGGGTAGATTAGACTGGAGCAAGTGTTGACCGCATACATCTGTGGCCGCCTGGGAGCCAGACAGGACAGTTAGGAAATTACTTGTCAGTGCCCTGCAGAAGTTTTGAAGGCTGTGAAGACATGCTGGGGTTAGAAGACAAAAGAGTTAGTTCTAGTTAGGCTCTCAGATTTCTGGCCCAAGTTACCTGGGAAATAGCAGTCTGTGTCACTGAGAAGTCTGCAAAGCAAGAGGCTTGGGAGGTGGGCACAAGGTCAGGTTTGCACAAACTAGAAGTTGAAGGGCTCTGAAGTCAAGTGGAGGTGTCTGTAGTGTTGGGGTGTCTGGATCTAGGACTCGGGGGTGGAAGGGAAGGCAGTGCTATGCATAGGGATTGTAGGCTGCCCAAGAAGCTGGATATGAGGTGTTAGTTCCTTTCTCAGTGTTCTCTCCTTCTCTTCTTCCCTCCTTCCTTCTCTCTGTCTCTGTGACTTCAGTGTTGAGTATTGAACCCAGGGCCTTGCAATACCAGACAAGCACAGCCTCCTCTCAAAGTTCTTGAGTTGACTTGAAATGTTCCTTTAAATGCTTCTTGGATCTAAATCTGTTAAACCGCTTACCTTATGGACAGGAAGCAGAGGAGAAGGGACTGCCTCGCTGGCTATAACAAAGTGACAATTTACCATTTCTTTGAAAATGCGAAGCTCTAACAAAACCCTGAGTAGGAAGGAATGGGCGGGAAGCTTTGAGATCCAGCCTCTGAGAGGCCTGAGCTCTTGAGCATGGTGTGTCCTCTGAGCACAGTATAGTTTCCATTCTTTTCTGGAACAACTCCTCAGACCTGTCTCTTCTCAGACATGAGGTATTTTGGCATGTCAGCTTCCTGGATTCACCACGGTCTAGAGACCATTGTGTGGTTCTAGCCCACTGAGGGTATTGGGGGAGGGGGGAACAAGCCGTGAAAGCTTTATTCTGTTGTTTTCCTTTCCAATTCATTTGCCCAAGGTTTCAAGTCCTGAAAAGCTTTACTAAGTAATTAATTGTGACAGGGTTTCATTTAGCCCACACTGATCTTGAACTTGGTATTGTCGCCTAGTATGGCCTTGAATGCCTGGACCCTCCTACTTCCAACTCCTAGCACTGAGATTACAGTATGTACCATGCACAGCAAAATGCCATATTTTTAAAAAAATGAAATTTCCGTGTATTTAACTCCAACTTAGAAAATGAAAAGAGATTTCTGTGTATTGAACCCAAACTCAGAAAGTGAAAATGCCTTGCAGTTCAAATCTCTCCCGTAGATTTGGGGGTGAATAGAGTCCTCCGCTCCCTGACAAGTCCGTGAGGAACAGCCCTTCCGGACAATGGAAAACCATTGATTTTTCATAAAGGTTTAATACGATAACACAGGCCAAAGACTTTGCAAAGTTTGCTGTAAATTGTAGTGAGGAACTGAGAGGGTTGTAGCTGGTTGAGAGATGCAAATGAAACTGGGAGAGAAGGAGGAGCTGAGCAGCAAGGAGAGGGCGAGGACCCTCTTCACCATATCGGAGCTGAGCTTCAAGTGCCAGTGGCTGTGGGCTCCAGGCAGCCATTGTCCCTGGAGAGTTAGGCAGGGCTTTCTCAGAATGTGGGTTGAATAAGACAGTTTGCTCTGAATCTGACTCAGTGTTGGCCTTTGGCTTTGATTATGCTGTTTAGCATCTTGCTAATGGATAGCATAAATTGCATATATCATTTTTAAGAAAATAATTTACTTTTATTGTGTTTCACCTGAATGTATGTCTGTGAGATGGTGTCAGATATTGGAGTTACAGACAGTTGTGAGCTGCCATATGGGTGCTGGGAATTGAACCTGGGTTCTCTGGAGGAGCACTCAATGCTCTTAATCGCTGAGCTATCTCTCCAACCCCAAATCATGTATTTCTAAGCAACTGCTGCTCAGTTTCCAATACTAAATGCATGCGATGCTTAGTGTAAATTGCCTAATGAATGCAAATACATTGCATTTTATGATACGATATGATTCCTTTTTTAAATGACTACTTTTTACTTTCAGGGAGTATTCAAATTTGAGATTTTTTTAAAAGTCTACTTTCTTCTTTCCCTTATTACTTCTTTCTTTCTTTCTTTCTTTCTTTCTTTCTTTCTTTCTTTCTTTCTTTCTTTCTTTCTTTCTTTCTTTCTTTCTTTTTTTCTGTTTGTGTTGGAAATTGAACCCTGGGCCACACAAATACTAGGCAAATAGTCTACCCATGAGGACCACCCTCCAACCTTTACTTTCTTTCATTTGCACTTAAAGTGAAACCATTCCTAGAACCCCCTCCCCCTTTTTTAAATCAAAAAGTGACACAGATCCTGAGGGCGTAGCTCAGTGGAGGATGCACACGTACAACCCTGAGTTCCATCCTGAGCAACACATACACACATGCACACACATGGGCACACTCATGCGCGCGCGCGCGCGCACACACACACACACACACACACACACACACACGCACGCACTTACACACACACACACAGAGCACAAAGCTGGCCCCTTGAAAGACTCTTACATTGTGTAAGATTTAAAAATTTTCATCCTCAATAGTGTATGTGGTGCTAATCAGCTTTATAACAATTAATTTAATGGCATAGAACCTTGTATACAAAGCCATACTTCTTTTTTAATTTAAAGAAAAAATTGAAAATAGATTCTTCTGTTATACAGTACATCCCAGGCACAGTTCTCCCCCCCTCTACTCTTCCCAGCTACCCCCTAGCCTCTCCTTTCCCCCAGATCTACTCCCCCTCCATTTCCCTTCAGAAAAAAAAAATCCAGCCTCTAAGGGACAACAAGTAAACAGGATAAAACAAGATGTGATAAGGCAAGGCCAAAGCTCTCATATCAAGTCTGGACAAAGCCTCCTCAGAGGAGGAAAGGAGTCCCAAGAGCAGACAAAAGTCTAAGATACACTGGCCCCCACTGTTAGGAGCCAAAACACCAGGCCAACAGCCATCACATGTGCTCAGAGGACCTGGTACAGACCCACGCGGGCCCCGTGCATGTCTGTCGGAACCTGTGAGTCCACGTGGGCCATGTCCTGTGTCCTCCATCTCTTCTGACTCCTACAATCATTCCTTCTCCTCTCTGAGAGGAGAGGTCCAATGGAGTCCATTCAGACTCTTTCTCCGTCACGCTTCTTATCAGTGTGTGTCTGAGGAGCAGAAGTTAATTCAGTTCGAGTTCATTTGCCTTTTCTCATTCTCCATCAACACAAAAGCTTTCTCTGTAAACTTAGTGAGATGGTCTCCGAACCTATTCTCTGATGTGCAGAAAAGCGGTGAGTTTGCCGTCTAGCTCAAGAGACCCAGGCTTCAGTGGGATGAAGAGGAAATGTAACAGGCAGGAACATTTTCAAAACACAGCATTACAATTTGGAATGCCAGTAAGTTAGGAGGAAATTGTGCAATTGCTGTTTAATGGGCATTCCCTAATTATAGCCTGACAGTGGAGAGCCTCATCCTGCGGATACATAATATAATTCCGCTCAGAGAAATACTAACATGCCGTTAATAAAATGCCGTATCAGCGAATGCACCTGTAACTTCTAAACAGAGTCTCAAAACCAGACGGCCATGTCAACTGTGGACTGTGGACAAAGTTCTTCGAAAAATGGGCTCATATAACCAAACATCTGGAACCACGGCTCTCTGGTCAGCAAAGTTAGAATGCCAGTGCAACTACTTTAACCTATTGGGGATGGTGATAATTTTAATCACTGCCGTTTGTTGAGCCTTTCGTCTTGGGGAAAGGCTCCATACACCTTAGCAAATTTAATTAATTTACCTCTTTGAGCCCTGGCAACCATGTTGAGATGATGTCATCTCATTTGATTTTTCTCTCTCTCTCTGTGTGTGTGATGCACACACAAACACACATGGAGGAGGGAGAAGGGAGTTTGGTGTCCTGCTGGATCTGCCTCCAGCTTATTCCCTCAACACAGGTTCCTTACTGAACCTGGCGCTAGGCTGGTGGCTAGCAAGGCTGTCTAAGCTTTCCATCTCTCTACCTACCCTGTAGAGTGGGGGTTGCGTGCGTCTGTAGCCATGCCTTTTTTTTTTTTAAATATGGCTGGTGCTGATTTGAACTCAAGTTCTCAGACATTTGCAGTAAATGTTCTTACCTACTGAGCCATCTCCCGAGTCCTGATGCTGCTTTTAAATGTAGTGTGTAAGGTAGTTTGCCCCAGATCACACACAGGTGGTGAAGGAGGAGCCTCGGTTCAGACTCAGCTCTGCTGGCAGTCTCCCCCATCTTGGTCTGGCATGGTTAACTGTGCCACTGCGGGTTCTGAGGCTCACTGCAATGCTGCAGCTCTCAGACAGTGCCTTTGGAAGCAGGGAGGCAGGCTACCCCATAAAGTTATGCAAGTGACGAGCTGGAATCCACAGAGGTTTCTAGTGTGTCTCCAGGTGCTGCCGGGGTCCTGGAGCCTGCATGTGCTTCTGGAAGCCCCAAGGCCTCCTCAGTGGGTGGCATATTTATCCAGACACCTGTCTTCTTGGACATGCCCAGTGGTTGTAAGCTCACTGGTCAATTTAAAATGTCCTGGTAAGACTCACGTCTGTGGCTCTTCTCACTAAAAACCTTGTCCAATAGGCAACACTGATCCCCTTCTGGGGTTTCTTCATGCTGACTTGGGGAGACAGAGAGTATGCATGTGGTCAGGGGCAGGTTGAATGTTCCTTCCCCAAGGAGTGGCCTCCCTTTGCTACCAGATGCATTCCTCAATGGTCAGCTCCACAAGGTGCCCCAGGTCCTTCCAGGTATCTCAGCCTGCTATGGGAGTTCCCTGACTGGAGAATGCAAAGAGCACTGTATTAGTTAACTTTCTGTTGCTCTGATAGAACACCATAACCAAGGGTCTTAGGCAGTGTTCTGTGAAGAGATCCCATGATGAAGGCAACTTTTATAAAAAGAAAGTACAGTTCAGAGGTTTAGTTCGTTACCATCATGGCAGGAAGCATGGCAGCAAACAGGCAGGCATGGTGCTGGAAAAGTAGATCTGAGAGTTCTTTGTCTGGATCTGCAGGCAGCAGGAAGAGACACCGGTCCTGGCTTGGGCTTTTGAAACCCCAAAGTCCACCCACCACTGACACACTTCCTCTAACGAGGTCACACCTACTTGAAGAGGCCACTCCTCTTAATTGCTCTTAGGTAGTGCCCCTCCCTGATGATCAAGCATTCAAATCTATGAGCCTATGGAGGCCATTCTCATTGAAACCACCACACCAAGGCAGCCTGTAGAAGGAAGCATTTATTTGGGCTCACAGCGTCTCAGAGAGATAGGAATTCAGCCTGGGAGGGAAGCATAGCAGCAGTGACAGGCATGGCTGCTGGGTCAAGAGGCTGAGAGGTCACATCCTGAGCCAAAAGCACAAAGCCGAGTGTGAATTGGCAATGGCACACCGCCAGTGACTACGTCACCCAGCGAGGCTCTACCGCCTCAACATCCACAGCCGGCGTCTAAGTGTTCAAGTGCCTCAGAGCAGGGGGACTGCTCCTTTAGGCTGCCACAAGCACTAAGTCAGTGACCATGCTGTCACTGACTTCTCTCACTCCAGTGATCTCCCAGCTCATCTTGAATCGTTTCTTGACTATTTTCATGGTATACTTTGACTCAGATTTTTCTTTTGCCTTTCTATTGAGAATAGATTCTTTTTCACATAATATATCCTGATTATAGTTCCCCCACTCTCTACCTCTCTCGGTTTCTCCCTACCTCCCTTCCCAGCTGAATCTGCTCCCTTTCCGTCTCTCATTAGAAAACATGCAGGCTCCTATGGAAAATAATAAAGTAAAATAAAATAAAACAAAACAAAAGCTAACAGACTGGAATCAGACTAAACAAACAAACAGAAGGAAAAGAGCCCAAGAAAAGAAACCAGAAATAGAAACCAGATTCAGACAGAGATCCATTCATTTGCACAGCTAGGAATCTCATAGAAACATCAAACTGGAAACCACAATATGTATGCAAAGGACTAGAAAGACAAAAAGAGAGAAAACTGAATAAATAAAAATATAAATAAATAAAACTAAAGGGCTAGAGAGATTGCTCAGTGGTTAAAGAGCATTGACTGCTTTTTCAGAGGATCCAGGTTCAATTCCCAGCACCCACATGATAGTTTACAACTGTCTGAAACTCCAGTTTCTGGGATCTGACACCCTCACACAGACATATATGCAGGCAAAACACCAATGCACATGAAATAAAATAAATAAATGTAAAAAATAACAAAATATAAGATTGAAAATAAAAAGCTTTGACATGACATTATGGGACAAGGAAACTCCACAGACGCCTTGAGTTTGCTTCCTGTTGGCATCTTCTGCTGAGCACGCAGCCTCCCCCTAAGAGTGGTTTGTTCCCCAGTGAGACTTCCTTGGATAAAACTACATTTTCATTCACAAGTAGTTGTCACCTGGAGAGTGCTTCTGGGTTAGGGGTAGGGGCTTGTCTCCACATCTCCTGTCAGCTCTAGGCCCAGCCAGAGCTCTGACCTTGCTGACTTAGATGGTCTGGTTTCCTTGCTGGTCCTCCATCCCCTCTGACTCTCAGCCTCTTTCTGCCTCCTCTTCTGTAGGTTCCCTGAGCTTCGAGGGGAGGGATCTGAGGGTAAAATCCCTGACATCTCGTTTAGGGCTGAGCGTTCCAAGGCTTCTCACATTCTGCATCTTGTCTGGTGGTTGACCCAGAATTTTCAATCATCCACGCCTCTATTCCATTCAGCACCTACTCTATACCCTTGAAGCCTCCAGCTCCAGCTAAAAATAAGACAGGCATAGTCCCCATCCATCTTCCCTGAGATTCTGATGATGTTGAGTGACAAGGTCCTATGGTAATATGAGCCAAACCTAGAAACATTGCTCATCACACACTGAGGGCTCAGGGTTCAAGTAGTTCATCAGACTGAACGCTCAGGCGGGGTCTCTCTGGGCGGGTGGCAGCTGATGGAGAAACTCAAGATCTGAATGACTGGCAACATTCTGTCCCATGAAGACCCAGAGGATGAACTTTTAAGTGGGAAAAAACTGAGGCTGTTCAAAGAATGGAGAGAACACATGAGCTGGAACACGTAACTGAGGGGAAGCTGGTCAGAGTGCAGCAGCTGTTAAAGAGGACTAAGCCCTCAACTGCTTTTTGTGCCTTCTCAAAATGTTTACGCTCCGAGGTCACAATCAGTTACTGGGCAAAGGTGCAGTGAGTGTGTCATTTATGCCAAGCATTGTCGGTTGCTGAGAGTGTCCCCAATGAACCTCACTCTTAGGAGGAAGTTACAAGAGGAAGCAGCTATTTCACTGCAAGGTGACAATGTTCGGATAAGGGAAAATGCCCTGGGCTGTGGGATCACAGAGGAAAAGCATGAGCACTGGTGAAGTTGTAGGCATCAGGGGAGGCTTCCTGGAAGAAGCATAGCTTGATTCGAAGCTCCTGGCCTGGCTAAAGTGAAGGGAGCATGTTCCAGTGGAGGATCAGGACTCAAAGGATGGCTGAGCTGTTTGGAGATGGCCTTGTGCATCGGGAACAGAGCAGACATCGGCCCAGGGTTCCTATGAAATGTGCCAATTAGACTTACTATAACATGTGACTACATATTAAAAAGTGTGTAACATGGGAGATCACACAAGATCAAAAGAGAAATTAAACTCAAAACATCTGCAGTTTGCACAGCAACTCTTCTTCTCTAGAGAGAAGGGAAGCTCTGTAAGTTCAGACTTTCCCAGCACCAGAACCAGAGGCTTAGCGCAGGCCATCCTCTCCAGCTCCTTCCCGAGGCTTGTGCTTGCTTCCGGATCACACCCCAGGTAAAGCACGTGCCACTTGTTTTCAGTAACTGACCCGCGATTTTGTAAACATGCTATCTTGGTAACAAAGGATGTGGCACAGGCAGGAAGGAAGGGCAAGAGGAGACCAGAGTCACCAGGGAAGCTATAATGCCTGGCCATATCTTTCTTTTCCTGGGGAGAAGTATTTGGCCTCTGAAAAAAAAATGTCATGTAGAAATTACTTTGTTCCACCTAATGAATGCGCCATCGGGGAAACTTTGGAAGTGTACTATCCTGTTGTTTCTCCTGACACACACACACACACACACACACACACACACACACACACACACAAGATTGTTGGAAAGTGAAAAAGGAAAGGAACCTGCTCATTGTGTGTGAAGTAAAAACGCTTCGTTCTGACCCTGACGGGAAGAGGTGTTTTCATGTGTGTTGTGCAGTTTTGAATTAGCCAGGGGAGGAAGTCGTGCATTCCATGCGGGACTTAGATAAACCTAACCACTCTGTGAGTGGGCTGTACTGGTAACTCAGGGCATGAAGTTCTCTGTTAACCTATACTTTGTAGTCATTGGCACGCTGTCAGATGGCTTTGTGAGGATGCCATGGTAGGAGGAATTTTTTTTTTTTTTAAGCTAAGGGATGAGTGGTTTGTCAGGGAAGGGGCTTTTCCTTATATTGTGAAAGTTCAGTCCTTGCTGAGTGCGTGACTGGTTTGTAGAAGAATTAAGGCAGAATTTTCCTTTAACATGTAGATTTTGGTTTACTTACAGAAGTTATGAATTTGTTTATGGACAGAAAGACACATTTCCACAGGAGACTCGCTAGCCATCCTGTGTACTAAGAAAAGCGTTGGGAGTCTGCTAGCTCCTAATTCCCTTTTAGAACTGGGACTAAGGTCACAAAATAGTTTGTAGTCTACATTGTGGGTTTGTGTTTTAAAATTAACTAGAGCAGTGGGTGTGGTGGTGCACACCTGTAATCCCAGCACTCTGGGAGGCAGAGGCAGGTGGATCTCTATGAGTCTGAGGCCAGCCTGGTCTACAAAGTGAGTCCAGGAGAGCCAACACCACACAGAGAAACCCTGTCTGGAAAAACTGAAAAAAAAAAATCCCCAAACTCCAAAACAAACAAAAACTATCCATCCATCCAACCAATCAAAAACCAACCAACCAACCAACCAACCAACCAACCAACCAACCAACCAACACAAAACCAAAAACCCTCACCTAACTGCAGAATGCATATTCTAATATTCTACCTAGCACTACTGCTATTTCTCTCCATGATACATGTGAATGATGCAACAAATTTAACTTCAGGAAGAAAAATTACTGAAGATAAGGGATGAAAAGAGAGGCCAGAAGCTCCCAAGAGAAATACCTTGTTTTACAAGTCCATTTAAAGGACCTCAGCGCGTCACCTGACGCCACCTACTTTATCATTGCCTGTAATGGTCACAGCCAGTTTGTCCATAAAGCTCAGGCCCATGTAAATATACACCATGGTGTTGGGAATGTCTTCAGTCTTTACAATGAGTGGTGTAATAAAATCTGTTCTGACTTTATGGACACCCTGTATTAGCAGCTACTTTATAAAAGGTGTTTTGCAAGAGCAATGTGTAGTATGTTACAGGTTATTCGTTCACCCCCTCCTCCTTCTCATCTTGCCCAGAGAAGTTCTTGTGTCCCCACAGGGTGTGTATGTGTGTGTGTACACTTGTGCTTGTGCATGTGGAAACCAGAGGCCAGCTTTACATGTCATTCCTCAGAAACTGTCTGTCCTCTTTCTTTGAGACAGGGTCTTTCCCTGGGACCTGGGACTCACAATCAGGCTAGATGACTGGCCAGTGAGCTCTAGAGATCTGCCATTTTCTGTTTTCCCAGTGCATACCATTGTCTCTCTCACTCTCTCTGTGCTGAGGATAGAACTCAGGTCCTCATGCTTGCGTGGCAAGCGCTTTACTGTCTGAATTATCTACCCCAGCTCTCCAGTGTTCTTGAGGTTGGAGCTCTTGGACATATTGTAGAAAGGCAACAATACCAAGAGCCAGGTGAAATAAGTGAAGGAACCATCAGCTACAAGGGATGAACAGGAACTGCGCACAGGCTCAGGAAGGGCCAGAAGGCTTCCTGGAGGAGGAGTTCAGCTGTGGTTTTAAAGAAGCAACTTTTGGGTTAAATGCAGAAGGTGAGGAGAGTGTAGTTACTTTCTGCTGAGTGGTCACTAAGTGCAATAATGAATCCCTCTGAAAGTGTTACCAAGCTTTTGGGGCCACTCAATACTTTGTAGGCCTCTGAGGACCCTCGGGGCACTGAGTTTATTGTGATATGTAACAAACCAGATTTTCCTTCTCTTTTCTCTTCAAGAGCCAGCTGTGGCAACAATTGGCACTTGATTTTCCTCCAGACCAACCTTATTAGGAGCCTTCTATTCCTGATGTGAGGATCTTTGTTGTTCTTCCTCTTCTGTGGGGATCTTCACATCCCTTCCCGTCCCTTTTCTCTCTGTGCTGATTGAGATTAACCGATCCTTGAGCTTGAGCATGGGGCGGGAAAAGAGCATTTGCTGAGTCATCACTTCTCATTTCATCTATTCTCTGGCAGCTGGCTCCCTCACAGAAGCCCTTCAACTGAGACGAAGAGAGAGAGAGAGAATCCAATCCTCAAATCAGGCAGTGAGATGAGGAAAGGCTTTCCTGCCCTGACTGCTATTCAGAAGGCTCTGGCCCAGGACAGTTGAGTAAGTGCTGTTCATGGATAGGAGAGATATGGTGACCACCAAAGTGTGGGTGCTATGCCAATGCTAAGCTCTGCAATGGGAGCCACACTGAGAGACAAGGTGATCTCTCAGCGACTTCAGGAATATGCTTTCATTTCTGTCTGGAAATAGACTGCTGTTCTCTAACCCTGCTTCTGCACTGTGTTTATATGCAGTACTAGGATGGAACCTTGGGTCCTGTCCATGCTAGACAAGTGCCATCTCACTGGGCTATGTCCTTAGCCCTTGGTTTTCTGAGCCCCACATTTCCATCTGTAGCTCAGGCTGCTCTTAGACTGGTGATTCTCCTGCATCAGCTTTGACTGTGCTGATCCCACAGGCACAATCAGCAGGACCAGGTGTTGGTCTGTTTGAAACAGGTTCCCATGGCCCAGGCCAGCCTTGAACTCATGGTCAAGACCCTCTTGACTCAGTCTCCCAAGTATGCAATCACACCGAGCATTATTTGTCCCCCAAACCTCCTTCTTCTTTGACAAGGTCTCATGTGCCCCAGTTTGGCCTTGATTTGATCTTGCTGTTCATTCCTCACCTTTGCTGGGATTGCAGCTGTGCATAGCATGCCACACTCTGAAGTTTCTTAAGAATCAACTTCTATCAGTGGCTAGCTCTTTGACTGCCTCCCCTGGATCGGGGAGCAGCCTGGCCAGGCCACAGAGGAGAACAATGCAGATGAGACCAGAAAAGCTAGGATCAGATGGAAGGGGATGAGGACCTCCCCTATCCAATGGACTTGTAGAGGGGCATAGGAGGAGATGAGGTGAGAGAAGGTGGGTTTGGGAGGGGGGTGGAGAGAGACTACAGCTAGGATACAAAGTGAATAAACTGTAATTAATATAAAAATTAAAATGTAATTAATAAAAGAATCAGCGTCTAAAAGTTTAATTCAAAGAACTGTGGTTATTAGAATCTCAGGGTCTTCATTAAGGAGGCTTGCTTGGGGTCAGCTGCTTGACCCCTGGGTCTGATCTTCTGTGTATGTGTGTGTGTGTTTCTATACTACACACATGTTCACTATTCAAGCTGTTTGTGAGTGGAACCTCACTCTGGTTAAACAGTTGAGATTTAAAATAAAAATTTCCCAGTTCATACTAATACTCTGTTTATTGCAGTAGGTTCTAACCTTGTTTTCTTGGTAATTTTTTTTTTTTGTGAAACAGGCTGTCCTGGACTCACTGTGTAGACCAGGCTGGTTTTAAACTCACAGATATCTGCCTGCCTCTGTCTCCCTGAGTGCTGGACTTGGCCAATTCTTACTGTGCCAAATTAATGAAAGCTCAAGGCTGCCAGATGGAAGATGTGAGATATATCTATATCATCTATCTAGCTGTCTATCTACTTGTCTGTCTGTCTATCTATCTATATATATATCATATATTTTTCTATCTGTGATTGTTCCTCTTTCTGTGTGTTCATATCCACACACTTGTATGACAATCATAAGCAGAATGTAGAGATACTGATGGATCAGGCATTTTTTTGAGACAATGTCTCACTTTGTTGTCTAGGCTTTCCAAGTGCTGGGGGTTATAAGTGTGAGCAACCATGTCTAGTTCATAAAGTCTTGTTATATACAAAAGCAAACACCCCTAACAGTTTATTGAGGGACATCACCACTTAGACAGTTTAGGATCCTTTGGGAAGGTAAGTTAGAAAAGGCATGAAAACCACTATAGATGTGTGATCGTAATGAAGTAGAACTCTGACAATCTTATGAAATCCTTTGTTTAATAGTGAGATTATTTCTTGTGGACTGATATTTCATTTTGTTTATTTATGTGAAGATTTTCTTTTTAAATTACATGGATGTTTACCTGTGTGTAACGTATGTGTTCCACATATGTACAGTGCCTGTGGATGTGAGAAGAGGGCGTTGGATCCTCTAGACCTGGAGTTAGAGATGGTTAGTCACCGCAGGGGTACTGAGAACCAAGCCTGTGCCCTCTGCAAGAGCCGGAAGTACTCTTAACTGCTGAGCCATCTCTCCAGATCCTGTTTATTTTTTTTTGAGACAGGGTTTCCCTAAATAGCCCAGGCTACCCTTGAACTCACAGCGATCTTCCTGTCTTAGTACCTCAAATTCTGTGGTTAGAGGTGTGAGTCATCGTGCCCGGCTGGATAAGTTATTTTAAAATAAAATTTGAAGCAGGTATAGACTTGGGTGGTGAGCAAGTAAACAGTGCAGAAGGTCAACTGAGGAAGCAGCCTGGCACTGCTTATCACGAGGATCCACGGGCTCATATTTCCTTTGAACACGTACTTTGCTGTGGAAACTTAAGAAAAAAAATCATATTTACTGAGAATAAGTTTAAAAAATACAAAACTTATCTTGATCTTTCTAGCTGTTGCTATGGTTTTGAGTAATCCATCATTAAAGCTATGGCACTCCAATGATGTATTAAAGTAATATATCACAACAATGCCATGGCTTTGAAGATATATTAATGTAATACATCGTTAAGGCGCCATTGGCCTCATGATGTATTACTCAAAACACTACCAATTGGTTAGATCAACACACAGGGACTTGTGTGCTAGGGACAGGAGAATGGCAAATGATTTTAGACTCAAGCACAATTGAACTTCTCAGAGATGTCTCGCTCACAAAAGCAGTTCTGTAAGATTGGATGGGCTTCAAAGGCTCACCCAGGCATGGTGGGGTGGAACTGCACGTGAAGGGCAATGGAGACATCTGTTCTGACCGCATGGAAATGTGTGTATGGGACCAGGTTTTCACGTGGGGAAGAGCAGGCCTGTGCTGCATCCAGCAAAAAACTATGTGCAATGCTTGTGTGCTTTCATTTCTACTGAGCTGTGAAGCCCGGCACCCTGGTGAGACGTGAGGGAACTGAGGGTGAAGCAAGTGGCGGTGGCAGGCTTGGTGGCCTGACTGGGTCAGGCTGCTGCATCTGATTCTGTGATCTCTGTTTAGGGAAGTTACGTTTCTTCAGCTGTAAGGGGAAAATTAAAAACAGACTGACTTCCAGGAATCCCCTTTCCCTTCCTCATCCTCTGTTCCTCATCCACCCATCCAACACTCAGAGGTGACGTTTGGGGGAACAGGTCTGGAAGAAGGTCTTGTTTTCTCAGGGTGCTGCCAAAGGCCTGGACTGTGGCTGAGGAATGTGGCCATGAGGGTGTGGTGCTCTGCTGGTGACCAAAAACTCAATTCAGCCCAAATTCTCCTTCAGCACCCTACACAATCCTCCTTCCTGACTTCTGCTCCCACTATCAGCAAAACCCTATGTTTTCTCCAGTGGCTTGTCACCATGTTGCCTACAGCCTTCCAAAGGCTTCCTATTGCACTTGGAATAAAATCTAAACTCTCCCTGACCCGAAGCCCCAATTGCAAGAGCCGCATTGGTCATCTGTCCTTTCCTATCACAGGTGTGTGGCTCCTGCACCCGTTTGACGACTTTGCACAAATCAATGACCTTCGCCTGGTTTGGACAGCTGCTTCTTTCTTGTCTCTGTAGTCTCATCTTAAATGCTTCTCAGACTTGCTGCCCCAGCTCACCCAGCCATTCATGAGCACAGTTCTCCCTGATAGTTAACAATTTGTCTCCTGTGTCCTTCCCAGAACCCAACTGGGCCTGATGTCTCCTATATTCTATCCTCAGGGGCTGGCAAAGCTGGGAACAGGGGTTGTGCACCACATGATAACAGAAATCCAAGCCTGTGTTTACTGACTCACTGTAGTGAGGACAACCAGTGAGTGAGAAGATTCCAAGCTGAAGCACTGCCGAGCTAGGGGGAAGCACACAGTAACGGCACAAAAGGGCCTGAGCCAGACAGTTGACTTATCAGCCAGAAAGCCGTCTCTACAGCAGGCCGAGGAGAGAGAACAAGCTGGACCAGGATCTGGGGATGCAGGGACACTTGGCCATGATGAGCCTCCAGGTACTTGTATCACATAGTATTACATGTTCACATGGTCATATCTGTGTCAGAAACTGTGACCACATCATTTTTGCCTTCCTACTCTACTCATGTTGGGTGATGTTGAAGAAGCTGGGTTTAAACTTATGACTACTAGGGTTTAATGCGAACTCAATCACACTTAAAAAAAAAAAACAGCCTAATTTGTATTAGCTTGTGGCCCCCTCAATCTAGATGATCCTAGTTGAAAATATGTTTTGAAAAAAACTAGAGTGAGAAAAAGGATCATGCTTGTACCCTGCTATCCTGGAAGGCTTTGTGGTAGAAAATTAACTTTCAATACTTTTATTTTTATAAGAAAAAAATGTCTCAGAGAAAGATCTGAGAATCTGAATGTTGAGGGAACCATCTTTTCCTTTAAACTAACTTGTCTTTTAAGCTCTTGTAAAGCAGCTGACCTTTAATTTTGGTTAAATTAACTCATATTAAGATTTCACTAATTTGGCATATTACCCTTTCCAGAAGCATATGTACTTACAGATGACAACATTTGAATATGGAAAACTTGGAGCAATATGAAAGATCATTCCTAGAAGCATTTAGAAGATAGGCTTTAGCTGAATAGGCCTTCAGTCAATGAACAAATCAAATAAATAATTTTTCAGCATCTTCCACACACACTTGCTGGAGATGCAAAGGTGATCAATATAAGAAACACATGGTATAAACTATCCATCCTACTCCACTAACTGAAGAACCAAAAGCCGTGTGGTGTATGTAAAATTAGGTATAGTTTGGAAGACAGAGCCCAGGAAGAATTTTGTTTCCTTTTGTACAGGGTACAAGTACAGCATGGCTGACTCCGCTCACAGTTGAGTATGGAAGACATTTGAGTTAAGTAATTGCTTGGTCAAAACTAGAAGGGAAAAGCAGAAGGTCCACATAAGCCTGTGACTAGGAACCTTTCCTAAGGGAGGGCCTCAATAAAAGGCTTCCACAACACCCTACTCTGACACTGAGATCTTAAGGATGGAGTCTGAGGAGAAAATGTGGGATGGGGTGACACTGAAGGGATGAACCAGGTTGCAGGACCACTGCGTACAAAGGCTCAGAGGTAGGACAAAATGAGACAAGTCTGAAGAAAGCTAGTGTAACAAGAAGGTATAGGGAGAACACGGAGACTGCTATGGTTTGAGTCTGGAAGATGAAGACAGGACAAAAGCATGAAGCCCTGAGGCACTGACTGAGTCTTCCATTGGAGAGGAAGGGCATATTTTTGAAACAGTGGTAGACTGGAACATTAAAAAGACAATATTAGGCTGGGCATGGTGATTGCTCTTTGTCCCAACATTTACAAGGCAGTTGCAGATAGGTCCCTGTAACTTCAAGGCCAGCATAGTTTACATAGTTCCAGGATAGCCAGGACTATTCAAAGCTGTCCTGTTTCAAAAGCCAAAACAAACAAAAACAATATTGCCTTTTGTCAGAACATACTGAGGCAGTGATCATGGGAGGGGGAAAGGAGCTGCAATGCTGTTCTCCAGGTGACCTTGGGGTTCCACCCCATCATTTGTGCCATAGACTGGTGGCGACTTAGCTCTGCATGTTCAACATGGGAAGAGACTGGGGACTTCTTGGAGTATGAGTGGGCAAGCAAGGGCGGGATGTCTTAGAGGCTGGCTTCTGTGACACATGAGAGACAAGATGACCTTCCCATAGACACATGTTGATATGCCAGAGAAGATAAATTAAACAAGTTACATTTTCTGTTAACAATTTTGTTTTGGCTTCTTTCCAGACAGGGTTTCTCTGTATAGCCCTGGCTGTCCTGGAAGTCACTCTGTAGGCTGGCCTTGAACTCACAGAGGCCGAGGCCTCCCGAGTGCTGGGATTAAATGTGTGCACCACCACCAGCAGATAACAATTTGTTTTTTAATTATAATTCTGTTACCAGATTCAGAAAACTTATGCCTTTAGAATAGTGAATATGTATTTTCTATAATTAATTTTTATGAAGAATTTGCATTCATTCAGATAGATTCAATGCATAAGGCAATAGAGACCTATTTTAGATACTGAGATAAGGAAGAAAAATCCCATGGTCCCTAAAAGGAAAGTCTAAACTCATGAAAAATAGGAACAGAAGGGAAATAAATGAACAAAAGAATTGTGTCTCAGGTAGAGTGTTACTCAGTGAATACTGAGGCCTATAGATGCTAGAGGTGGTTTGAAGGGAGGATGGACCCCCAGGAAGTGACAGGATGTGAGCCACAGCTTACAAGGATGGAGAGAGCTCAATCGATTTAAGACTCTGTTGACCACCTATTTATCAAGCACCAAACTAACAAATGTAAAGCGATTAAGGAATCACTTTAAGATGCTCTCATTGTAGTGGTGACGCAAATGCAGGGAGAGACAGCTTTACAGAAAATGGAACAGCGCTGCTCTTGTTTAAGGGTATTGGGGCCGGCAAGATGGCTCAGGGAGTAAGGGAGTGCGCCTCCAAGACCAGACACCCGAGTTCAGTTCCTGGGGGCCGAGTAGTGAAAGGAGAGGATCCCCTTCCACATCAATACACCACTGTGAAAAAGAATGAGGGGGGGCAATTGCTCCAGGTAGCCTGGAAGGGGACATTTCACGGGTAACTAGTCCCCCGAAGCTGGGAAGTGGATCAGGTGGCCTGCTGTTATTCCTTCTCTAATCACTATGACCAGATTCTGGACAAGACGTAACTTAAAGGAGGAAGGACTTATTCTGGCTTGCAGTTCCATGGCAGGAAAAGCATGTTGCCAGCACAGCTCCCACGTGTGTCAGTGAGAGCCAGAGACCCAGCTTGTTCACATCTTGGAGGACCAGATAGCAAACAGTTCTGTATATATCAGGTAGTTTTTTTCCTCTAGCTCTGCCTGCTGTGGCCCTATGTCACCTAGGTAGGTCCTGTGTCCAGAAGGTTCCACAACCTCCATATACAAATGCAGCATTCCATCTGGAAGCCAAGTGCTCAGACATGAACCTGTGGAGGACACGGCTTATAGCTATACCGTGGTAGATTTCCAGACAGCCTCTGAAGATACTAGGAAGCCAACTGGATACAACAGACACTCCATCCCATCTTAGTTCTCGCATCACCTGCTGCCTTCAGGCCAGCATATCATCTGCTTGACTCCGGTTTCTCCAGAGAGTGCATGTCTAGGCAAAGGTGGTGGTGTGCTAGGGTGGACTGAACTAGGGGCAATCAAACAGGAGAGAGAGTGGGTGCAATGCTGCCAGTGAAGCCTAGAGTAGTTGCGTCAGGAGAATGTGTGCAGATGGAGGATGCTGAAGAGTGCGGGAAGAATGGCCCTCGTCTGCCTGATGCTGGCGGATGGATGAGGGTTTAATGCCCCTTCCTTGAAGCTCTCCGCAGTCAGTACTGTAGCCTGTCCTTACCTGTTGTGTTGCATTGCGTACATTACATACAACTGAAAATCTGCTAGGCTTTCAGCAAAGCCGGAGAAGGCCAGAGTGGCATGGCTTGACTGTATCTTCCCCAAATTCGTGTGGTGATGGAACATTTGGGAGGTAGTTATGACATGAGAATGGAGATACCTGACAGGGATCGGTGATGCTATGGAAGAAAATACGGGCGGGGAACATGGTTGGGTGGTACAGTATTTGCCTAGCATGTGCAAGGCAAGACCTTGGCGTCCATCCCTAGCACTGCAGAAATAGAAGGGAAGGAGGGAGGAAGTGAAGGAGAGAAAGAAGGAGAGGGAGGGAGACAGGGAGAGCAGAGGATCTCCAGTTCTCTCACTACCCTTTGTGGCTCCACCGTGAGGCCGTCACTCTGCACTCAGATGCAGGCCCTCTCACACCCTGACCACATCAGTTCCTCCACCTTAGCCATGCAGCTTCCACAACTGTCTCTCACCACCTGCCGCCCACCGTGGTCCAGGCCCCGTGCTTTGTTGTGACGCCCTGAGTGGAGCTGAGTAACGCACACCAGTGGCATTTCCCGTCTGGGCTTTGCCTTGCCTTTATTTCGTGCCTGCCTTTGAGATGGTCGGGATCAACAAAGTCTAACACGGCAATGCCTCTGCGGTCCCCAGAGTCGTGGCAAGCTTGACAGCAGGGCACAGGGGCACTGTGCGGAGCCACAGCTGCCACGGGTCACCGCCAGCAGGCATGTTCACCACTAGCAGATGGTGTTTCACTGTGCCCTTTGATCTGTGCAGACCAGCTTGTAAGGTGTCTTGTTATGACTGTCACTCTTCGTGTCAGGCTTGGGGAACAGGTTTGAGTCTGCAGTAGGTGTGGCAAGGGAGTAAAGCATCTCCTCCGGGCAGGTGATCCTCTCATCGCCAGATCACGGGGGAGCAGGCCGTGAGTGTTCAGAGGCTAAGGCAATGGGGTCCTGGGCTTGCGGGGCAGGTGGTGGTGAGAGGACAGAAATGTGGCTGTCTCTGAATGTCCTCTGTCTCCTGCTGCCCGCCATGTTCCCGGGTTGGTAGCAGCTGCAAGTGAGTTAGAAATTCACTTCTCCGTGAGTGGAGAACGTGATGTGCTGGGAGCAGCAAAGTTCCGTGCTCCCAGTCATTCCTGTCACTTCTCTGCTGCACACAGCCAGTCACTGCAATGGCTACTGTGTGCCCATCACTGAAGGGGCATTGGAACGTACATGTCTGATAGCTCTGAGATGCCTATTAGCTATTAAAACTAAGAATACCTGGTGTGTGTGTATGTGTGTGTGTGTACCTATGTGTATAAGTAGGTGTATGCATATGTGCACACAGGGAGGTGTTAATGTACATGGAGGCTAGAAGTTGATGTTAGCTTCTTCCTCAGTTGCTCTCCCCTTGTATTTTGGGGAGACAGGTTTTCATGGAACCTGAGGTCTGCTGGGCTTGCGGTCAGTGAACTCCAGGGTTCATCAGGCTCTGCCTCCCAGTGCCAGGGTTCCAGACATGTGCCACTGTACCTGGCTGTTAAATGGGTCACAAGGATCCAAAATCAGGTCCTCACACTTGGAGGGCAGGTGCTTGACCAAATGAGCCGTCTCCTCGGGCCCTGCCCTGAAAATCCGAGTTACGAAGAACACTGAAGAGTGGCTGTGGTGTGCTACAAGCCTCTCACCGAGGTCCTATTTGATTCCCTCTCCTGGGCTGGGGTGTGGTGGGGAGGGTGTGAGGGCATGTGGGGCGAACAGAGGGCAGAGACTCTATGATGAAACTGACAGACACCGGCTCACACTGGCTCAGGGCGGGTGAGAATTGCCCGCAGGCTGGATGCAGGTGCCTCCCATCCACAGGAATCTGTCTCTCATCAGGCAGCCTGCCTTCCTGTGTTTTGCTACATTTTTCAGTGACAATGGACACTTCTGTTGTAGTGTTTGTCGAGCAGGCAGCCTCGCCCTCTCTCCGAGATTAGCTCCTTTGTCCACAAGCTCCAGTAGGTATTCTGTGGGGGTGCTCCTCCGCCATGTTTGGGCAGTCTCCCTCTTGGAAGCTATCGTGACAGTGGCCAGGGGACAGTGACCATTCTTGTAACTGGAGGTTCACCCCATAACATGAAACACAGACTAAGGAGCAGAGGGAAAGTGGTCCCTTAAAGATGAATATGTTTTCTTACCAATAGAAGGGAAAAGGGGATGTTTCACAGGCAAAAAGGACAGATGTGCCACAAAGGGCTCACATCTATAGAGCCCCGTAATGTCTAGTTCTCATCTCCCATGAGGCCAAGGGCTACACTGGCCTCAGGACACAGCACGTCCCTATATCCAGCCAACTGTGGTCATTCTGTGACATAGCCTCTCTGTCACTTGTCAAGGCTGTTTCTTGCTTTAAAAGTGCCCCCCCCCCTTTAAATTAAGTGTTAAGTGATCATGGTACAGAATTTCCGATCAGTTCCAGTTTCCAGTCCCTGGCATGACAGAAGTAGTATAGAGATGTAGAAAATAGATATCTTAACACGTTTCCTCCATCAGTTAACATTTTCCGGCTTAAAAAATGAACTGTATCATATTATTTATATTATTCTACCGCATGATTTTCACTTTATAGGTCCTGACATTTTTTTCATGTCAGCGTGCAAAAATGGTTTTTAGAAACCACTCAGAATCTCCCAAGATGGACGCACTGTAAGGTATTCAGCCGTTTTCCTGCTCGTGGCTGCTTCGGGCAGTTCTGTCAGGGACAGGCCCATGTACACAGCTTTGTATCCTTTTGTAAGATCAGCTATCAGTGGGATTTCTGAAGGTTAAATATGGACAGGCATAGTGTCACGTGCCTTCAATCCCAGCACTTGGGACTAAAGACAGGTGACTCTCTGTGAATTTGAGGGCAGCCTTGTGTACTCGGTGACTTCTAGGACAGCCAGGCCTATATATAGAGACCCGGTCTCAAGAAAACTGCTTGAAGTCATATAGATTTGCACTTTGAATAAGTATTAACAAGTTGGTCTCCCATAAGACTGCCAATGTCTATTCATTTCTAAAGCATTTGTGTGTGTGTATGTACGTGTATGTGTTCATGTGTATATAAGTATATTTAGGTATGTATGCATGTATATATGTGTGTTGCCTGTGTGTGCATGTTCTGTTCCTCAGGCATTTATCTAACTTTAAAAAAACGGAGACAAGATCTCTCACTGGTCTAGGACTCACCAAGTAGGCTGGCCTGACTACCAAGTCCCAAGGATCCTCCTGTCTCTGCTTCCCTGGTCCTGGGTCTACAAGTACACGTGTCATCACACCTGGCTTTTTTGGGGGGAGGGGGGAGGGATGTTGAGACAGGGTTACTTTTGTGGAGCCTTTGGCTGTTCTGGAACTCACCCTGTAGACCATGCTGGCCTCAAACTCACAAAGACCTTGTTGTCTCTGTCTCCCAAGTGCTGGGATTAAAGGTGTGTGCCAGTCTTTTTTTTTTTAATTAACATGGCTTCTGGCCATTGAACTTAGGTACTGGTGCTTGCAAGGTAGCCATCTCCCCAGGGCCTCTGCTGACAGCAGGAAGTGATTACACACCTAACCACCATTGGGTATTTCTAAATTTTTCACTGTTACTAATCTGACAGGTGAAATGTCAAGTTATTCATTTACATTTGAAATTTTTAAAGATTAATTTTATTTTTGTTTTTCAAGACAGGGTTTCTCTGTGTAGCCTTGACTGTCCTGGAACTCACTTTGTAGACCAGGCTGGTCTTGAACTCTTGCCTCTGTCTCCTGAGTGTTGAGATTAGGAATGTGTATCATGATGCCTGTCTATATTTATTTTATGTGTATGAGTGTTTTGGCTGCATGTATGTATGTGCAGCATATATGTGCCTGATATTCATGGAGTCAGAAGAGGGTATCAGATCTCTCAGAACTGGAGTTACAGCTAGTTGCGAGCTGCCAGGTAGGTGCTGGGAACTGACCCTGGGTCCTCTTGCTCTTAGTCACAGAGCCATCTCTCCACTCCCTTACCGCATTTGAAAAGTGCCAATGACAGATCTAGGGATCTATGACAGATCTATGCTCAGCGGCAGAGCATACGTCTACTACCTGAAGTTTGCGTTTGGCACTGTTCAAAATAAATAAAGGAAGGAAGGAAAAGAAGTTGCGGGGGAATGGGGAGAAATTACAAGATGGGTCTAGTGGCTCCTGTCTATTGGATCATCTTGAGTTTGAGGCCAGAGTAAGATCCTGTCTCAAAAACCACAAAAACAAAAAACACTACAAATGGAATTAGGAAATTTTAAGTGTTTTTAGTTATTTCTATACCACGTCTGTGGATTTGAAATCTGTTCTTCTCCCTACATTAAAATATTAGCAATTGGAAGCTGGGTGAGGTGGTGAGTACCTATAATCTCAGCACTCTGGGAGGCAGAGGCAGACAGATTGCTGTGAGTTTGAGGCCAGCCTGGTCTACAAAGTGAGTCAAGAAATCCAAGGCTACACAGAGAAACTCTGTCTTAAAAACACCCCCCCCCCAAAAAAAAAAGAAAAAGAAAAATATTCCAGTTGGATTACTACATTGTTTTTCTCTCATAGAATTCATTACTATTATCTGAATAGATTACTATTCAGGTAACACACAGACTCAACATGCATTCAACATCAGAAGCTTAGATCTGGAAAAACATGCTATCCTGTGACACACTAGCATTTTTCAGGTGAACAAACTAAGGTATAGCACACTTAATTGACTGAGGAGCGACTGGTCTCACTCCACGGTGCAAATTTTTGCTTGTTTGTTTTATGTGCCTGTTTTGGATGCATGTGTGTCTGTATACCACATGTATTCTTGGTGTTGTTGAGGCTAGGAAAAGGTGTCGAATCCCATGAGCTGGATGTACAGATGGTTGTGAGCTGCCACATGGGTGCCGGGAATCGAACCTGGGTCCTCTGAAGGAGCAGTCAGTGCTGTTAACCACTGAGCCACATCTGTAGCCCATCTTGGAAAGGAGTCCACTTATTTCAATCTGCTGTCTCCATGGCTCCCACAAGTCAGTTTCTCCAGCCAGCGCTTCACCGGTACTGTGGCTCAGTACCTGCGCCACAGAGAAGGGCGTGGTGAAGCCTGGTGAACCTCTGCTGCCGTGGCCAGTCCTTGCCCTACCTGTGGAGGATGGGAGCTTCCTGCCCAGTTAACACCAAAATCAGCCGTCCCTCTCACCCCATGCCGTTTCTTGGATTGTTAAATGAAATGAAAGAGACACAGGAAAACCACTTCTGGGATTCTGTATTATCTCTAACCTCCAGTGAGCTGTGTAAATCCCCATGAAATTAGAGCCCTTTCATTTTGATCTTGGACTTAGACTTTTATCTTCCTTATTCTCCTTAAGGAGCTCTTAAATAATTACTACAACCAAGTTTTAGTCATTAGGGGAATTTAAAGATGAGAATTGCCTGTTACAGATTAACCCAGGGGATCCTGAGCGCTGTCCAAACTCCACCGTTCCCACTAGCTCACGTTGGAATTTTTCTCCTGGTACAAGAATGAGCCTTTTTTTTTTTTAAATCATTCTTTAACATATAATTTAGACACATCTCCATCTTCCTTTCCTATAACTGGCTCCTGAACTGGAAAGCTATTTGATAGTTTTCCGGTTGAGGAGATGTGCTACTGCACATATTCTAATACCAGCCCCTGGGACACTGAGGCAGGAGGGCTGTGAGCTCAAGAGGAGCCTGGCTTACATAGAGAGACTCTGTCTACAACAAGTTTTTTTCTCCAGTTGATGGAAAAGACACGATTTCGAGGAAAAGAATTGAAACAAAAAGAACTGGCAATTAAATGGTTAACCTGCGTGTAATAGATAACAGGAAACAAAAGAACTAAGAATGAAAAAAAAAAGGTGAGGTTCTACTAAAAACCAACCAAACAAAGGAGGCATGCGTATCTTCTAAATACTGTGCTTTTGGCCAGAGCCTCACTTTTTCCCTCTTTCAGTCAGATGTATGTAGCTCACTAGTTCGCTGGGGGCTAAGGGCCTGACTGCTGTTTATCTTCCAAGAGAGAGTTCTTGTGTGTCTCCCTTTTCATTTCTTAATTACTGGGATGCTGCACATTCTGTTCTGATACAAAAAACTTGACTTTGCTGTCTGCTGAGGGTAGCATAATGGATTCTCCCAGCTCCATTGGATGGGCCTCTCCAAGTACATTGGTAAGAAATTGTGTTAGAATCAATCAAATTGTACCCTCAATTTCAGCTAAAGGCAATACTGAAACAGGCTTATTAGGTACTAATACATGTTCTTGCTTTTAGACATTAGCTTACTGTGGAACTAATAGCAAGTGTGCCGTGATTTAAATAGAGACCGGGGTGGAGGAGGCCAGGGCCGCAGCAGTGCTGGGCTAGGAGGTATCACCCACCCAGTGCCGCAGCCTGGAAGGCTGGCCTGTCAAGCCTTAGACTAGCAGAATAAGGAGTGTGGATTTCACCATTTCACTGCAAGGTTCATCTGGAGCAGGACTCTACATGGCTGTGAGGCTATCCAAGGGCTAAGAACTCCTTCGAGGGTAGTTCAGAGGACAGAAATTAGGAACAGAAGCAAGTAGGCACATTGGGAAGACAGATGCAGCCACATGAAAGTGCAGGAAACCATGGGGCAAGGGAGGAGTTTGATCGGATGGTTAAGGGAAGGCCACAGGCAGCCGAGGGCAGGGGCTGGCAATAGTCAGGGTGGAGGAGACATAGGGTAAGATGATGAGTCTTGGGAGGTCAGTGAGGCATGGAGGGTACGACATCCTCTAGGCTGTGGTGAGCTGACAGGCCTCCCAGTTACCAACAGGAAGGTCTCAAAGCCAAAGGTAGAAAACATAGCAAATGTCTAATCCAGCTCTTTGAAATATTTGTACATTCCATATATATACATGTATACTCATATACACACATATGTATATATACATATATATATGTATAGATGTGTATACATACACACATATATGTACATAGAAAACATATTCATATCAAGTATTTGAACCTAGGCACTCATAGATGCCAGGCAAGTGCTGTATTACTGAGCTATATCTCCAGCCCGTTTAAATACTTCTGTGTTGAAATAGACACTCACTGCTTCCCAGAATACCCTTTGAATTTGCGATCCTCTTGCCTCAGCCTCCTAAGTAGTTGGTGTTATAGGTCAGAGCCACCAGGTAACTGATTTTTGTCGTAGTTTATGAGTCTGCCTGCCACAGTATGTATGTGTGTGTATTAGCACTGTGCAGACCTGTTGGATGTGGTGGACCCAGGAACAGGTCACATTTAACTGAACTGTATATGCTATGTAGCTCTGGACTATGAATTTACTCCAAATACCCACTATTAGGAAAATTATATCAATTTAGTTCTTCTTAAAATCAGAAAGTGACTAAATGCCAATTATTTTGCTAATTGAGAAGTGTTTTTTATTTTTTATTTTCTTTTGAAACAGATTTTCTCTGTGTAGCCCTGGCTGTCCTGAAGCCTACTCTGTAGACCAGGCTAGCCTCAGAGCCCAGAGATGCTCCTGCCTCTGCTTCTTGAGTGCTGATGTGCCACCACCGCCTGGGGTGAGAAATGACTTACGTAGTTTGACGAGGTGGGGAGGCACACGCCAGCTTTCTGGCTGTGGGTGCGGGAGTGCTCCGCGCGTCCTGAAAAGGCAATGCCTGTTGTGTGCTCTCCCTCAACTCTGCAGCAACATCACCCCTGGGGAAAACACCACTCCAACAGCCCCAGGACATGGAAAAGAGCATGCATTTTCTAGTCACTTCCTTCTCTCCCTCCTTCCTTCCTTTTTCAAGATAGGCTCTGATTATATAGTCAGTCATCACCTAGTAGACAGGGTGTTCCTTTTTTTTTTAAGATTTATTTCATTATGTATACAGTATTTTGCCTGCTTATACAACTGGACACCAGAGGAGAGCATTAGATTTCATTATAGATGGTTGTAAGGCACCATGAGGTTGCTGGGAATTGAGCCACCATGAGGTTGCCGGTATTTGAACTCAGGACCATCTAGGAAGAATAAGCAGTGCCCTTAACCTCTGAGCTATCTCTCCAGGCCCAGACAGGATGTTCTTAAATGTAGACCTGCTTACCTCCTGAGTGCTAGGATGATCATGCCTGGCTCTTAAATTTTTTTGTTTGTTTTTTTGTTTTGTTTTAAGATTTAAAAATTTCTTATTATTTTAAATTATGTTGTCTTAGGGTTTTATTGCTGTGAAGAGACACCATGACCACAGTAACTGTCATAAGAAAGGCATTTAATTGGGGCTGGCTTACAGTTCTGAGGTCTAGACCATTATCATGCTGAGAAGCATGGTGGCATGCTGGCAGACATGGTGCTCAGCATGGTGCTAAGTGTTCTACATCTTGATCTGAAAGCAGCAGCAGGAGACTGTGTGCCAGGGGACAAGAATGGCATCTAACACATATTACATTCAAACGCATAACTGTGGAACATGAAATATAGACACAGAGGTTGACGCTGGCATGTCTTCCTCAATTGCTCTTTCACTTGACTTATTTGCTTCTGTATATGTCTGGCCTGCACGTATGTATGCATGTTTGCCTGTATAGGTGCTGCAGGTACAAAGTTGACACTGGACATGTTTATTGATCATTCTCTACTTTCTTTGTTGAGGCTGGGTCTTTGACTAATCGTGGAGTTTGCTAATTTTAGCTAGTCTAGTTTGCCAGCTTTCCCTAGGGATCCCCTGTCTCTTCCTCTGCGTAGATTGACAGACAGCCATCACGCCTGCCTGGTTTTCACATGGGTTCTGGTGCTCTATGCACCAGTGCTTACAGCAGGTGCTCTATCTGTTGATCCATCTCCCTAGGCACATATTGCTTCTTTTCTTCAAATTATCTACCACTAAACCTGGAGCTCGCTCGTTCACACTTTTGGCAAGCCTGTGCCAGCAAGCTCCAGGCATCTGTTTAATCCTTGCTGTCCTGTGTTGGAGTCACAGCCTCATGCTGCCATCCTGGGCTTTTAAGGGAGCACTGGGAGTCCCAACTAAGTTTCTTGTGTATGGAAAGCATTGTATCCGGTATACTATCTTCCTAGCCTTGTCTGACATCTTGTAAGCTTTGTTCTTTCTGAAAGTACAGCAGGCCACTAGAGAGGAAGTGGGCTGTGGGGAGAAAAGGAAAGATTGCCATCTTGGCATCAAGACCAGGACTAGCACCATAGTTGTCTTCACTCCTGCTGACATGATGGCACATATACAGCTTTCCTGTGCCTAAGAAGAGTACATGTGTGAAACTGTCCAGGCAAAGATGTCAAGGAGAATTAGCAACCCTGAAACAATCAAGATGGCAGCTGGTTTGATGGCATAATCACATGACTTGCACATTTACCATCACCCTCCATCCCGGTGAGCCCACAGTTTCTCTGGGAGTGTTAACAGATGCTCATGTGGTGGATGTGCCCATGTGTTGGCAAACACACTGCTGCTCTTTCCCCACACCCCAACTGAAGTAAAAGTAAGACCTAGGCTGCTGATGTCACAGACCACCCCCCACCCCAGCACTGATGGAGTGACAGGAGCTATTTTTCATTCCCTGCCTCT
Source organism: Pachyuromys duprasi (assembly GCA_028658305.1). Classification (NCBI taxonomy): domain Eukaryota; kingdom Metazoa; phylum Chordata; class Mammalia; order Rodentia; family Muridae; genus Pachyuromys; species Pachyuromys duprasi. The sequence goes on along the minus strand of CM053757.1, from coordinate 3,102,277 downwards.
TGAGAAATACCTAATGGAGAGACAAAAGAGAGGGCACAGGCCTTTATTGTGTTCTGAGAGTCCAGGAACAAACAGATTACATACAGGCAGGGATTTCTGATTACAAAATAATCAGGCATTGGGATTCCTTGTTCCTGGGCATTTGTGTTCAAACATGAACATGTGTTAAATATGTACATTCTCACATTTCCCTGAAGTCTCTCTTTCTTAAGACTTCAACATGCGCTGGCTCTTGCGCTGGATCTTCTCTGGTATCTTTGTATCTGCGATGAGGCTTTGTTGCATATCAGACTATATTTGGGGACGTTTTCTACAGTGCTGGGAAAACAGGAAATTGCCATCTTTGTGGACTCTGAATTAAAGTGGGGATGGAAAACCCCTTCTTCAGATGCTCACAACAGGGCTGAGTTCCTACTGCACCTGGTGAGAGTGAGCGTAGGAGATGGCTCTGGACAGCTTCAGTTGAGCTGGGATACATATGCCTGTGTACACAGGCCTGCTTTAATATGTACCCGGGGAATGCATTGTTGGGTAATTTCATTGTTGTGAGAATGGCACAAAATGTTCTTCTATAGATCAAGATGACTACAACCTCTCCTCTACATAACATGATCTTATGGAACCACCTAGTTGCATATTGTCTGAAATGTGGTTGTGTGGCACTTGACATAACAATTTCATATCAGCTTCAAAATATTTTGTCACACAGTGTTTCCAGAGCAAGATAGTGCAGTGACAATGTTCCTAGCAGAAGCAGAGATGCAGTTCTTGTCCCTTGCCCTCCCCTAGCGTATGAGCCTCTCGTTTGTTCAGCTGCTATAACTGGGCCCCTTCCCCAGCCTGTATCACTCTTAATGTTCAAATACCTCTGTGTTTGAGCTCAGCCTGTCGTCTGGCCCTCACCCTCTGACCTCCTCCCTCTTCCTCTCTGTGGCTGTCCTTTCGAATCTGCTCCCCCCATGCCTCATCTGTCAGCAGCTGTTATCCAGGCTTCGATGTCTGTGGAGGCAGCATCCATATTTAAATACTGCCACACCTATGAAACCCTTTTTGGGCCATAACCCTTTAGATACAAACCTGGAAGGACAAGGCCCTGTGTTCCAGTGTTTGAGCCAAGCAGCTTCTTTCTCCAGTTACCTTTACACTGAAGAGGGCCAAGCGTGGCGGTGCACACCTGATCTCAGTTCTCGAGAGGTCTGGACAGCCATAGCGCTTTGAGTTAGAGGCTAGTCTGGTCTACATAGCAAGTTCCGGGATATCCATGCTATATAGTAAGACATTGTCTCACCCCCTTCCCCGCCAAAAAAAAACCTCTACAAACAAAAACCAAAGCTAAAGTATCAAAAGGAAATCAGCAGGCACAGGGGTGTTTGCATGTAGTGTGTGTGAAGCAGACACACAGGGAAACTCCTCTACGGTAATGTTTTCTGGGCCTTTGCTCCTGGGAGGTCTCAGCTGAGGTTGAGAAAGAGGAGATTCTTCCCCAAGTGTCAGGTGATGAAAAGAAAAAGACCAGGTAGAAGCTGACTTATGCTGCTTCCTAGGTTCTGGGGTCACACCACCAAATGAAGGGGTGAGTCACTGCCACGGGTGTGGGCTGCACACCCTGACCAGGGTGGTTTGCTTCCTAGCCCTCACCACTTACCAATGGTGTGACCTTTGCTGTTGAAGGTACAGTCTACCCCCCACCCCAAATGTGAGTTCCTACTACTCCTGGTGAAAGTAAGTGTAGGCTGTGTTTCTGGGAGGAGAGTGGATATATACGTGTGTGTGTGTGTGTGTGTGTGTGTAGATAGGCATACTTTAAAATACAACTGAGGACTGTGTTGTTGGGTCTATGCTGTGACTAGAATTAATGCTAATCTTGGGGGGCTGTGAGAATTAAGGAGGGCTCACTGTTAATATCCATACGCTTCTGTTCCTGAGTGGCAGCAGGTGTGGCCAGGCTAGGTGGGCAGCAACTCTGTGAGCTGCTAATGAAGGGCTGTGAGGCCTCTGTACCCACCCCCAGCTGGAGGTGCCACTTCCGGACTTCTCTGAGAGAGACAGAGAGGGCGGGTGAGCAGTGATTGAGCGTTACACAGGGAGCCTGGCAGGAGGCCAGGCCACACAATGGCCACAGAGATATCTGATACTCAACGTAAGACCACTATGTGGAAACAGGGGAAATAAAACCTGCCATGACCTTGGAGGCGGAGGAAATAAAACCTGCCATGACCTTGGAGGCGGAGCCGAGGCAGTGCACCCACAGTTACTTATAGAAGTTCTTGCACTCTCTGTGACACATTTCTCATCGTCTTCCTATCTTATTTAGGGGGAAAATTTCTGGAAAAACAACTTTTAAACAGGGAGTACTTTAAAAACTGCCAGTGGCAGAGGAATCGGAGCACTGATGACCCAATGATCCTCCATTCTTGTCCTTAGGACGCCTCCCATTTCTGCGTCCTCCGACACTTCATGCATAGCCGACATTCTCAAATGAATCTGGGGCAAAAATAAATAGGGGGACCCCTGATGGCGGTGACGCCGAGAGAGCTGGTGCGGCTCTTCAGTAAGCGTGTAATCGGGACTCATGTTTGGGGGAAAGGGAGCTGTCTCCTGAGATGACACACAGACAAAGGTTCCTGGCTCTCTGTTCTCATCTGTGTGAGACGCAGAGACTATGTTGAGAAGTTTCCAAAGCACCGGGCAGCACACTCCTGTTTATATGTCTTAACCTGTAGCTTTGGGGATTGAACCCAGGGATGTGTGCAGATAAGCTAGGTGTTCTGCTGCTGAGGTAGAGCCCCTGTTCGAGACTCCTTTAGATGGCTGTGGTTAGAACTCCACCTATTGATGTTCTCATTGAGAAAAGGAAGCTTTTGCCTTGATTCTAGTTTGATGGCAAGGACTTAACAAAACAAAACAAAATCCCCAAACCTCCCTGCCGCTGTTGCTTCTTTTCAGCCCTAAAGAAAATGCTCAGTTGAGGAAAAGCTTTTCTGGGTGTCATGGACTTTTTAGGAACATTCTGCTTAGTTAGTGCCTCTCCTCCCTCTGCAGACAGACAGAGCCCCGATATACTCAGTAAGTGCAGGGCTTGGGCAAGTTATGGCAAATTTTCGTGGCCTACATCGTGAGAATTGAGGGTGGTGATGCATACTTGTAATTCTAGCACCCAGGAAGCAACGGGGTTGTTTGCAGCTAAGCAAGAGGAAGATAGGAGGTTAAAGAATAGCCTGGGCTATATATGAAGGCTGGAGATAGCCTCGGGGATGAGGTGAGACTCTTTAAATGTAAAAGATCACTTTGAGCATTAGATCATGTTTGCGTATTAAGATAAAGTCCAAAGGGCTGGGGTGATAACTGAATGATTAGGGTCATATATTGCATTCGAAGAGCATCTGACTTTGCTTCCCAGCCACATCATGGTGGCTCACAACTGCCTGTAACTCTAGCTCCAAGGAATCTGACACCTATTCTGGCCTCCTCAGGTGCCTGCACTTAAACATTCATGTCTGTGCTTGTGTACAACACACACCATTAAAATTAAAATATATCTTAAGAAAAGAAGTCTAAGCTTTTAAAAGAAATGCCACAATAACCTGGCTTAGCTGTCACACACACACCCCCCCCACACACCTGAGGCTGGACCAGTGACACCATCAAGCTGTTCAGAAACTTCCATGTTGTTGCTCCCCAGTGTCGACTTGCCTGTCTCACAGTCCGCTCTGGGGCCCAGCCAGGGGCTGTAGCTCATCTCTGCTGCAGGAGGAGGTGGTGTTCCTCACCTTTGTTCCCACTCCCTTGCCACAGCTCTGGCTTTCTCACATCGGCACAGCAGACAGACCGCACGGGAAAGGCGAGTCTTCAGGAGGCCGGGCACTGATGGAGAAAAGGGGAGCGGTGGGCAAGGGACACTTTACCATCACACAGCGCCCTGTTTAGCATGTTGCTTCAAATGAGGTCCCATTATCTTCATCAGTTATCCTCAGTCATTGCATTTCCTCAGCTAGATCGCCACCTGGAACATATTAGATAGATACTCAACCATTGCTTTTCAGTAAGAAATACAGGTCAAGTCAGCAGACTGATTTTCCTTCAGAGAAACATTGCAGGTGGGCTTTCGTGGCACAGGAGAAGCGTGCTCTCTTCCATCGGATGGAAGCTATGAGAAAGAGCTGGGAGAGTAAGTATCGTGACTTTGGCAACTACAAGTATGTGTATGGCACATGCATGTGTGTGTGTATGAGGAAGGTTCATTCATGCACATGTGTGTAGATCAGGGGTTGGCTTGGGGTATCCTTATTGTTTTCTACCCTGACTTTTGAGACTGGGTCACATCAGTGAGCATGAAGCTGGATAAGTTAGCTGGCTAGCCTCTGTTAATCTACTCAACCCTGTCTCCATCAGGGCAGGAGCTATCAAAGCACATTACCATGATGAACTTTATGTGGGTGTTGGGGATCCAAGTTCAGTTCTTCGTGTTTGAGCAGCAAGCACTGTTATCACTGAACGTGGCTGGTGTTTGCTACTTTGAGCATTCTTCTTTCTTCCACCCTTTTTCCACTCTTCTAACTCCCTCACACTACATAAGAGAGAAAAAAAAAAGGATAGAGGAAAGGAAAGGGATCCCTGAATAAAGTCAGGGGTAGTGAAGGGAATGATGTTATCATTAGACTACTTCCTGCTGATTAGGGGTGTTGAGCCCCTAGGGACGAGTTTGATCTTCAAAGTCAGGATATCTGATTTCTTCTTTCTGTTTCTTCTTTGTGCTCAACTACTTAACAAACCACAACTGACAGCAACCAACAACCAGCCAACAGCTCCTTGAAAAGATCAACAACCACCTACCAAGCCCACCTCTTGGGGCCCTAGCATGTATATCCCCTCTGAAAAGTCCCCAGAATTCCAAATGTCACACAATTGCAGAAACTATCTGCAGCTGGCAAGACCACTCCTCTGCTAGAGCGTGAGGCAAATCATAGTCAGCTGCTGTGAAGCAGCCCCATGTCTCCACACGTGGGATTTTAAAAAACCCACATTCTTATAATATTGCTGTGTTTTTAAATTCTAAGATTGTCACTACATTGACCCATCTCCCCAGGTTAACCATGGGCCATTTTTGACCCATTCAGACTAGGTAGGAGGAGAGGACCGTAAGCGTGGGCAATCTCTCACTACACAGCAGAAGCTAGAGAAGCGCGTTTTGCTTATTACGTACATTTGCTTTCAGTGCTAAAGGTCCAGTTCAGGACATCATTTGTCTAATCTCCATCACTGAGCACCATCTCTAACTCCAGGGAGAAGAGTTTTGAAAGCCTAAGTGCAGCTTTCCAAAGACTAGACTAATTTTCTTTTTCAGAATGTTAGCTGTTGCCTATTTGTTAAGTTGAATCAATCTGACACTTCTCATAGGCTTTGATTTCTCTCCTAAGTCATAAATACTGCAATGAGCTTCTTGGATTCATTAGCTGGTTCTTGACTCTCAGTGTAACACCATTCTAGCAAAACTTGTAAGACAAAAGCAGATTATCCCTATGGAGGTGGGAGGGGAAGTTCCTTAAAGTTTTGGGTGAGCTATTTGTCTGGTTGTGTTGAAATTGGGCACTGTCTGGTATGGAGAGTCAAGTGTGGGCCAGCCGTCTTACACAGAACCCTAACCTCAGTACTGGTGTCCAGTCTAGCCTTGAGTGGAACCATTTCTGGGGGATCGATCGCAGCCTCTAGTACAGGTGGCCAAAGTTGTGGGCCACTTTGACTGTTAGGTGTTAGTTTTTGTTTGTTTGTTTAATATTTGCACTGTAATATCATCTCTTTGGCTGCACCTGCCTATTTGACTCAAACAGGTGTTTACTCTCTGGAGCCACACAGTATGATTCTAACCCTCTCACGTCACTTTCTTTGGAAGGTAGCCCATTTTGTGTTAGTAGAATGTCACTTTCACTGCCTAGTTCCTTGGACTAATGCTGTACACAGCATTATGGCACATGATGGTCAGTTTTCATTGTCAGCTTCACACAACCTAGAGTCACTTGGGAAGAGAGTCTCAATGAGGGATTTTCTAAGTGAGGCTGGCCTGTGAGCATGTCTGGGGAAGACAATCATAACTGCCTTAATTGATGTTGGAAAGCCTGGTCTAAAAATGGGCTGTGATATTCCCTGGGTTTTGGCCCGGGACTAGGTAAGAATAGCTGGCTGAGCAACATGGGTCCATGCCTTTGTTTCTGTGCTCTTGTGATGTGGTGTGAGCCTTTGCTTCAAGTCCCTGTGATGCTGACTTCCCTGCAGGGCCGGTTTCTCCCATCAGTTGCTTTTTCATTAGAGCGTGTTACCACAGCAACAGGAACAGAACCAGGGCACGGGCGAGACTGTGTCTCCCACACTGAAACAGTCTCTCTTGGAGGGAAGGAACTAAGGAAACGTACTGGTCCTAAGTTTAGAAAATGACAAACTTTTCTCCCTAGTGGAGCTTGGTGGGGCTGACTGCAAGTTAGCCAGGGAGCTCCAAGGATGCAGCTTTGAGAGTGGGTGGTGGTCTCATTATGTAGTATGGACTTTCATGGTGTGCCTTTACCTGTGAGCTGCCCAGTAAGCTCACTGGTTTCCTAGTAGACTAAGGCAGAAGTGTTTCTTTGGCCTGTGCTTGCTCATGTCTTCCCAGGAAAAGTCAAATGCCAGTTAGCAACATGAGTGACTTGCCCGTGAAAGACAGAAATACTCCTGTGATACAGGCTTGGGGCATTCATGCATCTTGGATGGATACTAGGTCATCCCAGGGTACCCATGCTAAGACGTGTGTGGTCTAAGTTGAGGTGAATAAAAACTGCTGCGGTTGAGATCTTGAATGTCTCCTAAAGATCTATGGACTAAAATCTTGGTCCTCAGGGTGATAGGAATTTTAGGAGGTGAATTTTAGGAGGTGGAGCCTTGTGGGAGCTCCCCATGTCACTGAAGAGAACTCTGAGACCCCAGATTCTTCCTGTTTTTATTTTGGTTCTTGGCCATGAGGTGAACAGTTTGCCTCATCAACTGCTTCTGCCATGAGGCACCATCTCTCCACAGGTAGTTAATAGTTCATCACAGGCTGGAACCTATGAAAGTCTGAGCCACCCCCTCCCAAAGAAAACCACCCCACATCGTTTCTTGTTAATTTTCTCTGGTGTTTTGAGTTTTAGAAAACTAGCCAAGGATTAATGGGGTCTGTGTGTCAGGGAGCCTCAATTCTTCTTTTGTGGAAGTTATGAGAAGGATCAAATCACTGTCTGCCCTGAGCCACAAGATTAGAAATAACTGAGTCACTGCACATGCCCTGACAGTCCTGTTCATTTTTATTTATTTTTTGGGAGGGCAGGGAGCAGACATGGGAAACAAATGTAATGAGACTAGGACACATTTCGCAGAGGTGTGAGTCTCAGGTGAGTGGCGTTGGATGGGGGCAGGGGTCTGTGTCTCAGGGGAGTTCACCTGCCATGGGGAACAGCATGCAAGGGCACAGAAGCAGAGAAGCCTGTGCCCTGGCAGCTTAGCCAAGGTTCTCTGGGGCTGGGGCTGGGGCTGGGAAGGCTGGATTGGGAGGCAGTGAGTGGCTAAGTCAAGAAAGGCCTTGACTGTGGTATGGGAAGGTTGTGCTGGGGTGAACGGATTGGGCTAGCTGCTGTAGGGAGTGAGGTTGGGAATGGAGAGACTAACAGCAGGAGTCTAGCCAGGAATCTGTCATGTAATTTCAGGCAAGAGATGCCAAGGGTCTGATCTAAAGTGTCAAGGGGGCCAGAGGTGGGCTCATTTGAGAGAAGCAGGAAAAGGGACGGGTGGGTTTTAGATACTAAGGCCTTGTGGAATGAAGGGGCACAGAAGTAGAGCAGGGGTACTCTGGGAGGGAAACCTGGATGGGTTTCAGCTCCTGGCACAGAAGTGTGGGGACGCCCCATCTTGCCATAGCTGATTGGGCATGGATTCACCCTCAGAGGGGTGGCCCAGAGCAAAGAGCATGGAGCATGGTACTGGACCACACAAGAGTGATTGTCAGGTTGATGAGCAAAGACAACTAAGTAGGCATCTATGCCTTGTTTGGTAATGCTCCTCTGGTTATTTTCAGCTAATAGGGTCCTAGAGAGAATCTGAAATTCTCAGACTTGCTGCACATAGTGGAGAGCTTGGAGTGACTGTGGCTCCTGAGGCAGCCTCAGCTCTGAGGGACAGAGCAGGAAGAACCCAGGCCTCAGCATCCTACTGGGTTCTTGATAGTCCAGCTTCAAATCCAGAAGTTAGTCTAATTATGATGGGCCCCCTTTGCCACTCTCCCTCTTTCTTAGCAACAAGCATGCAAGGAAGGCTCTTCTCCAAACAAAACCACAAGCGTAGCCTGCCACCACTCACCACATTATTAATTCCCAACTTAACATAAAACAAATGCTCATGTGAAGCAGTTAAACTCCTCCAAGAATATTTATTTTGAGTGACTAAACTATACACTTCCTGTTCAGCGCTAAGGAAAATTGGTCTGTATTATTCCAGGGAAATGTCAAGACCACTAAGTGTTGTAGCTTTCTGACCTGGGTTCTGGTGAACAAAGGCCCCCACATGGTTCTCATAAAAATATACATCAGAGATGGCTTCAAACTGAACGTCAAACTTAGTTAAAGGCACAAACCCCCTCAAAGCTATTTTGAATATCCAACAGAATGACCAAACACACATCAGCGTGAGTCATTTTCCACCCCTTTGGCCGCCTCATGGTGCAGTGGATTTAGCAACCTGGAGAGTGTTATTCCAAGAATGGACGTTGGCCCCCCTTGGCTCTGTCAGAATGACCTCTGCCAGCTGTCAAGAGACTCTGGAGAAGCTCTTCCTGCTTTTGAAAAGAATATATACAACCACTTTTAAAAAAACATCAAAAACAACACCAGTGTTCTCACCTAAGCTGATCTGGGTGATAAACTGTGTACACATAGAATAAGAAAGGTGTAAGTCGCAGTTCAACTAAACACGAATATATATTTGCTTTAATTAATTTTTTGTGGCATGCCAAGAATCATTTAGGTAGTTTTTTGTGGGGCAGGAGGTGGGGGTTGACAGGGTAGGTAGGATTAAGTACTGTTTAGTTGCTTAAAATCTCAGTTTCCGTGATGTGTTTGTGTGCACAGGATCTGAATGCATTGACTGGTAACTCTTTGCAGTACCCTACAAATGTCAGGCTCTGCCTAGGACGGGAGAGAGGCCTCCTGCCTGGCGTAGCCTTCGGAGGATGTGAAGGGTACAGTGGAGAAGAGAGGAGGCTGGTCTTTGATGGTGTATAATTGTAACAAGTGGTTTGTGACTCTTTATACTTTATAGTACATGTTTTATTTCTGAAATGGATTTTTGTAACTTCTTTGAATGTCTCCAAAAGCTGGGTAGTATTGAACAGGCCTTTTAGGGCTCTGCAGGTAATATGTGCTATGCATGCCTGTGTATTTGCATATGAAGGCCTGAGGTTGCCCTGGGTGTCTTCTGTTTCTTTTCACTCTCTGAGCCTAGTTTAACTAGCATCTTTTGAATCCTACATTCACCCCTCTAGCTGGGATTACAGATAGGATGTCTCGTCCACCTAACTTTGATGGGTTCAGGGCATGTGAACCTTGGTCCTCATGTTTGCATCAACACTTGACTGTCAAGCCCTAGCCCTCGCTTCTGGTTCTGCATTCTTGATACATTCATAGAGGTGGTTGTGAGCTGCCTGATTTTTCCTGATTTTTCTGATTTTTGCCTTTTGGTACCTAGTGTCTTTGCTAAGGGACAGAATGGTAAAAGCTGCCAGGGTGCCCTTGAGTCAAAGACCTCCCTTCAAAGTGCTGCCCTGGACTGGGGTATAGGGCAGAAGTCCTGGCTTGCTTAGCATGCACAGAGCTATACATTCCAGCATTAGTAACCGCAAAAAGAAACAAAATCCCCTGCCTCAATGCATCAGTTTGTTTAAAGGGCCTTAAAATTAAACTGTTCTGAGGACCTGATTTTTGTTTGTTTTTTGAGACAGTGTTCCTCTGTGTAGCCTTGGCTGGCTTGGAACTCAGATCCACCTGCCTCTGCCTCCTGAGTGCTGGGATTAAAGGCGTGTGTCACCACTGCCTAGGTTGAGGACCTGAATTTAAAAGGCACTCTAGGGTACTGTTTGGTAGACAAAAAATTGGATTGAGGATATTTTGCCAACTGCTTAAAACAGTAAATGACATGAAAAGCCGTACTTTGTGCTGGATGGTGTACAGATTGAATGTTCTGCATTATTTGCTGACACCTGAAGCCTTACACGGGAGACCTAGAGAGGGGAGCTATCTACTAATGTAAAATCCTTTGGTTCCTCACCACGTTAATTACCAGATGCTTCCCTATCCAAAACAAGGACAACATAAAGGATTTTAAAAGTTACCGGTGGACATATCAACATTTATTGAAATACTGGAAAAAATCCATTTTATCAAGAAATTCCTGGCAAGAACTGACATGACAATGTGTATTTCACTGATACAGTAAGACATCAACAAGTAAGTGACTTTACACTCTGAACACTGCATGGATCCAAGGCAGCTGCAGAAGAGCCATAATCCAAAGATTGAGACGTTACAGATTGTCTGTTAACAGAGACCAATTAAAGGAAACCCAGCTCAGCCAAAAACCTTCCCACTTCAGTCTGCTTTTAGTAGCAAATCCCAGAATTGATAAGGCAGCTGGTTAAGTTACAAACTGGCTACCAACTGACATCAGACAACTGTCCAGCTCTGAAAGGGCCTGGATGCAGGGCCAGTACACACTTGCTCAACTGCTTTTGTCCTCCATGTGGGTGTGACTGTTGCCTGTCTTTCTAACCATTCTCAGGGTAAAAGCTAACGAGGTGAACAACATACCAGAATCTGACAATTTTTAGGCTTAATATTCAGTGGGGGTGGGGTAGGATACTATATATTTAAAATAAGGAAACATGGATTTTTTTTCAATGTTTAAAAAAAAACCCTCCAATAATCATCCTTCTAGCCACATTGACAGACAGGACAGAGCTCTCTCATTAATCACTGGGACCACCATCCTTCTCCATGTGCCTTTAACCAACTTGGTTTTGAGTTGGGAGGAACGGCCATGTTTCTGTTTTATTTAATGCTTTGGATCTGAGCTCTGATTAATGACTTTGAATCCTTCTTTGAACCCTGAAGACAACACTGAGAGTCAATGCCCAGCACAGCTACTGTGCATCCCTCATGTGGATGGATATTAAAGAGGATTAATAAATGTAATAAAATAATCTTCTTTGTACATACTGAAGTAATAAACTAATATCTTTGGTATACAACTTACAATGTTTGGAAAGGAAAACCAGGTAAAGACTCTATCTTGTTAAAATGACTTAAAAACAAGAAAAAGCTACAAGTCACGTGATTTACAATGGACATTAAATAAACTACAGAAGGGTTATGGGAATTTCCAGACATGTGATCAAGTGGATGGTTTTACTCATTAAGATCCGTCTATACCCCTGAACTATGTTCCACTAACTTGAAGACATGCTATAGTAAACACATATATTTGGTTTCTTCAGTCTTGGCTCTCTCTTATACAAAGGGTAACCCAAGGAACAATAAATTAGCATCATAATTGTCTACAGTTGAAACTATGATATACAATATAAATAAACTATTCCAAAACCAGAAACATTTGTGGAAAAAAATTAAGGGACTGGGAAATTTTTCTACAAATGATTGTGCTGCTGATAATCTCAACAAATTAAAGATGAAATGAGAATCCCATTCTTGATTTTAGTGTCTCACGACATACAATAATTAAGTACTGTTAAGAATACTTACTAATCAGAAAAATAATATTAAAGAAATTACTGTTTTTTTTTTCTATTTTGTAATTTCAGAGTCTCCCCCAACTCCCCCCAGGACCTAAAGAATGTAAACACTATATTGTTTGACTTTAAAGTATTAATACTTTATTTTCAACAACTGTTGATCCGCGTCTGCACGCTCCCTTTTAGGACCAGGAGGTAAGGCAAGGCTCCCATAGCTGTGGCCTCACATGCTAATACTGACAGCGTTGTGTGGAGACTTTGTCTGCCATCTCTGTCCTCCAGTATTTTGTTCTCCAGCAGACTTTGGTCTATGGCTTAGAGAGGCCATCCACTTTCTGCATTCTCCATCACAGGAGACTGACTCTCCTGTCTTTGCCAGCGGTATGCAGACCCTCTGCTTTTGCACCCCATAGGAGATGCTCAATCGAAACTACATTGAACCTCATGTCAATCACCTTCGCAGCTCAACCTTTTTTTCATTTGGCATTGCTTAACATGCTCTGATTTTGCGGCTCCTTAGCCGGTGACTACTTGACATCCAGCAAAAGATGTTTAGTGTTTTATTTTTAAGTGAACTACAAATCTTGATGACTAAACAGACAGATGTATACTAACAAGCCTCTTGGCCAAAAATTCTTAGGAAACCCAACCATGCCAAAGCCACATTTCAGCAACAATAGCAGAAATAAGATCTAACTTGCTTGTTGGAAGTATTTGCTTAAATTTAATTTCCCTTAATATTAACTAATGCTTATATAGAAGAGGGATACTGCCTGCTTTTTTTTTTAAATTACGAACACACGACAAAACAAACTTCAGAACATATTTAAAATGGCAAGCTGACATATTTATACATTGTTCTCATTAGCTGTTGGCAGGTCTAAGACACAGACACGCAGAATTCATGGTTTAGTGGAGCTACTACTGGGTGTGGCTGAACACAAGTCTTTAATATAGCGTTAGGGCTCACAGGTCAGAAGGCTCAGGGCCTTCTGGGAGGACCGGCTGCCAAGGCACAGCCCGAGTATTCTTGAGAGTTGTTCAGCTTCACCACGGACGAATTCTGGACAAGTCCAATTAATAACACAGATCAATTGCTGAATTTCTTAATAACAGATCAGTTTAAATATACAAGAATTGTTCCATCTATTTTTATTCTGATGTGGTATTGGACTCTATCTGTGAGTTCAACCCACCCCATTGCAATGTCTTTCATATGAATCCTTTGGGGATGTGCAGCCTTTGATTCACAGTTTGCAGTACAAATACCCTGATATATCATTTACTTGCTACTAAGTATTTGATTATTATGCTTTTTAAAATTCAGTGTCTTTAAACCAAGTTTGTAATTGGCGTTGCTTGGAGCAGTTCAGAGTATTGTCTTCCTCCTCTTCCCCCTGCAGTCTCTCTTGCTAGAGCAAGCTTCTAGGGATGCTAACTCAGGCTCTTTTTGCATGCAGCATTTCGATGAGAAGGTTGTTATAGGGCACATCCCCATTCAGGTGCTTGTAGTAGAGGTATTCTTCTGCCTGCATGCTGATTGCCCGGATTTCTGGTAGTCGAAGAAGCAGCTGTCCGAATTTCTCAGTTTGTTGCGGGTAGTTGCAAACCGTATAGTCCAGCAGGGCGGCGTTCACCTGCTCCTGGACCCCTTCCACCAGCTGGAAGTTCTCAAGATTCTTGACATCTGCATTTCGAAAACAAAGACAAGATTTCAATGGCAAAGTTTTCTCTTAGACTCCTTCATGGCTGTCTTTTTCTCTTAATATAAAGTATACTTTATATGCTGTTGAATATTCAGTAAACCCTACTCACCAAGCTTCCAAGGAAAAGGATTGCAAAAGAGCTTTGCCAGACTCTCTTGCCGAAATTCTGCATGTACCTCAAATCAATTAGACACCAATGGATTTTGAGCAAGGTCAACTCTTCTCATATCTTATAAAAGGAAAGGCTTGAGGATTCTTAAAGTAGAGGGATCATAATATATTGCCAGCAAATGAGTCCCTAGAGAAAGACCTATCTTAAACCAGTATATTACACAATTCATATAATTCTGTATTAATTTTTCTGACCCAAGGTGAAATCTGTGTCCAGGGTGTGATGTAGTTAATTCTAATAAAAAGTGACAGGGTTCTTGTTTCTGTTTGACATTTTCTAAATGATTCTGAAAGCCTTTGACTTGTCTAGCCTATGCTAATGAACCATCTGGTACACTCCAGTGACTGCCAGCTGAAGGTTCGCTACTGGGAATGCTCTCAAATATATATCTCAGTGACTAATGATCTTTATCAAATGAAAGCCTTGTCCTTTAGGCAGAATACAAGCCAGGACGCTTGGTGCCCTTTAACCTGAATGTGGTTTCATAAGTCTGACTCGTTTTTTTCTCCTGGTCCTGGGTCACGGGTATGAAGGAGCTGGACATGAGCAATTCATCCTGCCTAACTCGCAGTGAACATCCAATTTTAAGATGTCAGCCCTAGAGGTCCTTCTGCATATTGGATAAGAAAGAGACACAGTATCACAAAAGTCAGACGCTCATACAAATACACACAGATGATGGTCAAGGAAAAGATGGAATGTTGAAATTTTACTTCTGTATAACTTTTATACAAAGTGGGTATAGAAGCTGCTGGAAAAAATACACAGATGTGCGTGTGTTTATCTATATCCCCGCACAGAGAGTAAACAGATGCAGACATACTTGTCCTTTATTGTCTAATTGGACAAAAATAAACAAGATTCTGAAGTAACCCAAATACTGTGAGTAAGATGAGTGAGAGGTTAAATGTGCTAGATGAAAAGTAACTGTTACCATAGTGACTCACATCCAGTATTTTAGTCGCCGTTACACTAACCCGTGCCGTGCCTGCGGTGTTCCCCTTGCTGGCCTCTCACTGAGTCTACAGTAAAGTCACCTCACATGTGCCGCTAACGTGTGTCCAGAGGATTTGAGTGTTTATATTTGTACTAAATAGCTTCTCTTTATTACCAAGTCTCTGGCCCAGAGTCAAACCAATGAAGAATTGATGAGGAGATACATATTGTGAGAGTTAAGGGAATAATTCTTAGTTCAAAGTGGGAGAGATGGGAGGGACGGACACATTTGACTGTGTACTGAGTGGCACGATCAGTCACGTGCTACATAGAAGCTTTGTACCACTTGTACCACCTGACACTTGACTCACACGGCGTATGTCACTTAAAATATTTACAAATATGGCTATGATCTAGAGTTACACTTGGCTCAAAATTACCAAGTGTTAGTGATCAGAAATACCATCAATGTGTTCTGTCTCAGAGGGAAAAAGAAATCTGCATGAGTGTTATGCTATAGTGATTTAAAGAGAACCACAAGTTCTGTGAAATGAAGCTGAGCGTGGTGGCACAAGCCTTTCATCCCAGCACCCAGGAGGTAGAGGCAGGCGCTCTCTGAATTCTGGGTTCGAGACCAGCCTGGTCTACAGAGTTTCAGAGCAGCCAAGGCTACACAAAGAAGCCGTTTTGAAAAACGTGTGTGTGTAAGAGAGAGAGATTTCATATCACAGAAAAATGTGCACAAGGAAAAAAGCTAGCAATAAAGAGACAGTAGGAGGATGCAAAAATCTGAGCAGTATAAAATATAAATGAGTTTCACCTCCCCTTCCATCTGACCCTAGCCTATCAGGTCTCATCAGGACTTCCCCTATCAGGGGACTGGGGAAGGGGCATGGAAGGAGAAGGAGGAGGGAGGGCAGGATTGGGAGGGGATGAGGGAGGTAGCTACAGCTGGGATACAAAGTGAATAAATTTTAATAAGCAAAAAAATTTAAAAAATAAAGATTCTTTTGGTAAAAATGTTTCAAAAATGAGTATAATGAGTATAAAACAGAATATTTGTGTGCTACTATTTTAAACTGAGCACTTATAATCCTCAGATTATCATTTATGGCTAACTTCTAGAAATACTAGTCCAAATTATTCTTTGAAAAGTTCAAAACATTTGAAGTTTTCCATATAGGAAATAAGTTTCACATTATTTTGGCCATATATCTTTCCTCTTTAATCATTTGGGTTGAATTCAAATGACTAATTTTTTTCCCCAAAGCTGCTTCAATGAATTTTGAATTAAATATAATAGAATGTATGCCGTTAATTGTCCTAAAGACCTCTATGTCTATGCAGGTGGCAAAGATATTTATAAGATTAAAAAAAGCAAAGAAAAGCCAGGCATGATTACACATGAGTAATCTCAGTACAGAAGAAACAGCAGAGGGACTGTGAATTCTGTGCTCTCCTGGAGTAGTCCAGGAGGAAGGAAAGGAAAAGGCAATGTTGATTAACTGGCTCTCATTTGCTGGCAAGCAGTTGCTGGATCACTGCACTCTTGCCTGCCTGCCTCTGAGCTGCTTCCATCTATTAAACTGTCCATTTCCATACAAAGCCTGCAAGCGGCTGAGGAGAGGACCACACATTAGTCAATGGATCCTCAGAAAATACACTAATTACTGTTGCTTTCTATTGTCGGTGTATTTTCACAAGACTGATTAACTGTAATCATGAAATGCTCCTTTTATAATCCCGTGAGCCAGTTTGCTTTCTTTTTCAACTAGAAACCAAATTTTGAAAAATTTACATCCCCCCCCCACACACAACTGCAATCAAGTATTTTAGAGGTCATAATGTTCACGAGTCAAATCACCCTATGGTCAGTTTTGTGGCCCAAATAGCAAGACTTGTTTTACATGTTTCACTAATGAGGGATACGGGATGCATGGGGTAGTCTCATGGGAACTGTAATTCCTCTCTGAGGTCCTGTGTCTTTTGAATCTCTAGGCTTGGATAAACTTTGATTTCCCAACCAATCTAAATGGTTCACAGAGACAAGCTTACAAGGACCTAAAAGCAACAGAAACGACAAATGCCAAAATCTAGGTGAAAAACCTCCTCCCAGGAAACCTGGAATTCTCTCTTTGTGTCTGTCCTCGAGGAAGGTTTCACAAACCTGAGTGTATTCCTACAACAATCACTGAATTAGTTTTTACATGAGTTCATGCAACCAATTTAAATAGCCAGGGACTGAGACTTGCAGTTCAGCTCCCTCCATAAATGGTCTTGTGACACATCTGATTGCAGCAGCTGATCCCCAGCAGCTGGAGGAAGAGTGGCACCAGCCAGAATCCCCACCAGCTCTGTGGCATTTTACACCTGAACTCAAACATTTTGCATCTGGCACTCTGCACTCCTTTGGAATTTACATAACCTTCATCCTCATACAATTGAAACAAACAAACAAACAAACAAAACAAAACAGTACTTGTTACAAATTCTGTGTCAGAGACTGCAACCTCCCCCCCCCCTTCTTACAGCCTTTAAAATTTGATGACTGGCAAGAGCATTTTGTGCTTCTGTCTAAGTAGCAATCTCTCATCTATTCTACTTTATTCACTCAGGGACTAATTACCAACTTTTTCTATGAAGCGCATTTCGCTAAGCTCACAGTGGGGCACTCACATTTTTCCCCCCATCCTTATTGAGAAGTAAACCCTTAGGCCTTCCTGAATATATTATTGCACTGACTTATGTCATTGGCAGGACTCGGCTCTCTGAAGATGAACCCTTGGCCTTCCTGGTCACTGTCACAGGAGAAGAAGCGACCTTGCTGCTGCATACACTTTCAAAGACGGATCTTTCTCTGAGCAAGGGGCCTGGAAGGAACTGGGACTAAGTGTTTTTTTTCTGGAGATACAGTCTTTTAAAGCAAAGTGGAGGGAGTGAGGGACTTCTTTTCCTTGAGGCCTTTGGAGGGATGGCAGGCTGTACTATATAGATACTGTCACATGCTTTGACTAAAGAGAGCCTTTGATGTGGGGAGGAGGAACTTTCTGTAAGGAAGTTTTTAAAAGAATTTGAATAATTTGTATAAATAATTTTGTAAAAAGTGTTGGAGGTTGGACAGGAAGCTCTTATATGACTAAAATTCGCTCTTGAGAAGAAGGGGTGACAGGAGGGGAAATCTCTGGGGCAGTTGCCTAAAATGAGACTCTAGTCAGTCTCCAGTAAACCCTGAAACCCTAGATTCTAAGCTCATCTCTGTAACCCCTCCACTGTGATATAATTATAGTGATATTCTTATTTACCAACTAGAACGCACAATTGAAATGTCTTTAAGCAAAAACAAGAAACATAACCCTTCAGAGGGGCTGTGCTCCAAAGCAGGTCCACCAGTGGCCCATGACCCTTCTGGGGCCAAACAACCCTTTCACAGGGGTCACTTAAGACCGTCAGAAAACACAGACATTCACACGATGATTCATAGCAGGAGTCAAATTATAGCTATAAAGTAGCAAAGAAAACAATTTTACGGTTGGGGGGCCACCACAATAAGGAACTGTATTAAAGGGTTGCAGCATTGCGAAGGTTGACACACAAAGTACTCACACTCTGTACATTTGTAGAAACTCAGGTTCTTACAACTTTGGGCCTTTATGGTCTAGAAAAGGCTCTAGCATGCCTTCCCTTTTCATGCACACACAGTACATGAATTAACTCATTCAGGAGAGCCTGCGCTAGACGGTGAAGATACAGGAACAGCAGCCCCTGTGTTAAGTAGCTCATTTAATGTGAGAGGCTGTGGGACCTTAGAGCCACATTGGATGGACACCTAACTCAGGGGTCAAGGTTTCTTGGTGGAGGTGAGGCTTCAGGAGTTTTGGGTGCTGGGAATCAAATCCAGGTCCTCTGGAAGATCAGTCAGTATCCCTAACTGCAGAGTCGCCTACCTAGCCCACTTGTTTTGAGGAGTGAATAGAGGTGAACTAAGCAATAGATGGAAAGAAGTTTTAAGACCATTTGATCCCACGGTCCGGTTTGATTGTCAACAAATTAAGGTGGGTATGATCTTTCTCAGAAGCAGTCTACCTGGCCATTGTTCCTATGGTTGACTTTTCATGAGTAAAACAGAATCTCTGATTCTGTTTAAGGCCGAAGTACTTGTGGCATCATCCCATTCTCAATAAAAAAGATAGCTCACGGGGCTAGATAGAGATGGCTCAGTGATTAAGAGCACCAGCAGCCCTTTCAGAGGTCCTGAGTTCAATTCCCAGCACTCACATGTCAGCTCACAACTGTCTATCTTAGGATCCAATGTCCATTCCATTTTCTCATGCATAGGAATACATGCAGACAAAGCACCCAGGTACACAAAATACATAAATAAACCAAAAGATCCCTCAAGAGAACCACTGTCAAATGTTAAGTTTCAGGTGACCGCTTTCATCCTCTCAGCCAACTTTTTTAGGTCTGAGCCCCACTGGCCACAAACAAACATTGTGTTCTATGTTGTCTGTGACATGCAGGGCTCAAGAAATATTGGTGCATGGAGAATGTCACTTGCAACCATGTTTTTTCTTCTGTGCATTTTATAGGAAAAGTACAGTAGGGTTGGTTGGTAAGATGGGAAATGTCCTTCCCAGGCTCAGGGATGTGAATACTTGCCTCTCAATTGGTGGCACTGTGTGTGTATGGGGGGGGGGGGGGGAGTTAGGAGGTGTGGTTTTGGTGGAGGAAGCACGTCACTGGGGGCGGTCTTTAAGAGTTTGTGGACTCCTCCCATTCTCATTCACTCTTTCTGCTTCCCACGTTTGGGGTTGAAATGTCATCTCTCAGCTTCCTGCTCCTGCTGTCATGCTTCCCTGTCACAATAGACACATTTCCCCTTTCTTCCTAAGTCTAGTTGGTTTATGGTGTTTTATCTCAGCAGCAAAAAGTTAACTAATAAACTTTGGAAACATGATAACCCGAGTTTTAGGCCTGAAACCGACATAAAGGTGGAGAAAACTGAACCCACAAGGCTACCCTGATACAGGAGTCCATTCTTAAAATCCCAACACTTGAGTTTCTGAAGCAGGAAGAGCATGAAATCAAGGCCAGTCTAGTCTACATAGTGAGACCCTGTCTCAAAACAATGTCTAAACTAAACTGAACAAACAAAAGGTGTGGCCACATAAAATATCCTGCATTGTTATTTGTAGTAGTATGACCCATAACTGAATAAACTTAGAACCAATCAAGATATCTATTAGTTGGTAGATTGGATAAATGAACTTGGATCTTATGCCAAGAAGAGATGAACCATGGAGTCCCAAAAGGTTGCAGGTGACCTCAGCTCTGAATTTTGATCAAAGGAGACAATTTGGAAATATAAAATACTCTATAACACCGACTATGGCATTCTTGGAAGGAATGAGCTGTGATAAGAGATCTGTGGTTGCCAGGGGTAAGTGGGAGACAGAGATGGATAGAGGGAACACAAAGTGTTTCCAGGGCAGTGGAAGGATACTGTCGGATTCACAGCAGAAATTGTGAAACTGCTGTACGGTGGTCTAAATCCACAGAATATTCGCCGCTAAGCGTGAGCTCAACATGAGCACAACCTGGGTAGCAACTATATGAAACGCCAATAAAGTTCTGTCCACTGGCAAACGCGCTGCTCGGTGGGGAGCGCTCGGGATAGGGAAGGCTACAAAGGGGAGGAGGAGAGGGACAGGCAAAACAAGAAATCTGTGCTTTTGTCTCAGTTTTGCTATGAACCCCAACCTGTTCTTAAAAAGAAGCCCCAACGAGACAATGAGACTTACGTTAAAAAGTTTAGAATCTACAGAGAAAATTAAGATGATGAAGTCTATACATACTTTGCCTTAATTAAAACCTTACTGGGCTGGGAAGATAGCTCAGTGGTTAAGGCACTTGTCAAACATGCATGAGGACCAGAGTCTGAATCCCTCAAATCTGTATAAATGCTCTGTGGGAGGCTAGGCATGGTGGCGCACACATTTAATCCCAGTACTCTGGAGGCTGAGGCAAGTGGATCTCTGAGTTTGAGGCCAGCCTGGTCTATATAGTAAGTTCTAAGACAGCCAAGGCTATATACAGAGACCATGTCTCAACAGACAGACCGAGTGGGGATGGTTATCTAGCTTATGCTTCCAGCCTCCTCTGATAGAAATGGGACATTCCTAGAGCAAGCTGGTCAGTAAAACTAGCCTTATCAGCCAACTGTGGGGTTTACAGGGAGGCCCTGCTCCAATGAAAGAGATGGAAGACTGATCAACCAAGATTCCCCACATTGACTTTTGACCTTCACATGCATAAATGTACATGCACACACAAGTGAGAGAGGGACAGAGAGAGACTGAGACAAGTAGGCAGAAAAAAATGAACTGTTGTGGCTGGAACTAGAGCCGTGACAGGAGTGATTGCCCAGCGTGTATTAGAGCCTGCTTCCACCTCCAGCACAAAGGGCATGCACGTTTTAAAGCCTAATCTAATCCTCACAATCTAGTGCTAACGCGTGATGTAGCCCTTGGGCCATCTATGAATCCTTCCCATGAACATTATACACATATTTTTCTAGGTTGTTTTCTTTTTTGTTTTGTCTGTTTGTTTGGGTAACATCTTTTTGGTTAATTTTAAAAAAAAATTAGAACTTACATTTTTATCTTTTTTTTTTTTTTTAAAGTTGCCTTTCTCACCTAGAAAGGCAGCCCTGAAGGAGAGACATGGCCTTTGTAGCTGGGTCCCCAGCACCTGGCCAGTACCCAGCAGATGAACAAACTGTGAGGGGTGTCTGTTCTCTGTCAAGGCTTGGCATGCCACTGTGCTTCTCCCACACAGCAGCCTTTTGTTTCACACAGACTTGTTCCCTAACAGCTCCGCCAGGTGTTGTGCTGGGTGGGGAAACAGAGTCACCCGGAGGCTTGCCAGGTATTTTGCCTGCAACACTGAGTGTGCACATGTTTCTCACATCCTTCGGACTGGCTTCCATGTGGGACATTCTGCTCTGCCACGATCAGCATCTTCACCAGCTTGGCCATGCCCACGCTGGAGGCTGCCACGTAACCTTGGCTTTAGGCACAGGGCTTCACCCAGATGGCTGGGGAGTCCACAGTGTTTGTTTATAGCTCAGCCGGGTCTCCAGTGTGCGAAGCCTGTACTTCTCCTGCCTGTCCTGGACCAGAAGGCATCTAATTACAGATGTCTGGCTAGGCCACAGCTTGAGATGGAAAAGCATTCACTGCCCCTCTTTGCCAGTCCAGACGCCAAGTCCTGTTGGATCTGCTTCCTAATTATGTCTCCAATCCATCCTTTCCTTGCTGTCACCACCATAACTTGCCTTTACTGCTTCAGCAACCTCTTTAACTGTTCTCAATTCTTCCAATGCTGCCTGGCCCCCGATCCATTTTCTTCAGGGCAGTTGGAAGGATAGCTTTAAATGGGAATCTGATTGTGTGCTTGAAATTCTCCAACGGTTTGCTACTGCCCTTGGGCTAAAGATTAAAGACATTCATCTGGCATTTACCTCTCCAGTCGGTTTTCACCCCTCTTACCAACTGTTTTCAGATGGGCTTCGGCCTGTGCTGGCCCCTTTAAGTGAGATTTCCTTTCCTTCACCTTCATTCGGCTAACTGGTCTTGATCCTCAGGCTCAGCGCAGGCCTCACTGTCCGTGAATGACTCGGTGACACATTCCATTTACTCATCAGGGCACTGAGTGTTCCATGGACACTTGCCTGTTAGTTGCACAGCTACAGGCTTATGTCCCTGCCTTTGTCCAACTATACAAAACGAGTCTGCATGTTTCTTTCATACACTTAGCCCCTTGCTTGTGTATAGAGACCTTCTAAATGCTTCTGGTAATATGTTATTATGCTTTCTTTCTTTGTTGACGAGTTCTTGTCTCTGCTACTAGACACATTCTCTTGGAAGGAGGCAGCCTGCAGCCTGTCTTGTGTTTCTTACTCTGCACACAGCCCAGGCATGCCCTCAGACACCAGTGCCTCTATAACTGAACTTAGAAATTACTATCAAGCTTCCAGGAACACGAAGCATAGAAAAAACTGATGTGGTGGGAATTTACTTACTGGGAACGTTTCTCCGTGAAGACAGCAGTCCCCACTACTAATTTATGACCTTTCCAAATTCAAAATTAATTTCAGGTACAGTAGAACACATCTCCTATAATTTATCTCTAGAAAAATTACAACTTGGTTAAAAATTGTAGAAATTGAGCTGCATGAACAGAGGGAAAGCATTTGTTTGAAACTGTAAAGTGAACATTTTCAAGAATGACTATTTTGGGTCTATGTGCCAGGTTAGGGACACTGTATCAGGTAACACAGACCATTTCTTTCTTTGCTTTTTTAAAAAATGATGAGATACGGTCCTATCTTGTTGGCCCGGCTGAATTGGAATTCATGATCCTCATTCTAAGCAACATTTTAATATCTTTAGGATGATTTGTGACTTAACTTCCAAAATATTTAGGAACAACAACAACAAAAAAACACACACAAGAAAGGCAGTGTATGGTGCTGAGGTTTTAAGGCCAGCAAACAGGCCATATGGTGTATTGGGCTGCACAGGTCAGGTGATGGCTCCCAATACGTGCATGGGCAGTAAGACAGAATGAGGCCCCTCTATGGGAACTGACTGAATATTTTAAACCAAGAAACAGAATTTAAAGGGATACATTAATTATTATTTTCTTGGTGTCCTTAAACTTCAAATCAAATCGTGGGTGAAGCAGGCTTAATGTTTGATAAAGTAGGTGGACACCAGCCTCTCACAGCTGAGCATCAGAACTATAGCTGCCTTGGCAGGTCTTGGGAGTCACAATCCCTTTAGCCTTTCATAGGGAACCTCTGTCCCCATGGAGGAGGAGACAGCCACATTCATGCCCCTGCCATACCTCTATTCTTACAGTCTCATCCAGAAACAGTTTTGAGCTGCACATTTGCATTTGATTTCCATTCAGGAACTTCAGTGGTTTTCTGCAAAGTTTTCTTATTTTCTTAGAATAAGATATGAGGTTCAGTTTGTTCAGGTGGCCAAGTCAAGACTATGAATAAACCAACGCTATCATATGAAAGAGAATTAAACAGGCAGATCCAAGTGGGGATATATTAAGCCAAATTTAAGCTCCAGTTGTGGAGTTTAGCCTGTACTAGATGTCTGGTTTGCCTCGGGATAAATTCAGCTTTCCAGCTAATCGAATGAGGAAAACTGCCTCAGGTATGATAAAATTTACAAGAGAGTGCTGTTGAACAGTTCTTGTTAAAAATATTAGCTTAAAGGCATTCTTATCGTCTTTGGGATGAAGACCGTATTTGCATTTAATTATCTGACTTCAAACTTTTATGAACGTGGATCAAATATTAGCTCAAGCCAATTAAAATATTATTTTGGGTACGTGTGACTATCAGCCCAATTCTGCTCAACTTGCTTAGCTTTGGTAGTGTTTTGCAAGCAGTATCAACTTTTGGGGAGATTATATCTAAAGAAAAAGGAGGTAACATTAGAGAGTATGACGTGCACAGAACAGACAGGGAGTTACATTGAGAATATATAGTTGATTTGTGTGTTTCTCTATATTATAACAAGTCTGGGAAACAAAAGATGGAGTATTCTAGATACTTCAACCCACACAATCAATACTCCTTCATAATTCAGCATTTTATAGAAATCCCTTCCTTTGAAACATGAGTCTGTCCACAAGATGTGCCCTATAATTTGGATTGCCAGGAGCCACTTGCTATTTCTGGCTTCACTTCTCACACAAGGCTGTTCAATGCCTAGTCTTCAGAGGTTGTTCTTGGAGGAGAGCAAGGAGACCATTTCAGGCAGAAAATGGGCATGTATGGGCAGGGAGGGAGATGAAAAAGAGGCTTTCATGAGACCAAAGAGTGTGGAAATACTGTTTTAAGTCTTCCTTACATGGCAATGATGAAATGAAGGCATTCAGTGTTATGCAAACCATTATATGGTTCTGTGCAATTCATATTACCTGGGCCTTATTGCCAGGTACTGACTGTGCACAAAGGTCAAAGGAAACTTCCTGGCAGAGGACATGGAGAAACCAGAAAGACAGATAAAACCTCACTGTCCTCTGTGACCTGCTCAGCAACAGACCAGACCCCTAGGTGATGGATGCAGTCCTTTGTCAACATCTTTGCAATGGTTTGTCTTTCGAGGTACCATGGAGGATGTGGTTTCAAGTGCGAGAGAACCACACTTCCTGGATCCATTTCAATGGAAAGGATGTAGTAATCGCACAGATACAATTGTACAGATGTGTCAAGCTAAAACAACAAAACAAGGCTGGGTGGGTGTGTGGCACCCGTCTTTAATCCCAGCACTTGGGAAGTGAGTTCAGGACAGCCTGGTCTACATTGTGAATTACAATACAGGCAGAGTCCTGATGAGATCCTGCCCCTAAATATGACCCCCTCCAAAACCTCCAAAGGCATTTAACAAGAAAAGAAAGTTTCTTTTCAAACAGCAGGATGTTCTATGGAGCTTGGTGGTGGGTCACCAGTTAATACCAAGAAACTTGAAGCCTACTATTTTAGGTATTCGGCTTCAGTTTTAGTTTTGTTGGGAAGTTCCTTTTCTGGGTTCTGCACATCCTACTTGGGAGGAAGCAATTTAGCCTTAAACAAGTGGCAGAATGTGAGGTATCAGGGAATTAAGAGTGTCATTGTGTCGACTTTATTTATTGGCCTAGGATTTTTATAAAACATTGGCTTTCTGAGAATTAAAATTTGGATCTTTTTTTTTTAATTACTGCCAAAGCCCTTTTCTCTGTTTTGTATCACTTTTTGAGTACTTTTCACAATTCCAGGCTTACTGTTTTATAGAAAGAGATGCACGATGAATAAATGACAGTGTCAGGGAAAGGTTATACTTGATCCGTTCTACTACTTAAACATTTTTTTGTTAAAGGTTTATTTTTCTTTATGTGCACAGATAAGTTTTGCCTGTGTGCACGTTTGTGCATGCTTACAGAGGCTACAACAGGGCATCTAGTACCTGTTGCTTAGTGCCCAGTACCCAGAAAGCACTGGCTTGAGGTGACTGAAATGCATGTGTGTTAACTTTTGGTCGCCAAGTTGAAAAGTTATGCGGTAGAGGGGCTTGCTGTACTTGGGATGCTCTGTTTCCATTTATTCTAAAGAGTAATACCTGACAGTCTGCACACTTCTGCAGAGGGAGGCCCATGAGAACTGTCATTGTATACACAGACCTATGCATCCAGGGTTTTATTGCTTGTGAAGCTAAAGTAAAGCTGCTTTTTAAGACTTAGATACACGCTTTACCTGTTATTACATCATTTCCCTTATCTTATTAAAATTCTGCTCAAATGAGACAGAGGTTGAAAAGAAAGGAAAAAAATTACCTAAAAAACCAATACTTAGCTTGAATTATTTGGCTTGAAAAATTAAAAGAGAGGGTCTTTTGGGGTGGGATGTTAAAAGAGGGAAAAATGATTACCTAGCAAGATCGTTAAATCCAAATACTTATCTAGGTTTTAGATATAACTTAAATTAATAATTCATTCAATTGCTCATGGATTTGTATTTCTCTGTGAAAGACAGAAAATCTATATCACCAATCTGTTTCGTATTTGTGTAATCATACAGCGGAGATCTAACAGGGAGATTAGGCTGAGAAGTAGCAGAACTTGTCTCCTGCCAAGGAAGCTATCCTCTTCTCTGATTTTAAGTATAACTAGACTTTGCTAAGACAATGATCATAGTGTATTTTATGTCTGATTATGCTGGTTTAAGAAGCTGCCTTTACATCTCAGTTTCCTCATCTTTAATATGAATTAAAAAAAGAAAAACCACCTGGCTCAAAAGACAGCATCAGTTGTTCCCTCTCGCTGCCCTGTCGACTGTCCCCACCCAAACACCCAGTCCTTGCCTAGAAAAGCCTCCATGCAACTTTTTTACCACCTTCTTCCAGACAGCAGCTGCAAAGGAAGAGGGGCATTACTCGGAGGCCATCTGCCCTTTCCACTGGACTTCCCTAAGGGAGGGTACAGGACCCCAAATGCTTGCTCTGCTCAGGTGCCACTGTGAAACCATGACTATCTCATGGGATCTGATGTTTAAGGATAAGACAAACCTACCCACGAGCTTCCTGGGGGAATCACAAGGACAGCCTCCACCAACTCAGTTTTCCAATTGTAGATAAAAGATGAACCAAGTTCTCGCCTTCAGTGCTAAAGATCTCAATGACTATGTACAGTTTGATGTTGGGGTTATCTATGAATTGAGGGCTGACAGAGAAATGGACCAATACAATAAACTGCACCACAAGGAAGAAGCTGTGGGCCACCCTGGCTGTGGTCAATGGCAGGGCTGTCTCACTTCTCTGGAATGCTGTTCTCTGACTGTGAAGAAGAGATCTGTTTACTTTTCTCAAAACTGGTTTAACACAAATTCCTGATAATCTAACTCCTACTTAACCAAAAGCACAATCTATTCCAGGCCAAATCTGAGTGTGAAGCCCTGGTGGAAATAGTGTGACCGTGACAGAGGAGGTGAGTGTCACATAGCAGTGCTGGTGTTACATTTCAAGTATAATAGGAAGTTTTGTGGTGATGGTTATAATGATTTACTATGGTCAATAGTATGGTTCATGGTTTATTAATTGATACTAATTCCGAATATTTAAGTCCCTCTGTGTTAGCACTGTCTGATTTGATGCTTAAGACAAATCAATGGTCATAACAGTATTATTCCCTCGTCTCACACTGGTTGACGACAAAGCTGGGCTTAGAGCCCAGACCCACCACAGTCTAAGCTCCGCTCTCTACGCCCTATCTCTGCCTTGTTCTTTGTTTCTTACAGAGTAAATCTTTGCTGGGGTCAGAAATGAGGCTTGATGATAACTCATGAGGTTACCACTGAAGCCCTGCCATATCTTGGTCCCACAGTTAGACTCATAGCTCTTCCTGAAGCCTACAATCCTCCCTGGGTGTGGGTGCCTGGAGAGCCCAGAAGAACGTGTCAGATTTCCTGGAGCTGGAGCTGCAGCAGACACATCAATGAGCCAGCAGAGTGAAGCATCTTTTAACACTCTGAAGGAGCCAGAAAAGCCCACACCATCATAGCCAACACACTGAGCACTGTTGGAAATACAACTGTTTCTTAACCATGTCTATTCTGGTCACTAATACTTAGTTCTCGGATCTTGGCTAAAACTTCTATTAAGTTTTAACTTTCAATTTAGTGGAAAGTTAAAGCTTTAACTTTTTTGTTTGTTTTTTGTTTTGTTTTTCAAGACAGGGTAGTTGTCCTGGACTCGTTTTGTAGACTAGGCTGGCCTCAAACTCACAGAGATCTGCCTGCCTCTGCCTCTCTGAGTGCTGGGATTACAGGCCTGCGCCACTGTGCGTGGCTTAGTAGAAGGCCCCCCTATTGCCGAGATTGCCCACATTCCAGCCGAGGGCAAATGGGGGACGCCAGTGGTGAGGGAACCTCTCTTTGTTCAGTGGGTTGAGTCAGCTGAACTAATCCAGCTGCATTCAGGTTGCTCCTCAGGCTCCATGTAAGGTCTGGACTGCAGGGCTAGACAGAGTCAGAAGAGGGTGCGTGGCACAGACCTGGCCCAACTGTATCGGTATGAGGACAGTTAGCAGTGCGTAGGAAGTGCAGTACAGGAAATAACACCAGCTGTGGGGCTGACCACAGACACTGCCACAAAAGCGCACCGAATGGTGCACACTCACACATCGTGCAGGACACCAGGGATGAATCTGAAAGGGATCTGTACTGAGGATCTAGAAGACACTTCTGGAAACAGGCTCAAAAGTACATTTGTGAGATGGGAGAGGACCTGAGGTCACTTCTCAGATAATTTATCAAAGCACCACATTCAGAATTCGAATAGGTCATACAATAACATTTATGTGGGTGCAACTAAGGAAGTGTTGACACGGGCCTCTTTTGTTTTGCTCCTTAATGGGGAAGAAAACAAATCTTGTGTGACTAGTGAAAGAAACTAACCACAGCTGCCTTGATGCGTGTTTGGTCTACAAAACTATCCTTCCTTCTTCCTCTATAAATTCACTCATTCAGTATCGCCTCATTCTTAATATAGTCACAATTTCTGCTCAAGATATCCCTCCATAGTATCTATCTTTAAAGCCTGTCGAGTACCCACTTCAAGTACGCATGTATGTATGTATATACACACATGTATATATGTTTGTATATATACATATAAAAACACATGTATACATAAGTGTACGCACACACACACCCAGCAACCCCTCTGGCAGGGAGCCAGGTGGGTGGGTGGCACACCTGCCGTCATTCTGGATTTCCCCACTAGTGTGACCCTGCAGAGCTCAGAATGACCAGCGTGGAAAGCCCCTGCTGTTTAAAACATCCGGCTCCTTTCCTGCTGGAACCTGCACCCTCTGACCTCTACCATGGAGCCCAGTAAAGCAGTCACTCTCCTGGGTGGCTGTGGAAGGATCTCTCCCTCAACCCCAGCTGGGGACTGACCCCTGACGCTGTGCCTCTGCTGACCACCCACGTGACAGCTAGGGGAAGTATTAGCTGCAGTCACAGAGATTTTGTAATCGTCGGAACGGTGTTTACACACCCCTTGGATTGTAGTTAGGATGACCAGTTATTAAGCTGGGGTAGGGTGGTGCAGAGCCGGCTCAGCGGTGGAGAGCATTTGTGGCTGTTGCGGTGCTGCCCGGCACCCACACCAAGCAGCTCACCACTTCCTGTATCTTCAGCTCTGGGGAGTATGATATCCTCTTCTGGCCTCTCCACAGGAATCCCAACATATATGACACGTATACAAAGAGACGCACAAACATAAATAAATTATACATTAAAAAACAAAACAAAACAGTTTTAGCTACTAGACTAATGGTAGGTCAGGTGGAGTGGCACGCTCCTTAATCCTAAAGGGGGAAAAATAGGTGTTGTGTATGTGTGTGTGCTTCTGTGTCTGCGTATACACTCAGAGAAGATATAAACGGTTAAGTGCGTCTCTGGTTTTGTGAGGCTATGGGTTATCGCTCCAGCCCTGGGAAGGGGAGGGGCAATTTAGCCCTGCTAATGTCACTAATGTCTGACTTACTCAGGCAATGAAGAGCTTCTTCCCAGAAAGGTGCAAAGGAAGTGTGGGAGGTCCCTGTTGCTGGCTTCCCAGGATCCTCAGTTATAAACAAGATGGGCTAACCACAAGGAGTCTTTGCACAAGCCCTACAGATTTTCAAGGAGTCAGTGCGGAGCTTCCAGGGGAAAGCATTCTATGTTAATGTTAGAATGTCTGTGTTTAAAACACACACACAATGGGGAAGGAGGAACTGGGAAGACTAAGAAAGAAAACAAAAGTCCATTGCTGTCATATTCCTCTCACCCTCTCAAGACAAAACAAAGTGAGAGAAACCAAACCATTTGTTTAAATTCATCAATATTTCAAAATGGCCTTTTGGGAGAGATTGATCTAGTCCTCTAGATTTTAGTTTGTACACAGGGTTTTGTTGTTGGTGGTTTGTTTTTAAATGTTGCTGAGAGATTTCCGGAAGTATTTTATAGATTAAGATTCTGAAGGCACAGGTTTTTGCCTTCTCAAGATCAAAATAAACTGGGGGTTGCAGTTGGATGGTAATCAAGGCAGATGAAAATTGCTCCTGTGGACTGTTACTGCCAGGAAGTGATGGGCGAATTCTGCGGCCTGCAGGTGTGGGAGCATCCGTGCATCTTCTGAGATGGGGATCCTCTGGGTTTGAGGATTTTACATGGACCAGAATCTGGACTCCTTGAATTAATTGCTTTGCCAATCTCCTCTGTATGTTGCCCAAATCAAGGCTGGAGTGCTTGGAGAGCTCTAGGCCCCCAGACAACCTGGGACATGCATTTCCTTGTCTCCAGCCACCTCACTCACATGTCCTATCCGGTAGCTAAATGTGATCCCAAAGACAGTAAACAAATATTTGTTGCTTTAATCGCCACACCCTCTTGTTTTTCCAACTGCACTCTGAAAGAGAATGAAGCTTTGGTGAAGACCTGGCAATACCAGCCTCGGCAGCTCTCCAGGCCCACTACTTGCCAGAGTGTTGACATGTTAATAGCGGACTGTTACAAACCTAGTGCTTACTCTTGATGCCTGGATGACCTGAAGACGATTACAGACCAGAGCACGTGGCAGTTGGCCTTCATGCTCATTTTGGAATGCTTGTTTTCCTCTATCCATATCCTTTGCAGAATTCTATGCTTCCATTTAGAAGACAACCATATATATATATATATATATATATACAGTATATACTATATATTATAGATATGACAGCCATATTTATAAAATTTGAATGCTTATTATAATTCTCTAAGTTGATTTTTCTCATTTAGTCTGAAAAAAAAATAGTAGTTCACAAGCTTCTTCCACTGGTGAGTATCTAACAAGGTGCGCTCTTGAAGCATGGGGCTCTTGACTTGATGCACACAGTAATGAAAGCTTGCTATTGATTTTTCTGTAGCTGCTTGTAACTATTATAGTTGATACATCAATAGAAAAGGAAAGCACAATGTTTCACGGGAGGCAGAAAATCACAGAATACATGGTGCTCTGACAGTAAATCATGGCATAATCCTAAGAATTGATAGATGGCTCCTGCTAACGTGAAACCCGGGGCTTTCTCTGAAAAGACCGTCCTATTATCGTCCGATACTTCCTCCCAGACTGACTGCCCAGAATGGCGCAAAAGGACGCAAGACAATGTTTCATCCACAAAGCCTTTTTCTTTTCCTCATGGCTGGGGGGAGGGTGAGTTGAGTGGGAATCTGCCTGCTGGTGAGCAGTTATGGGGCCATTTTCCTCTCTCAATTCCTAGAACTGAGATGCTGTGGACTAATTCCTCCAAGAAAGCTCTGGGGATAATTTCTGAGAACAGCCAATGATATTGAGAACAAGCAAGTAAACAAACAGAGCTTCAGTTCATTCCTAATTCTCATGGGAAGTGGATAAAACAGGTCCCAGAACAGAAAAAGTTGTGCATTCTCAGCTTCTGCCTCCAAAAAAGGCACCAAGTCCTGAGGTTCTCAACATAATTGGAGATGGTATGGGGATGAGGGGGGCCTGTATTCTCTGACAGGGTCTTTAAATTGGTGTGATAGCTTGGGATCTGCTCTCTTACCTCCTACCCATCACTACCAACGCCCTCCGCCCATGCTGTGTATATACACACAGCTTAATGTTAAGACATCCAGACCTACACAGCAGCTCTAGTGGTTAAGCGTGGTACTTGCATCTTGTAACCAGCCCATTAATTACTAGAGCTCTGAGCACTGCTTGAAGCTCCCCCATCACGGGTATTAATTATTTAACATGGAGTCATATTTTTAAGTGGTGCTGATAACCATCCGTGATGTTTGACTGCGAAAGCATGGGGCATTAATTATGGATGACACTCACTGCGGTCTGAGACTTGCTTGTCTCTACAGGTTGGTGCTGTAGAAACAAAATGGGGATGGTCTCCCCATTAGCTCCTTGAATGGACAGTGCAGATGTTCGTTTCCTCTACCAGGTACCCGCTAAGGGAGGCGGCAGTCAGTTTGGTCTGTTCTCTTTCAGGTTTGGTTTGGTTGTTTTTCCATCACCAGTCTCAAGATTGGATGAAACGGAAAGGGTGGTGAGGAGGCAGGAGTGGGAGGAAGAGGAAGATGGGGAGAAGATAACACACCTTTCAAACAGCCTGTTATGGCTTCTACTCAGTCACTGTTCCTCTGGCTACCTATTCGTCTACTCACCAGCTGTAGGATTTCACCCGCTGTATGATCTCCTACTATGTGCTCAGCTTGGACACTATGGACTTCAGGCAATTGATATAAACATTCATAGGATAAACTTCGATAGATCAATCAGTCGCTACATGGAACTGAATAGGAGAAGAAAAAAGCTTCAAGGATATCAAGCAGAGGTCTGTAAAGGGTCATGCAGGCCCTTGGCCATGGCCAGGAGCTTGCAGTGTGGAAATGCAGGCTGAGGCACCATAGGCAGGCTCATTGGCTGCAAGGTCGGGGCTGTGCCGGTCAATGCTGGCCAGCTCTGCCTACAAGGAGGTGAGTAACTGTGCCATTGCTTTGCTGAGAGCCGTCAGGATGCTGCCCGCAGGGGCCTCTCTTTCCTCTTCTACTGTACTGTGTGTGTTGAGGGTGAACACACAGATGTGAAAACAGCTATTGGGTGCTTTCAAGTTGCTGTGAGTCAGTGGCTGAAAGACACTGGGTCACAACATACTAGAAAGAAGATACATACATACATACATACATACATACATATATTTTTCTATGATATAAGAGCCATACAATAGTTAGAGGACCCCAGAAAGCCAATCCTGAAGACATAGCTGATCTTTGGGTGAGAGAGAACCCCCTAGTATCCCCTCCATGGCTGCATTAGACCTCCATCCCCCCCCTCCCTAATCCCTCCTAATATGACTTGGAAACAAACAGCACTAAGAAGTGCAGCTAGAGACAAGAAGATGAAGAAGGAAAGCGCAGAAAATGCCCAGAGGACATGGACCCACTCAGTATGTGCCCGGAGATCAATTTTTGCTTTGCTTTTGTAACTATTCACTGAGCCAGTGAAACATACAAAGGGAAAGAATCTTAACAAACTTATCAGGGAGATTTTGTTTTGTTTTGTTTCTGAGCAGGGTCCCACCATGTAACACAGGGTTGCCTGGAGCTCAAAATCCTCCTGCCTCACCCTTCTTAGCACTGGCATCCCAGGGCCATCATGCCTGACTTGTGTTTTTTTAAAAATTGCCTCCCCTGGCCGGCCGCTTTAGCCCACGCCTGTAATCCCAGCATTAGGGATTACAGAGGCCAGTCTGGTCTGCAAAGTGAGTCCAGGACAGCCAGGGCTACACAATCAACCAACCAAACAAACAAACCAAAGAAACAAAACCAACCAACCAACCAAACAAACAAACAAAAAACCCAAAAGAAACAAAACAAAAAACTGCCTCCCCCTTAAGGTTGTGATTCTTATATCATTTTGATTCAGAAATCCCTCCCAACACATTTCCATTTATTCTTTTTTAAATAGTTATTTATTTTTATTAATTATACTTTATTCACTTTGTATCCCCCCTGTAACTCCCTCCTCCCTCCCCTCCGAACCCCTCGCTTCCTCTCCTTCTCCACGAATGCCCCTCCAATCAAGAGGAAGGACTCAGGCTAAAATGCTCAATCCCTAGCCAGAAAGGCAAAGAGGATGGACATCAGAAGAAGGAGAAAACAGGGAACAAGTTAGGAGTCTGCCACATTCCATTTATTCTTTACAGTAGCACTTCTCATTTGATTTTTGGGTGTCTTACTGTTTTGACTAACCTGACTATTAACTACCAGAATTTTAAAAAGCATTTCTTTATTTACATATTTTATGTATATGAGTACTCTATTTTCATGTGTACCTGCACGCCAGAAGAGGGCACCAGATCCCATTACAGATGGTTGTTGTGAGCCACCATGTGGTTGCTGGGACTTGAACTCAGGACCTCTGGAAGAGCAGCCAGTGCTCTAAACCTCCGAGCCATCACTCCAGCCCTGCCCCCATTTTGTTTTTATAGCCAATGAAATCCATATTTACCTCCTCAGACCACTACTCAGCATGTGATAGCTGCTTTGATGACTTACTACAGTTTAAAGATGAACTTTAAATTTAGCCTTTATAGAACTGTTTTTGAACAAAGAATTCTCGTAAAATAGTTTTGAGAAAGGTTTTATTGTTAATTACCTGTTTGTGTGTGTGTGTGTGTGTGTGTGTGTGAGTACAGGCACCTTGCAGGCCAGAGGCAACAGATGTACTGCTGGAGTGAGACATGATTGTGAGCTGGGCAGTGTGGGTGCTGGGAACAGATTGTGTCCTCAGCAAGAGCAGAAGATCATCTTAAGGACTGAGCCATCTCTCTAACCCCAAGCGACGCTCAGTAAATGTTCCAAAGACTGGAAATAATCTGCGCGATGTGTTGACTGCCCTTGAGATCAGCCCCAGTTGGTACTCTAGTCTAGAACCAAGGTCCCCAGAGACTGAGCTGGACAGTGGCCGCCCTTGTGGTTTGCACATGGTACCACTTAACATTCATTTCCAATTCAATTTAATTTCTGTTTAATGACCACAAATATGCCCTCCCTTGTTAATTGAAAAAGATTTTACACATGCCATGGGTTGCCAGAGGTAAAGAATGGTGCGTGGTTTGATGGTACCCGCGCATGGCTTTTTATGCAGGCTGTTAAAATCACAGCTCTATCTCCGTGAAAAACAAACAGTGCTGTAACTGCTGCCTCCACCAGATTCCTGCAAGACCCACAGCTAAGGAACCAGAGCAGCCCGCTCCATTGCTATTCTTTCTGCCTGAGTGTGAGACAGGTCAGATTCACACGGGAATCTTTATAAACCAATGCAAAACGCAGGGATGGGTCACTGAGTGCAGATGTGCTTTACCCTGTGTGCACGGGCTCAGGGCTGGACTCTACCACTGTGTGTCTGTTTGTGTGTATATGTGTGTGTGCATGCACATGCACATATATGTATGTGCTAGGACTGTGTGAATCTCCTGGCTGAACTCCACCTCTTTCTCTCTCTCGCTCCCTCCATCTCTCTCTGTCTGTCTCTCTCTCTCTGTCTCTCTCTCTCTCTGCGTAAGCTAGTACTGTATGGATCCCCTGTCTAAGATTTAGTAAATTTGTTAATATTTAGTAATCTGATATCTTGTATGTAGTGTTTTTTTCATATTAAGTAATCATTTTATTTGCTTCATATGTACATGGTGTGTGTATGCCATGTGGAGATCAGAGGACAGTTTATAGAAGTTGGTTCTCTCCATTAAGTGTGCCCAGAATTTGAACTCATGTCATTCAGGCTTGGCAGCAAGCATCTTTACTGGCTAAGCCATCTCAGTCACCAATAAACAAACATTTTGAAAAATAAAAGTTATGTTTGCCAATGGATCTCTGGTAACTATGGATAATTTACTTAGTATAATTAATTATTCTATAAATTTATCTCTTTTGAAGGTTACGACTCTCCTGTACCTAAATATTTGAAATAAAAAACGGCATCTGTGTAGCGATCTGAGATGGCAGTTCTTCAGTGACCTTTGCTGTCTGGGACAGTGCAACATTAGGGACCTACACACCAGGTCTTATATGGACAGGCGGCTTGCTCTTCAACAGGCTCCTCAGGTCCACATTTGCTGTAGACTCTTGGCTTACGTGTCAGTGGATACTAAGTTGAGGCATTCATGTGGTTTAGTGTATTTCTCACATTGGGAGTAGACCACCTTCTTCAGGCTCCCTGAGTAGCTATTAACACAGACATCACCGTGCATGTTCTGGCTTAGTCCTGGGCATTATTAAATAAACCTCTCACTCCCACCCCCCATCCATCAATTCTTGAGATGCAATAACATTTAGGAGTAACTGTTAAGACATTGAATGGTGGAGAATTTGAGACAGATCATAGCAATTCAGATTCCTGGGCCCCAACCAACGAGGTTCCTATTTAGTGGGCCCAGGCAAAGAACCAGGGAATCTGGGCTTCTTATGAAGAGTTTTAAGTCCACCATGGGCAGGTCCTGGGACAATGTGTGAGGGACCATCATGCTAGCTGTGGCAACAGGTATTTCTCAAGTCATGGGAATATGAAAGGCAGAACGGAAAACAACTCCAAGGTGTAAATACTTGGCAGAAGTTCCTCAATGGCTGAGAGAGAGGAAGGAAGCATGTGAGTTTGGAAAGATAAACTAGAGTCCATTTTGCAGATAAAATGGGAAGATGGCTTGCCAAGCACTGAACAAACTTTCTCTGTAGGAACAGCACAGGTTTGGACACACACATACACAGGTACATGCACACACAAATCAGGGTCTGAAAAACTGGAGAGACCTGCAAACATGGTGGCTATAGATACACAGAGGACTGAATCGATGCTGCTTTTCCGGTTTATATCACAAAAGTATGTGACACTCCTGTGTGAGTGTCCCCCCCTGGCTTCTGACAGGTCTCTAATGATTTCAAAGTCAAAAGTTGAAAAGAGACTGAACAAGGTACAATCCCCACAGAACATCAAGGGAGCTGCCCAAGATAGGCTACTACATTGACTAAGCAGGTGAAACTAAACAGATGGGGAAATGGTATTGTTAATTAAAAAAATCTGATACAACTTTATTCAAGTCAAACAAAAATTTTAAGAGCAGAGCATTACAAAGAAGACAAGAAGAAGCAGAAGAAGTTGTTGTAATGGGAAATGTGATGGAGTTGGAAGTGACACAGTGAGGGGTACAATCAAAATATATTGTATGAATTTTTTTTTTTTTGGAGACAGGGTTTCTCTGTGTAGCATTGGCTGTCCTGGACTCACTTTGTAAACCAGGCTGGCCTTGAACCCACAGAGATACGCCTGCCTCTGTCTCCCCTAGAGCTAGGATTACAGGTGTGCACACACCACTGTGCCCTGCTCATGTATCAAATTAAATAAAAATATTCTGTAGGGCTGGAGATATGACTTGGCCTAGGAGACCATGAACTGTCTGTCCTTGCAGAGGATGAGTTCAGTGTCTAGTACCCACATCAGGTGATTCTTAACTGCCTAGAAATTTAGCAGCACCGAATTTCTGACTACTACGCCTGTCCTCCATAGGTACCTGCGTGCATATGCACATACCCAACACACTCATGCACACACTTTTTAAAAAAACTATGTAGAACTATTATAATAGTAAAAGTCTGTTATAGAAAATGCACCAAAATGATCAGAATGATGAAAGTGAATACAACTTGACACTTGACAAATACATTGTATTACATAAGCCAAACTTCCAAAAATTAACTAAATACCACATTACAAAAGAAGTCTCAGTGACATGTAGCTCACAATTCATTTGCATTCCAGAAATGAAAGCATGGCCAAACTCGCATTTGTTTGGGAAACTGAAAGCCCATTGCTTTTTAAAAGCACAATAGAACAGAATAGAAATATAAAATATGTGGAGGTGACTATAGGGTCACGAAAGGTTATGTACGACACAGGGCTCTGGCATAGACACTTCAGTGAGTGGCGTCCCCTAGAGTTCGGAAGAGTGGCAAGTGTGACCTAGACTCTCTAAAAACCGTGGTCTCTGCAGGTACAAGTAGGGCTGTGCCAAGAAGCAACTTTATAACCGTAATTCCAGAAAAATATAAATGTATTGCTTAAAACAGATCAAAATATTGTTTAACTCAGAAATATAGAATGTGAAAAAAACTAATAAAGAGGAGAATAAAAGTCAAGAGCTAGAAGGCAAAGAAAAGTATAGCTGTTTATCTTCAAAGTCAACAATGTCTTTTCTTTTCGTCCTATGTAAATAAAACTTTTCACACTAATTACTGAGACTTTGGAATTATCATTAGATAAGAGGTAGAACTATTATTGGAGCTCCAAGTTAACATTATATAGTCAACAAAGTAATTCATGTGAGTAATGTGGGGGAAAAAGGCAAACGTATTCATTTTTGGACTGTTATGTTTATATAAGTTCAAATTAAATTACAGAAAAGTCATTTCAAGTAATTAGGGGATGTTGTGGTTTATTAGATATTTAGTCTCTTAAAATATTCAGTGCATGGATAGTAACTAATGAGAAGAAGTAATGCGGGAAAGGGTTGCAGTATAACAAACTCTATAAAATAGGTAGAAATAAAAGCATGAATAGCAGACAATGAAAAGTATGTCTGTAGGGAAAATGTAGAGCTTCCCTAAAGGCTATCATCATACTCTCACCAACTGAAGAAAAGATAAACCATGTTCATGAACCAGAAGGGCTCAATTCTGTGAAGTAAATAATCCCCACCCCCCAAATCAATCCCTAAACACAACTCAATCCAAATAAAATCCCACCTTACTTATTTGCAGAATAACAACCCAAACCTACAATTTATATGGAATATCAAAAGTCAAAGAACAATTAAGACCATTTCTGAAATGAGACTGTTAACTCAGCTATCAAGATTCACTATAAAGAGCTGGGCTTGCTGGGCCAGCACAGAGGAGGCAGAGGCAGACGGGTGTCTGTGAGTCTGAGCCCAACCGGAGGCTTGGTAGAGGGGAAAACAAAAACAAAAAAGAAGTTTGTAAAGATTTCTAAAAGACGGATTAAAACACAGGAGATTTGCTTTGAAATAACCAAAAATGTCAATGATATAAGATAAAATAATTCACAGGCCCACATGTGTGTGCATGAACGAAAACACACATATGCACACATTTTGCATATATAAAATACAGCATCAAAAATAAAGTGATTCACTCATAAGAAGTATTGGGACAATACCAAAATAAAATCTCATGTACTATCTGCAAAAATAATAACACTATTATTTTTGTATTGCATTGTAATGGTCTAAATATGAAGATGTATCATCTCCATTTGACTGTAGTGTTCATCTCAGTCCAGAGTAAACTAGAGAAAATCCATTTCAAATGATTGGTGAATGCTCTTTTACTTAAAAGTACTTAGCTACATGGTTATTAACTAATTAGAAGAAATCATGAGGATTGCATTCTATTCACTCGCCCACACATACACACTTTAAAGGTTGAGAAGTATTTCCTACAGAAAATACAAATAGCAAAAGTCACACAGAAGAATTTTGGTAACCATGGCTACTTCTGTGAAAGAAAAAGAGCCCACATATCCATCTACCCTAGGACTGAGTAAGGAAAGCGCATTTCCCGGTGAGCTAGTAACAAGAGCAGACAGCTCAGAAAAACCAGTAGAAAGTAGAAGAAATCCATCAATAATCCCAAATACAAATTCTAAATAATGACAACTTACACCAATAAACAATAATAAATGATGGTGCCGATTATGATACAGAGTAATAAGGGCTCGTTTATTCTGCATTAGAATTTGGTATGCCAAAGTCCATAGGAGAATAAGGTAGAGGTTTCTAGAAATGAAGGTAATTGTTCAATAATAGAATAGTGCGGAGAGGAATGCTTTCCTAAATCTTGTGAGTACCCGTGAGCTGGAGGAATCGCTAACTCACGGTGCTTGCCCTGTATTGGAAACAATGTACGTGGTGACAGCGGTGGTGACCCGGGTTTCCTGAGAATTCCAAACCCGCTCGAATCAAAACAGATCTGGAAACTATACCCTGGAGCAGTGAAGGCAAACCAAGATGTTTTAAAAATGCTGGAAGCTGTCTTCTTTTGTAAGACAAGGATAAGCTGCTGCAGCTACCTCGAGAAAGGAATTTCCTTGAAGTTATAATTAGAAATGATACTGTTACAGTACCCAGGGCCCCGGGCTGCTGATATGGGCTGCCCTGGATACACGCCAGCACATGTGCTTATTCCATTTATCTCAGAATTCCTTGTGGCCAACAACAACAGGTTATTTTGTCTTTATTTTAGGAGAAATCACTAATCACTAAAATGCTTTCCTGGCTTTCTTTTATTTTCTAGTTCTTCAGGTTTTTGATCAAGAGCGATCCATGTTTTGATCCTCATCCGTAGAAAAGCCAGCATCATCTGGGAACCCAGGCTGTGATCTCTGACACGTCTGCTCCCCATAAAGACCTGTCAGGACGGGAGTTTGGTTCCCGGCCGCACCTTTACATAAAAAAAATCTGCACAGAGACAGCTGGCATAAAACATCTCAATATGTAATTTCTACAGTGCCTCTGGCTTTGCAGTGTGGTCAGATTAGCAGTCCCATCCCCCAGACTGGGAGACAAGCGAAGAACACCAGCTGAAAGCTGTTGCAGCTGGGTACAGGTAAAGGCAAGCTGCTGGCCACTCAACAAAGCGGGCCTGGACTCAGCTGCCACTTTCAGGGTGGTGGGGGTGTCTCTAAGGATTTAATATTCTCCAGGATTTAATTTCCTGACTGGTCTGCTTACAAAGAGTTCACCATCATCGCAATCGACAAATGTGGAGACTGCCTTGTAGTTTCCCTATTCAATTAACCAGAAAAACAGCTGGGAGTTTTGCAGAAATCTGGCCTTTGCTGTCTAAAGTATACAAAGCTCTGTTCCTTGCTATCTGGGCGATTTTTGTGTGGTTGGTCCTCCTTTCTCTCAGGGAAAGATAGCATAAGGCTATGTGTGCAAACTATGCTGTTCACAGACAGTAAGATGGGCGATCATAAAGGAATATGCCAACTATGCAAGCATTGCTTTCTAGTGTGGATGGCATTCCAGAAAGGACACGAGGTGGTCGAAATACAGACTGAGAACCGAGCTGGTACTCCAGCTGTGGAACACAGAAAACAATCACAAAAGAAAATGATGGATGGAGTGCCGCCAAAGAAGCAACCACGAGATGAGGGGGAGAAATGAGTGAAGGATGATGAACCTTACACCCAAACGGCCTACAGCAGCGTGCTGTGCTCCAGAAGCTGTCACTCAGGATGGCCCACAGTGTCACAGGTGAGGATAAATGACCCCACCTCCCTGGGCCCCAGGCTCTCTGCTTCTCCATGGTAGGAGATGTTAGATTTTGAAGTTCATGTCTTTGACCATAAAAATATCTCAGAGTTCGATTGCTTATGATTTAGTGATTAGTAGGGTCTCATATAGCCCAGGCTGAGGTTATAGAGATGTGCCACTATGCCTGGCTAAGAAATTCATGTTTTGCTCTCCATCCATTACTCTGACTCTGTTTGGTCCCCTGAATTTGAGGCTAGCAATAGGAGCAAGGGGGAAGTGGCTGTCATTGTTATTGGACAGCTATTGCACATAGTGCTGATGGGACAGTGTGCTGTTTGGGATTATTGTTTTTAACTTAAACTTTTTTGAGAAACAAAGCTAAAGTTTCTAACAGATTTTGGCTCTCAAATTACAGCAAGTCTCTTAAAAAAAAAGACACATCATCTAGGGCTTTATTTAATAACACGAGCTTTCTACATGAAACCTTCACATTTTATGTAGTTGAGACCAGTAATTTCTATTTGGGCACTAGTCTCAGCTGACTGTCCATCATCTAACCATCTTAGACAACTCAAGTAATCTAAAGAGCATTTACATCTGTGGAAAACCTGAAGGCCAAAGCTGAAGACTTGCCTGGTCAATGCTTTCTCAAGCCTCTCTGCTGAGAGTTCATCACTTAGGCTGTGCACCAAAGTTGGAAGAGGACTGCCTTTGCTGAGGACGTTGGTTTGCTTTGGGGGTGCACAGCGGATGGATTAAAGGAAGATGGCTGACAGATTTCAGAATAGTAAAGGTTAGAAGGACGTTGGCTAGTGCATGGAATCTGTTGAAGTGGGGGCTGGGAACAGTTAACAAACTAGTTTCATTGGCACAAGAAAACCCTTTTCCTATATACTATATACTGAATAGGACACTCAGCAAGAGTTTTTCCCCTAAGCAGCCTTCGCTTAGAAACTTTCACTAAAGGGAATACAGATGTATTTAGAAATAATTATTTGACACAATTTCCGGACCTTTCTAAGTTCTTCATAACTAGTGTTTAATCTTCATGATGCTTTATGTCAATACTGATTGTTGTGAATTTATAGCTAAGGACACTGAGTTGATTCCCCAAAATACAGTGGAAAGAAATTCCGAATTCAAGCATGCAGATCTCAGCATGACAACACACTACCCTACTAGGAGGAACTAGTTAAGAATTTGTGCCTTTAATCCCAGCACTCAGGAGGCAGAGGCTTCCTCTGTGCGTTCAAGGCCAGTTTGGTCTACAGAGCCAGTTCCAGGATAGTCAGGACTACACAGAGAAACCTTGTCTCAAAATGAAACAACAACAGCAAAAGAATGCCTCCCTTGAGCTGGTGGGCTGAGCAGCTCAGCTACCACCCAGGCCCAGATCCAGGGCTCTGAGTTAGCTCACACCAAAATCTGTATCACCTGAGAACAGTTGGGATGTGTGAAAGGGACAGCCCTGCTGATTCAAAGCTGCAGGATCTCCATGGCATAGGATATATCACAACAGGATAGCTGGGAGGAATTCCAGCCAGGATCCAATATTGATGGTGTCACTGAAGCCAGAAATCTTGAACCAGACCAAAGACTCATTGCAATGACCATTTGCAAATGCTAGGTGGACAGAG
This sequence comes from Pachyuromys duprasi, assembly GCA_028658305.1. Lineage (NCBI taxonomy): Eukaryota > Metazoa > Chordata > Mammalia > Rodentia > Muridae > Pachyuromys > Pachyuromys duprasi. The sequence goes on along the minus strand of CM053757.1, from coordinate 3,059,578 downwards.
AGATATACTGTGGACACACTGTGACAAACTACAGCCAAGATGAAATGTTTTTCTATGCTGTGTGTGTGTGTTTTTTGAGTATGTGTTTTATTTTGGGGGGAGGTTACAAGAATAAAGGGCAAATATGAAGGGACAGGCTGATGAGCAGGACTGGGTTGCATGATATGAAACTCACAAAGAATCAAAATAAAAAGTAAAAAAAAAAAGAGTGCTTCTTTTTTAACTACCTCCTTTCTGCACTATTTCTTCCAGGGTCAAATCACAGGGTGACTTCCCGTATCCCATAGATGGTACAGAGTGATGACAGCAGGCATGGAGTCAGTGATCCAGCCTGGAGCCTCCTAGATGCGTGGTCATTGACACAGTAGCTAGGCACAGTCTAGAAAATAACCTAAGCGCTAAGGGATAGGGAAAGCCCTGTGTTAAGTGCTGAGAACGCTTTCTAAAAGCCTCGCACAGCAAATGGAATGGTGGCTCCAGAGCTGGAGAGGAGGGGATGACACCTTCGTGGGGCAAAGTCTCAGCTTTAGAAGGAGAGGGACAGTGGTGATGAAATATAAAACAATGTAGATGTATTTAACCAGGGGCTATAAAACCTGGTGTTGTCTAGACTTCACAAGCTAAGAAATGGAAAGAAGCTTTAAGCTACAGAGACAGAGCGCGGTCCTACTGTTTGTGAGGCTCTCAACGGTGTGCACAGCTCAGTTCTCTGAGAAGCAGCTGTCCTTGTCCTGTAAGTGAGTCACACCAAAGGCAGCAATGTACTGCCAAGAGCTGTCCTGGATGTTTTTCCAACTTCTCTGGTAGAGACAGGAGGATCAGGATTTGAAACATCCTAGGATACATGAGCCCTTGTCTTTAAAATAAATAAATAAACAAACAAACAAACAAACAAATAAATAAATAAATAAATAAATAAGTGTCAGCTCCCAATGGAGACATGGCTCAGTGGTTAACAGCACTGGCTGCTCTTCCAGAGGACCCTGGTTCAAATCCCAGCACCCACACCGCGGCTCACAACTGTAGCTCCAGATGAAGAGGATCCGACACCCTTACACTGTCATATATGCCTGCAGGTGAAACACCAATGCGTGAAATATAAAAATAAATCATCTAAAAAAGAAATGAAAGAGACTGAACATACAAAACACATGGGGAAAGATAGAAGGAACCCATACTTATTAGTAATACTAGCATAAGAATTATTTTCTTTTAGGGTAAATATTAGAAAGAGGGATCATTGAGCCATCCGTGCTTCTACATGTGAACAACATGGGACAAAATGATACACAACTGGATCATAGCCATTCATTCTTGGTCAGGCAGAAGCACCTGGATCTAAGCTCAGCACTGTCACCCAGGTCACGCTGGTCTATGTAGAAGGCACAAAGTTCTTCATAGCCTTAGGCAAGCTGGGAAGATCCAAGTGAGAATGAACACAAGAGAGAGCTGATATCTCACAATGATTAAGCACCCAGACTACTGAGTTCTAATGGAACAAGCAATCATGGCACAAAGAGGTAGAACATACAGTCTGTCCTTTTCTGAGAAAGTTTACCCATCACAACGATGCAATTTTAGATAGCAAACCACAATACATGGTCCCTACCCCCCGCCCCCAATAAATAACATATAATCTAGGTTCTACACAGAGCACCACTTCCCTGACTTCCGGGGTCCATTCTGTGCGCATTTCCTAAGGTGGAGTTGCTCCCAATCCTGACACTACACGCATGGGTTCGGGTCACATAACCTCTGTCAGCCTCAATTTTCTTGTCCTGAGATGGACCTTAGCAGCATCACAGGTTTGCGACGTTAGAAGTTCTAACGTGTGTGTCCTAGGGTTCCACCTTTCTAGAGCCAAGGCACAAGATGTGCAAAATCTGGATGGCTCGGGGGTTGGTATTAGGAGCCTCTGGTGAAGTCCTGGGGGCAGCCCCTCTCAGTTTCCTCAACCAGAGAGTTGCCACTAACAAAGGATGAATGAAGACATGGGAAGGGGGTGGGAGGGGCGCGGCATGCCTTGGTTCGGTGGGAAAGGCGACCAGATGTGGGGCAAAGGCAAGTGAGCAGAGCAGAGGACACGTGCATGGACTTTGAATTATTTGCTTGGTCTATCATGCCTTATTTGGAAGCGTGTCCCCGAGATCTGAAGAGCATGTGGCATCATGGGAAGTGGCACCCGTGGTGCCTGTCACATCCTTCACTGCCTAACTGGGTCATGCAATAACGGGTGTTTGCTATGTTTTGTGGACTTCAGTGTGTCAAAGTGAGGAAAGGTCTCTTTTCTATTCGTTTTTGCCTTGTTGGGACACAAGCTTGGACTCCTATCAGTAAAGAAAGAGGAAGCTTCAATAAATAGCTCAGAGGTGAACCATGGATTTGCCCCATTCTAGACCCAAGGTGCCTGGGTGTGAGCTCACTGGTATGCTGGGTCCGGGGTGACCCCCACGCCCACTAACCACTGCTGCACAGGACACTTCCTCTGAGCTGTGAAGAGAGCAGTTGGTGTGACGAAACAGGGTGAAGTGCCCGCAGAGCAAAGTGTTCTCTCCATTTGTTTGCCTTGCTGGTCATGCCAAGTCTCTGAAAAGCTGTCTCACTAAACAGCAGTAGTTAGCAAAATGAGAGCATGGCATCAACAACTAACATATAACACATGTTTTAAAGCAAGATCCACTCAGAAATATGCTGAAACAAATGCTATTTGGGCAATTATATTCTTGTGCCAGCCGATAACAAATGATAATGACTTCTTCGGTGGCGGTAAATACATATTGATTAAGTTCAAACTTAGAACTCCAAAATGAATTCTATCTGGTCATGGCTAAACTGCTTTGCTTGCTGAGAGGGAAAACAAACAAAAAAACCCCCACACAACACCTATTATATTGCATTTAATTAAGGCAAGCATTAGCTTTATGTACCATTATTTGCCTCTGCCAAATCTCTATGGTATAAATATTGAACCATGGCATCTCCTGAATGCTAATCAATCCGTTCTGAATTTCAAATGATTACATAAATTTTAGGAAGTACTTATTTGCTGGCATTTCCCTCAGCTGCAGACACCTCAGCTGGGCAATAGTATGAAGATATGCTCGGGCACTTGACAAGTATCTAGTGAGTGTTTTACTAAATTAGAATATCATAGATGAAAAAGTGGAAATTGAGCCTGCATGCTAATTGTACAGTGAACCCCAGGACATTTCCTCTGCTTCTCTGACTTCACGAGGAACAATTTATCCAGTGCATGGGAGGACAAGATGTGAGATGAATATATAGTCACTGGATTCAGTTGGCCGGTCATCAATGGTGGGTGTGTTTTGCGCTGTGTGGTGTGTGGTGGGATTTAGACGAAGGTCTTGATACTCGGCAGACACCATGCCAGCCTTCGAAAGGGGCAGCAACCTACCACAGAATGGGAAGATTAAGATACCTTTTGACAGGTCTGGCAAAACCACATAGCTTATCTTGATACCCAGCCATAAAATGCCGTGCATACAGTCGTATTTACTAGTTTTCAATCCCTTCAAAAATGTTGAGTGTGTAAGAATCAGTTCTCTCTTTCCACCATGTGGGTCCTGGGGTTTGAACTCAGGCCATCAGATTTGGTGGCAGACAAATTAGCCTGCTGAGCCATCCTGCCCCCTAGACACCCTTTGAACAGCAAACTCTCAACAAAGAGTGAGAAGAGGACTAATCCTGCCCTTTCTGGATCCACCTGCCAGCAAATGGTCCCTTTTCTGTCCTCATCCCTGGATTCATAAAGAAAAGGAATTGTTCCTTTGCGTTAGGACAGCAAACAGAGCTTAATCAATAGGGTCAAATTCCTCAGCTGAATTTGGAAGCCTCTTTTACTAAGTGGATTTAGGGTTGCAAAAAAAAAAAAAAAAAAGTGAAGGGGAAATTTGTTCTTTGCTTCTGTTGCTCTCCTTAGACATGACAGGGACACTTGGCTTCATAACAGCCAAGAAACAATTTCCTCCCAAAACCCCTCAAAATGTAGGGCCACTTCTACAGAGGTTCACAAGAAAAGTCTGCTCTTGCTCTTTGTAACTACTCTATCCTGGGACCCTGCAACTCAGGAAGAGCAGATATGCATGAGCTGGTCCTGAACACAGCCCAGGCCAGATCAATGCTTCCTTTCCCATCCAGACAACCCATGGCTGGCCAGCCACGAGGCTGCCTGCCAAGCTCTTTCCTCTCCCTGGGAGAAAAACCCTCTTCCCGATTTACACTACTGTGCCACACTGTCATCAGGACAGCATGAGAATTAGCACATGGCATCGCAGCTGAAGCCGCCGGTGTATATCTACACAGCACGAGAGAAGTCAGATCCTAGGAGCCAGCCATGAGCAGACAGCATGAAGGCATTGTGCACAGTCAAGTCTTTGTTCTCACACAAGGGCTGTTGCCAGCCTTGGAAGTGACTTCATAGTTTCTCTATTGGTGCGAAAGAGGAGTCCTGGCTTAAACAGAAGGACCACAGGCATGCAGAAAGGAGTAACAATTGACAGGCCATAGTTTCTTGTATGCAAAATGACAGGAACCAGTTTAAGCAACATTCAATGATCAGAGAACTTTACTCTTCAGTAAGCCCTGCTGTGACTGAGATGGGAGAGTTACTTTGCCTACTTCTGAAGTCTTCTATTTCCAAGTGAGACACGTCCTCAGCAGTGACACATGGTCTAGGAAGGTTGTATGGGATTCTTTGACTCATGCACAAAAGCCATTACTGGCTTGGGCTCTGGGGGCTGCGATTCACTGCCCTCAGAAAGCTCTCATGGTGCCCTTCTCGGGGCCCTGTTATCAAGAGGTTACATGTTGCTTCAAGACAAAAAGGGAAAGTGAGCTGAGCACAAAGTCTTTATCAAAGTGGGAGCATCAGTGGCTGAAACTTAAACAGGAGGAAACATGCGCACGCACACACACGTGCGCACGCACACACACATGCACACACACGTGCATACACACATACATGCACACACACGTGCACACACACATGCACCAGAAACTGATGCCTAGTGGAGACTAACCAAGGCTAAATCATATGCACCGCTCAGACAATGAACACTGTGTGATTGTATGTGTAGCATGTTGCGTGGTCATTGAAGACAGAAGCCATAGGTACAGTCACCTCATGCTTCTTCTCAAAGGGATTCATCCATCTAAATTTTAGGGGTATGTATATGCAGGGGTGGGATGGGGTGGGGGGAATGTGAGTCCTGGAACTCACTATGTAGATCAGGCTGGCCTTGAACCCACAAAGGTCTACCTGCTTCTGCCCCCAAGTGCTAGGATTAAAGGCAAGCTCTACAATGCCAGGCAATTTGTTTTACCTTTGGTTGTTACTGGGAACTAGACCCAGGACTTCATGAATGCTGGGAGAGTCATGTACCATGAAGCTTCATCCCCAAGACTTTATTGTTGTTATGATTACCATTGTTGCTGCTTTTGTTATTTTTGAGATGCTGTTTCATATATCCCAAGCTGCTCTGGAACTCACTATGTGGTTCAGGGTGACCTTGAACTTCTGTTCCTCCTGCCTAAACTTCATAGCACTGGGATTGTAAGCATATATCACCATGCCCAATTTATGCTGTGCTGGGGCTCAAATCCACGGCTTCTGGCATCCTAAGTAAGTACAATACCAACTCTACCATATTCCTGGCCCTTAAAAAAGACTGAGACAGAATCTCATTAACTTGTTCAGACTGGCTTTGAACTTAATTTACAGGTCAGGAACACCATGAACTTATGATCTACCTGCCTCACAAGAGACAACAATCTATAGAAACCGGGAGAATCCACAGCCATATAACTCAGTTCATCTACGTTCTTATGCACTTGCCTTATGTATAGACTACTGTCATGCCTCAACAGTACCATACTTAATTACAGAGAATTCACACTGCACCAGGATTTCTTAATCTTGAGATGATTTTAGAGTAGAAGGTGGCCCTTTTCAGGTCAAGTGTGAATACTCTGTTGAACTGAAGTGGAGATGGGGAGTTTGGGGGTGGATCCAATCCCACCCATAATATTCAGCAATGGCTATTTAGAATCTGTGATAGCGAATAGCAAACCCATGCCAAGGAGGTCCCTGCTTCTCTCCAGGTAAAGCTTCTCTTCTAGACCACACTTTTTCATTTAATCATCCCATTTCTACTTTGTCCATAATAATCTCATCATTACAAGTAGGCAGTGATGATGGTTCTCCGAAGAGGCTGGTGCCCGGAGCAGAGGCATGATCATTGGCCCTGGGGGCTCCCAGACTAACACATGGAGTAAATCATCTAGTTTTCTTCCTTTAAAAACAAAACTGGAGCCGGGTGTTCACTTAGGCAGCTTTCTCCTGTGGCAAAGAAAGCTAAGTTAGCTGGGTGTGCCTTTAATCCCAGCACCTAGGTGGCAAAGGTAGGCAGATCTCTAAGTTTGAGGCCAGTCTGGTCTATATCGCACATTCTGAGAGAATGTGCCAGAGCTACATAGTGAGACACAGTCTCCAAAAATAAAAAATAAAAATAATAGAATAAAAAGAAAAAGGACATTAAATTGTGGACTCATGTGAAGATATTTCCTATTAACAGCACTGAAGGGAAGTGTTAAGGAATTCTCTTCTTCTACGACTAATTATGGTATTTCACTCTTAGCGCCATAAGGGTGATAGTTGTCTTCTTAAAGGAAAAGGACTTTCCTAATAATAAGTCTGTTCATAATGTAAAGACATATCCTTATTTTCTAAACTAAAACGTTCCAAGTCCTCTAGTATTCATTTACCCATAGAATCCTTCTAGGCTGTCTTTGTCCAAATCTTGTGCTTGTGTGTTTTTTTTAATTATTATTTTTAACTATTATCTCATTTCCTATTACATTTTTTCAAATGTAGAGATTGGGAGGAAAGGCAATAAATATTTATTAAAAGCCCATAGCTGTCAGGTAAAATACAAGAAGCAAAACAGGCACCACATATGACTTTCCAGTATGCTGGCTGGGGAGAGAAAAGGTCCAGGCTTCACCATACAGCCCCCTTTGTCTCCTCTAGACAGGAGCAGCGTCAAGGAGCCGCAGCAGACAAGGTAAAAAATGCTCTCTGCGCAGCCCTACAATGCCTCTTTACGATTTTAAAGATCCGTCAACATCACAAGGTTCGTTTTGATCAAGTCATACCAATACCATTTATTCTGATCCTCCAAAGCTTGTTTGGATCCGGTGAGGACCCCTTTGGGTCAAAGGGTGGGTGTTTAGGTGTTTAGGAGATGAGAGTCAGACCTGGGGCCGAAGCAAGCCACTCTGGTCCTCACCTTGTACGCTTTGCATCCCCTTTGATGCTCCAGAGAGAGGACTCTGACGCAGACAGAAGGCAACCAATGGTCCATAGCTTCTCTACGTGGATCATTTGCGTCACTCCCTGAGACAACTGGACCCATCCTGCTAAGAGTTTTCACCTCCATTAGGATGACTCTTAGGTCGTGTGATGTATAATTAGGTACCACAGTCAAGGCTGGACATTTGGGATGAAGCAAAGAGCTAGAATGGATGAATAAAGGCAGGATATTCTCCATCTGTTTTACTGGATGTAGGAATCTATCAGCACCGGGAGGAACTGCAAGAGATCCCTTTACTACTGTTTGCTAAACTGGCCTCAAAGTCACTATTCTTTCACCTGCTTGGAACAGAAGTCCACATACCACCTGATTGTAGTCACTAATGTTCCTTTAAATCTTTGCAACTTCACCATCCCAGAGAGATTTCCAATAACATCTCTCCTAAACTTGGAGAATGGAAACTGATAGAAGAAATCATTGAATCTTGGAGGTTTGTTTGAGATGCAACCTTTTGGCTCAATTGACTTCCTATTACTCATTATAACACACAAGGCTTTGAGTTTAAAACAAAGTATGTCTATTTATTCATGCATTTTATCAATAAACATTTTGTAGATTCCTGCTATGTACCTGGTGATGTGCTAGAAGCCTGTGTGTGAAGAATACATAAAGACGAATTTTTAACTTCAATGGAGGCTCCGCTTAAAGAGCTGGATTCCATTGCACAGCAGCAACTGAGAAGGAGGCCTGACCCTCTGTGGGCTACTCCACACTTAAGCATCCAGCCCCCCAATCTCCAGGCTAAAATACATACACACACACACACACACACACACACACACACATGTCCCCAAGCCAAAGCAGCATCTAGCTGGAATAACTTAGGGACTTGCTGCACCGCACTCAGCCCACATTAATATTCCTCGTGGCCTCAGACATGGATGGCATTACTCAGGCAAGAAGCCACTCTCCAGGTCTGCCCTCATCTTCAGGAGGTTACACATTTCACTCACCTGCATGGTGTCTGTAAGGACAGTGAGGACATTAATACCTACATTTCCTCTTCTGTAAGAGTTACTTCTACCCTGGTGGCTGACAGTAAGCTTTATCAGTTACTTTAACCCCTTGTAAGAAAAGAGTGGGAGCAGAAACCAGTAAATAAATGTTAAAAGAACTAGCCAATCCAGGACACCTCTTTTCTGTCAGAGTATCAATGGGCACAAATTACATTATTATGCAACAAGCATGATAATTCAGTAATTTAGTATTTTGGTAATATCTGTATCTGAACACACACACACATACACACACACACACACAGATTTGAAATGTAGTTGAGGATGACCTTGAAACTGCTGACTGTCCTGCCTTCCTAGTACTGGGATTACAGATGTGTGTTTACTATAACCAGTTCATATGGTGCTGGGAATCCAACCCCAGGGCCTTGGGTAAGCACTCAACCAAGTTACACACTGCAATTTAGCAGAATGTAAGGAACATATTACAACTAGCACAAAGTGATACTCAGGGTCTATTGGTCTATTGCAGGTCACATACAAAGAAATATTAGAAGACAGTTTTCATTTTTACTTCCTTTCTTGACCTTCTAAACCAGCTGATGTCTACTCATGGATTCGAAATCTTTGAGCCCTGAGAACTTTTAGTCAAGTGTGCTTTTTCATCTAGTCCTTTGGTGAGTGACCAGTAAGAGGGGGTGGCTGTTTCAGGAACTTGCTTTGACTAAACTTGTTGACTGTTCCTACAGACTTTTCTAACTACCCAATATATCTGAGGTCTTTATGGGTCTCTGCTTTCTAACTCTGTCACAGTTTGGCAGCCTTTTCTTGGGCCATCCCTCTCTTCTCTAGAAGAGAAGGATGTTAATACGTGCTGCTACCACAAAGTCACCTGAGCACAAGCTGCCCAGCCTGCTTTCACACTCCAGCTCTTGCTGTGCTTCCCAGATGCCTATAGCATGGACCATGGCGCCTCCTTCTGTCGCACTCTCTCCTCAGGGCTTCCTTGGAGTTGTTGGGTGGATCAGGGCCCGCCATTCCAAGGCCAGGCTCCTGCCTACCTTCCGACCTGTCTCCTGCTCCTCTCTGGCCCTCCAGCACCTCTTGCCCTACCTTGCCTTTAAAGTTCTTCATTGGCTGCTCTTCTGGCTGAAAATGCTGTACCTACATGAGGTCATACTCTATTTTCTCTCAGAATCTGTTGGGGAAGGGCAATGTTATTTCTCATATGAGAGTAAGCCTGCAGCTCTCAACACAGCCTGTGGCCTTCTTCTACTCTACTACAGCCTCAGATTGTCAGGATGAAAGAGGGGTGATGTTGGGCAGGGCTGGGATCCAAATGCATTTGGTTCGGGTGCAGAAGGCTCACAGTTCCTGAGGGTGTGAGGAATGAGCACCTGGCCGAGACAACAGACTAGGGGTTCAAAGTGGTGCTGCATGATTCCCTTCTTGTCACAGATAACACAGTTATTTGGGATCTAAAATTCATTAGTTACATAACTCAAAGGGGTTGAAAAAAATCAATTATTCATTGTTTCCATCGGGATAATTAATGAAGAAAGTTTTCCACTCATAAATTGGAAACTACCTGAATTTTACTGCTATTTCATTTTTACTACTTCTTTAAAATAAACCCTTGACCTAAACTTATTTTACTTGTAATCAAGAGGCCTTATTTCCCTTTCTTCCTCAAAAGCAGTAAGTAAAATGATTCCTCAACAGATCATTTAGGCTGGTTCTTCCTCAATGATCTGTGCTTTCCCGGCAGCCCCTGAACAAGGAAGTGTGTGATAGAAGAAGCTCTGATAAACACAGTTGTTCAGAAAATCACTTGTAGGGTTCAGAGGTCGAAGGTGGCTAAGATCCACTTGCAGCCTCGAGACTGGCAGAGAGAATCATAATTTGGAGAACAATGAAGGCAAGATAAAGGTAATGAAAACAAGGGCTGGTGGGGTGGCTCAATGGTTAAGCCATTGTTTCTCTTTCAGAGGACCAAGGTTGAATTCCCAGCCCGCACATGGCAGCTTACAACCATCTGTAACTCCAGTTCCAGGGAATTGGATGCCCTCTCCTGACCTCTCTGGGCACCAGTCATGCATGGGATGCACATACATAGACGCAGGCAAAACACATAAGATAAAATAAGTAAATCTAAAAAAAAACCCCTTTTAGTTCATGAAAACTAAAGATAATTCATGTTTAACATGTACATCTTCACATGTACTCTTGCTCTACTCATTCAAAATACCACCGGGTCAGGCTGTGAATTACTCACACACACATCCCCATATTTCCCACCAGTTTACAACACCAAGATCTTGCCATAGGCCAGAATAATCTGTGGGGTCACAGCAAGCAGGCCTGTGCTGGCTTACGGTTCTCCATCCACACACTGTTCTTGCATAACAGACACAGTCTTCCCTGAATGGAATTTTGCTGTTTGTTGTGGTTAATGCAGAAACCACTCAGAGCCCAGGCCTGGCACTGTGAGCCTTTGAATACTCACTCCATTTATAAAACACTGTTGTCTTTTTAAATTTACACTGACATTTCTTTTTGCTGTATTCATCACACTTTCCAAAACACGAAAATGCTCGTTTCATTTTCAACACTGACTACACGAGAAAAACTAAGTCTGCTCTAAGGCTTCAAGCCATCCCTTTATTAGCAACAGTTGTGTGGTGCTGTCAGGGGGAATTCTGAAACCAAGGCCCCAAATTGGAGGTCGGGCACATCTGTTTCACTTTGCAGTTTATTTTCTTGTTTTATTTCTTTGGCTATGAATTCACAACTATCTTATAACTGAAGACTAAAGAAAAAACATATGTTGGTAAATCTGATTTCTCCCATTATTTTCAAGGAAAGTTGCCTCCCTCAGCCTTCTGCCAATGAGGAATGAATGAACTTGGCTAAAAAGTTTATTTAAGTTGGCTTTGTTAAGCCAACAAAATACAGAAATCAAGTAAGGGACAGGCAGAAAAATCTGTTCCTTTGAAGTCAATAAAAATCCATCTCCTTAATCCTTTTTTTATTCCAAGCAGAGGTGATTTTTCTCAACTGGCTCACTGAGAACCTTGATTTAGCTAATCTATCTTGCTTAGTTATCTTTCTACTCCAAACCCTGGCTAAAGAAGCATCTTTCCCCTTGACAACTGCCATCCTTTAAACTGCAGAATGGCACATCTTGGTATAAACATTCTCCAGCTAGTCCTAATAGAGGTGTAAAAAAGTAGGCTTTTTTAATTACCACCCCCATTTTATAAGGACAAAAGCAGCAGAAGCTAGACAGTGGACAAATATAAATGGCAGAAAGATGGCTCCAACCTTGCAAAGTGACTCTCTCCTCTGTCTCCACTGTGCCTTCTGTCACATTGCTCATGAGCCCATCAGAGAGGAAATGACAATACACCCAACCTGTCTGCTAAAGGGCTAAGAATCACATAGGAATACAGTGAAAGCATGTTCATGTCTAACGATTTCACTGCTTGGAAGAAAATTTATTATCTTCATAACATCGAGATTCTCACTCAGTGTTGGGTGTTTGAAGATAAGTTTTGGTTGAATGGACTATGAGAGGAAGAAGTTCACTTACCTAAGCTGAACAGCACTAGGAACTTCAGACACACAAACTCTCGATGATCAATCTGTAGTGAGCGGAGCCTCACCACCAGTTCCTGTGCGTGACTCATGAGGTTGCTAAGCGTGGCTCCGGCTTGTGAGGCTATGGAGGAGTAGTCCAGCTGCAACACAGAATCACAGATGTGACAGCCAACAGGACCAGCAGCACAGAGCCCCGGAGCTCACTAAGAATTGTGGGTTGCAGTAGATTTCTAGCACAGAGGACACAGGCCAGTCTGATGGAGGCAATTCCTCAATTGAGGTTCCCTTTCTTACAGAGGCCTCAGGTTGACAATAACTTACCAGAACTAACTAGGAAGAGCTGTGCTCCTGAAAGCAGTTAGAGACACCTCCTGTAAGACGTATCACAATTATTCTGATAAAAATCCAAGTGTGACGATGACCTTCACGGTGACTAGTTTTTCTTGCCTACAATTTTCAAGTACCTACACCTGCAGTGAAAATCTTTTCATGCAAGGTAACTATTTTTAATTCTGAAGTATAAGTTGAAAGAAAAATATGCTCCCCTCAAAAATGAGCCACATAATAATTCTACATGTACAAAATAGCATAAACCAATATGAGGAAAATAATGGTTGAGATGCATCTTAACTGGCATTGTGAGATATCTTATTGTAATCTGATTCAAGACCGCTTGCTTGCAGATGATTCCCGCATGGTGACTAAAGGGCTCTCTTTTAAAATAAGAGATTCACTATGTAGCCCAAGCTGGTCTCAAACTCATCGCGTCCCCTGCTTCAGCCTGCCCAGTGCAGTGTCCCTATACTCCATTCTATAACTACTTAGTAGCTTTGCCCCTCCTTGAGGCCGACATGAGGCTGTTAGTTTGAGATGATTACATTAGATACTATCGAACTGATTTCCACCTCTCCCCCCCACCCCTTGACACATGTCCTAATTTTTATGCAGAATAATTTCTTGGTCTGGAAAACAAACCCCAGAAGTCTTAAGTCCGTTTTCATTTTGCACTGAGAAGCACCTATCTTTGTTATTCGTGGGGACATAGGACGTTTAATTTATAACAAGTTAAGCTGTTAGGGTGTCTGCCCATGACAGTGCTGGCTCTGCGTCTGCGTTCTCGGCCTGGGAAGTCACACTTGGTACCTGGCACTCCCAGCCTTGCTTTTCTGGAGAATTCTCAAGCAACTAGATGCTCTTTTAGGTGCATTTAATTTTTGCAGGAGCAGCAAATTTGTCTGGGAGGCAAGTCTTCATCTGCCACTCAGCCAGAGCAGACTGTATTAAATTTTTATATTTATTGACATTTCATTACCATAATTGACTGCACTTGCTTCGCTAGGAGAAGGCACCAGGGCCGCCTCCTTCGAATGAGAACTAGTCCCTTGAGTAGAATTTGCAATTAAAAACAAGGCAGAATGGATTTTTTTTATTGTGTAAATATGATGAGTTGAATTTTCAGGTCTAACTAGAGAATTCTGGGTATAAAGAACCCTTTTTCAAGAGTGGGGAAATCATGAGTCAGTGGAGAGATGACCCCCCAAAGGCGTCAGCCAGCTTACGGAGAGCCCACTACTCATGAAAAAGCCACCATTGATGTGCAATCCGGCGAAGCTCCTGCTTCAAGCCCTGGGCCACTCTGCTCTGCATCCACCCATGCAATTTAATTGTCAAGCATTCTAGGAGCGCCTTCAGATTCTGTTTTGAGAATACTCGGAATGGTCAATCTGCAGGCAGCTTGAACCCTGGGTTGGAGATAAACAAGAGGAACAGTGCAGTGCACAGCAGAGTGACATGCAGCCAGCATTCTGCCACTTTTCTTAAAGGAGCTTTCTATATCAAGGAAGTTCTGGCTTCAAAGGCTGGGCATGACAGCATAGACACTTGTAACCCACTGCTCACACCCTAGTTGAGGAAAGGGTTAATTTGGCTTACAGGTGGCAGCTCATTATGGAAGGAAGCCAAGGCAGAGACTGTGGAGGGAAGGCTGCAACTGGCTCGCTCAGATTGCTTATACAACATGGGACCACCAGGTCAGGGATGGCTCCGCCCACAGTGGGCGGGGCTCTCCCACATCAGTTAGTAATCATGGAAATGCCCCCACAGACTTAGCCACGGGTCAATCAATTTCTCAATTGCTGGGTCCCTTTCTTAAGAGGTGTGTCTAGTTTGTGTCAAACTAACCTGCACAACTGAGGAAACAGAGTCAGGAGGATTGCTTGGGGTCCGCCTGAACTATACAGTCAGTTCTAGGCCAATCAAGCGTACTTAGTATGACTTAGCATGACTGTAAATCTCAAGATCAACCAAAAATAAATGTCAGGACATTTGCTACTAGCATAGCACAGGTTGAATGTCCTAGGATGGGCGCTCATCAAGTCTGGTGGTTCACAGCCTTAAAGCCTCAGCAATCATTTGAAGCCTGAGGTAGAAGAACAGTAGTAGTTCAAGGCCAGCACTGGCTACTTAGCAAAGTTGAGACCAGTCCAGGGTACATGAGACTTGGGCTCAAAAGAACATTAACAAAACAACACCTTGACACATGACATGCTCGCATATCTGAAGCTGTCTCCGTGCCAACATGACACTGAAAGTGAAACTTCTGTGTTACATGGGCTCACTGAAAAGTACTGGACGAAATTCTCTCTGGGCTATGTATATAAAATGTACATGAAACAGAAATGAATTGTATATTTAAAATTGGCTCTATCATATATATATATTCAACATTTATTAGAAATTCTACAGGGGCAAATGGGCTAGGTGGGTGAATGACAGCAGGAAGGCCCAATGACACAACAATGAAACTGTGGACAAGACAGATGTGGGTTAAATGCTGACCCTTACAAAGACTGTTGAGAAAGTGGGATACCATCTTCGCCCCTTAGTGTAACCACCGTTATATAATGCAGCTAGAAGAGGCGCCTCTCACAATTCTACTAGTTCAAGCTTAAAGCTAACTGAAGACACTGTGGGTGCTGCTTAATACAAGCAAGTATACTGTAGTGAGATTCAGTGCCTCAGCCCTGACCCAGAAGGCTATATTCAAGTGAAATACAAATGCATGGTCTTGGTTAATTTTACTCGTAAGATGAGGCCAATCAAATCGGGTGTGCGTGAACATTCAACAGGCCTAAATAGCAGAATTTCTGCTTGAACACATAACACACTATACTATAGGAATCTCAGTTGCTTCCCAGGATATCTAGTTAGTGAAGAGGCCTTTAGTAAGATAGACCTCAAGACATCAATTGGCATCACAACACCTTTATAGCCACACATTTATTTACATGCTAATTTGAAAGGTGAAACATGCTTATTAAACAGGGGGCTCTGGCAACATTTCTTCCAAGGATAATTTATCAAATTGTGCAGCTCTGAAGCAGGGCGGATGATTCATTTCTGATTAATCACAGACCTGCAACTTCCTTATATTTTATTGCAAATATAATTATATTTTCATTGTTGGATGCAGAGTTTGTGCTCATTTCGGGAGCAGCTGGCCTTGTCTTTTATGTACTTAGTAAAATTAATTGATTGCTCTCTTACATGTAATCTTTACACCATTAAATTCAGGGGAGCGTCTGAAGAGATGCTCTAAGCCAGTGTCCCCTTTGGGTAAATTTCATTCATCACGAAGATACAAAGATAATTTAAGCTAAATTGCTTTTAGTTCTAATGTCCAAAATTTTGATGACTTGGTTATTGTTAAGATTCTTGTCATTTTAATACGGTGTGCAATAATAGAAGGTTAACAGTACATCTTTCCCTTAGGACGATGTTACAGTGGCTGATAATTAGATACAACATGCAAATATTGGAATCGGGTCACAGTACTCTGTTATGTGACACATGCACAGGTATATGTGCATAGGTGTGTGTGTATAGCTTTAAAAAAATACTGGATAAGAAAGAAACAACTGCCATAAATATAAGATACTGGCTAAATAAATTGTTTTGACAGTACTGAATATTAATGATAACCAGTCTTTCCTTTTTGCTCCAGAGTTATTTAATCTGCACTTATATCAATGCTGGATGAAAACACACTCGTAGCTGGGCATGGTGGTACACACTTTTAAACCTAGCACTCAGAGGGCAGAGTCAGGTGGGCCTCTGTGAATTCCAGACCAGCCTGGTCTACTGGCCTACACAATAAACACCAAACAAGCCAGGGTGTGAGACCCTGTGTGTAAAAGAAAGAAAGAAAGAAAGAAAGAAAGAAAGAAAGAAAGAAAGAAAGAAAGAAAGAAAGAAAGAAAAAGAAAGAAAGAAAGAAAACATAAGAAAATATAAGCTTAACTTGGAGACACTGTTACCACCCCCCTCCCATTTTGGCCACTTTCTGCCTTCCTCATGCTCCTCCTTCCTTCCCCGTTTCCTTCCTTCTTCCTTTGCTTCTCTTCTTTGTGATGCTGCGGATTGTGCTCAGACCACGCCTCATTTTTAAAACTCAATGTGCTCTTTGCTTCCACCTTTGCTGCCAACAGTTTCACTGGTTCGCTATGGTACTCCACATATAGTGTGGGAAGGCAAGAGCACTGGCTCCAGAGCAGCTGGGGCCTTGCAGCCCTCCGCTGGCCATAAGGCTGCCATAGAGGTGTGTATGGCCACCACACACATGCTTCAAGGGAATAGGAAATCACTGTCTAGGGTTCTCTTTATGTTCCTCAAGACTTTGGCCTTGGTGTGTGTCTTAGCAACTTGGGGAGGAGAGGGCTGGCTTCAGCTTCCACCTCCTGACCACACTTTCTCCTCTGGAAGTTTCTACAGTATACCCGACTGTGCTGTGGGGCTTGCCTGCAGCACTGTGCAGTGCAGAACACAAAGGACAGCTGCTGCCATTATTAAGCAGAGGGAGGAAGGGCCTCTCTTATTGCTATTCACTGCAGGGCGGTGTCTAATAATTCTCCTTTCACATCTTTGATTGGCCTCCACTTATTACTCTGCCAGAAATACCTTTTACCCAAATGAAAAAAGCATCTCCTTCACCTATTAATGAAGACTTAGGAGAGTTCTGTATGCTTAGGTTCTTTCTGAGGACATCAGCATGACTCTGACACAATGCATCATGGAAACATCTTGGTGTGAAAGTTCACACTTTAGACAATCTATGGGACATAGGTCACTGTGTCTCAGTGTCAGCTTTGTTTAGAAACTTACTTTGATTCCAGTGTTACACAACTATTTCCTGTCATTTCCATTGCCATTTTCTCATGTGGGTACCACAACGTTCCCCAGAAACAGGCCAGGAAATGTCTTCAAGATCATGTAGCTCGTAAATTCTAAAAATGGTATATAGGCTGTTCTGACATACACAGATATACACATAGACACATATATGTGTGTGTACTCTTACCATTTCCAAACCAAAGTCAAGAAGTTTGTATTAACAGTCAAAATGCAGCCTAGCTGGGTATGTTGACACATGCTTGAAATCTAAGTAGTCAGGAGCTTGAAACAGGGGAATCGTGAGTTTAAGGCCAGCCTGGGCTACATAGGCAGCTCTTTCTCAAAAATCCATATATATACTTTTATACCTAAAGCTGTCCCCATAATGGGGACATAATGGGGAAGAAAGTTATTTTAATATACTTGTTTTCTCTAAAATAGTGCTTGACTCTTAGACTCAATATATCCTTCCTGTTTTCATCATTGCATGAGCTGTCTCCTTAATATTGGTATACACCAAATCAATTATTACTGTTCTAGTCCTCCCACTTTTGATATCAGGAGAGTATTTATCATTCTAAGAAGAAAGTACTTGTCTCCCTGGGCTACTGGGTTAGAACATGGACAATAAAGGAGATTAGTGACTGGAAAGTCATTTTGATCGTCCAGACCCATGAGAGGAAGCTGGATAATGGATAGAGTGTGGATGAAACTAGGAAAGTTGGTCTGGCTCTTAGCTAAGTTGTTTTCCTCAAGTTTTAGGTTAGAGATACAATGGTTCTCATTACATATAGTCACCTACTACTTACCACATGGCTGACATTCTTAATGTTATCATAGGTGCTAAAAACACATACATATCAACTTGATCTTAAGTATCCTTTCAAGGCATAGAAATAGAGCTCAATGGCAGAGCTTATGTGAGGCTCTAGGTTCTGTTCCCCCAATACACACACACCCTCCCCAATTTTCTCATGCTGTTGGAAAGCTCATGAGCTCTGGAAGTCTTCCTATGTGGCTCTTTGCTTTGGCTTCTCTGTGGCCTCAGGAGCCTAAAACGAGGAGCCAGGGAGTAATGCTTCTCTTGCTTGCTCCATGACAGAAGATAAAGCCTTCTCCCATAGTTCCATAAATGAGACTGCTTAGTTATGAGAGCCATCATCAGGCTGTCCACATGGGGGAAGCTGGGAACATCTGGACTGCAAGAGAGGCGTGAGGAAAAGCAGGGAGTTCCCTCCTTCCCTTCTCATGCGCGCCATCTGGAGTGGAAGCAACTGACAAGGACAACACCGTCTTTTCTGTGACTGCACTTGGTTTTAAAAACCAGAGACAAGAGGTGTACTTTCTCTGCTTTTCAAACAGTAATCACTATTACTCTAGGTCAGTACTCAAAATAAACTAGGAAAAAGGAATATTTCTAAAGAGCTGGGATGAAATGGCACAATCCCATTTCATTTAAGGAAATGAGATTCAATTAATTCGTGAGCTGTGTCTTTTACTTCTAAGGCAGCCTCTAGCTGATCAACAGTGGGGATACTCAGATATGCCCTGTGATCAGACTCAAATATGGGGGTCCTCCCGCCAAAGACATGGGTCACAGAATGAAAACACCAAATAAAATTTGGAAGCATAGGAAGTCATATAGACTTTCTCATCTAGAGATTATTTTTCTCCCCAGAGCTGCTGAGAGCAAGGACCAGATAGCGATGGAGACGGTCGAATTGATCCAGTCGGCAAAAGCTCTGAAATGGTGCTTGCTTTTAATTTGATTGGGAAATGTGATTTATTAATAATACAGCAAATGGTGTGGAGACAGCCTTTCATTTTCAAATATGCACTGCTGTGGTTTCACAGGACATAAACATTTATGGCTGGATGTAAAAGATCACAGTGCCTTCGTGCCAGAGTCACCCCGGCTGAACGGTGTGGTGGTGCCCTGAATAGATATGACCGAGTGGACTAAGGAACTCACGGGGCAGCGTGAGTTTGTATTACCAATCACTCCACTATTTGTAGGGAGGAAGAGTACAAAAGCAGAAGAATTTATACCAACCCTAAGGAGTTGGAATTAAGCCGGCTCTATGTGTCCTCTCTTTCCCAACATGTCTTCGCTGCAGTGTCTGCTTTCCCATGTGCTGTTCAAATGCCACCTTTTCAGTTAAGGCCATCAAATGCTGTCATCCCTACATCCCACCGACACACATATCCAGGAATACGTGCTCATTCCTCTTCTGGCTGGGCCCAATTTATTATTCCTTTGCTCCAATATACCACAGGTTGGTGAATTAGGTTATTGTCAACCTCATGCTTCAACAGCAAGTTCCAAAAAGACAGGAAATATTTCCTGTCTTACTTTCTGATATATACCAGTGCCTCTTAATAATGACCAGCACATAGCATGGAACCCAGTAAATATTTATAGATGTGACAACTATCAGTTTGGACGCAAGTCCCATTTCAGGGGACTTTTTCTATTTTCTTTGTAAATAACTGACTAGCTATTGAAAACGGCAACTCCCATCCCTTCTCCTGTGCCAGCTAGTCCACTGACAGCATTCCAAAAGAGCGAAGATCCTGTGGCTGCTCAGATAGTGTGACAGTGGTGAGTACAGGCCTGACCTACCGGAGAGTTTTGTCTTGAGCACAATCACCACCACTGTCACCGTCCACTCTACAGTTTATAAAGGAACTAAAATGGCTAGCTGACACACAAATATGGCGTGTGCATGCAGAAGCGGAAGGGAAAAACCCCCACCAGTCCTAATTGCTGACTTTGATTTATCTGTTGTTCTGACCCTTATACGAGACTCCCCATCCTGTAGACTGGCGGCAAGAAAGCTCTTACTTCAATCAGAGCAGGAACTGAGGAGCCCAGAGTCATCATTTCTCAATTATTTGCAGCTAGTCTCTGCCTTTCAAAGCGCAAGAGTGCTTCTGACCTAGTAAAATTCCCGCCACTTAAAACGTGCTTAATAAAGAGGTTTTTTTTTTTTTTACTCACTTGTTGCCCAGTAACCAGGAAGATGGACCCTTCCTTCCCATGGACCACTTGCCGGTAAATGTGATCAAGGATCAACAGCTCACTCCAGCAGTTCTGAAGCAGCTTCATTTGGTCATCAACCTACAATTGAAAAACAAAAGTGTGTGTTTTTGTTTGCTATCTTTTTGGTTTTGCATAATTTTCCTCAGAAGAGGACCAATAGGCAAGGAGGTCCCCGTCAATGACCACTCAGACACAGATGCTCAGACACTGCTGCTCCTGGAAAAACCTATTCTCGTTCAGACAAATACTTCAGGAGGTAAACTAGGCATCTGTAATCAGTGAGCTGCTGGGGAGGGCACTCCATTAGATTGTCCTGGTGAGCATTGCCGGAGCTGTTGAAGTTTGGCTGTTAGAGCTACAGGTGCCTGGATGGTCCTTGACAGACCCTGGTAGGACGATCCCAAATGGCCCATGCTCACATATGTAAGGGTTAATAAATATCTTAGCAACCTGCCAAACAGAGGAACTAGCAGGGCAGCTCAAGGGGTTTCTGGAGGTAAAGGGACAGTGGCCATATTGATCTCTGGTGTTAATTACAATTCTTGTTGGTGCTTTTTTTTGTGGGGGAGGGGTTTATGAAGGGGGGTTTGCCTGCCTCTGCCTCTGCCTCTGCCTCTGCCTCCCTGAATGCTGGGATCACCTGTGTGTGCCCCCTCTCCTGGCTCTGCAGTTTTGTTTCCCCTGTTTTTTCAAGACAGGGTTTTCTCTATGTAGCCTGTCCTGTCCTGGAACTTGCCTGCCTCTGCCTACCAAGTGCTGGGATTAAAGGCTTGAACCACCACCACCTGGCTGGCTTTACAGTTCCTAATGGTGTCTCTGAGGAGAAAGATCACCAAGGCTACTTTTGACAGTGACTCTATCACTTAGAACACCAGGACTGGGCTTGACTAAACAGTGCATATGAGGCCAGCTAGGGCTACAGGAGATCCTGTCTCAAAAACATATACATATATACATTCATGCATACATACATACAGCCTTGGCTGTCCTGGACTCACTTTGTAGACCAGGCTGGCCTGGAACTAGAGATCTGCCTGCCTCTACCTCCTGAGGGCTGGGATTACAGGCATGAGCCACTATACCCAGCTATATATATATATATTATATATATATTATATATATTATATAATATATACATATATATGAGATTTATTTTTATCTTATATGCATTGGTGTTTGGCCTGCATGCATGTCTGTATGAGGGTGTCAGATTCCCTGGAGTTACAGAGCTGCCGTGTGGGTGCTGGGAACTGAATCCAGGTGGAAGAGCAGCCAGTACTCTTAACCATCTCTCCAGCCTAAATGGGTTTTTTTATTTGTTTTTATGATTCTGCTATAAATCCTCTAAATGCCAATTTCCTTTTGGGTCAAAAGTAGTCAGGGTTACTGTGAAGGTGAAGATGGAAAGTGCTGTGTCCTGAGTTCTTCACCCATGCCCCATCTCACCCTCCAGGGAACCACATTATTCGATGACATATTTCTTTCACATACCATCTACATATCTGCGATCTAGATGTGGAGGGAATCAATCTGCCATCTCAGGTATTTGTGACAGTCCATTTCTTCTACTGTAATGTGTACCAACCCAAACCCTTGTGTGCCCAAATGCAGGGTCTCATGCCACTCATGTACAGAAGCAACACTGGCTGGTATGCCAGGGCGTGCTTTAAGGGCTGGGATTACACCAGAGTTTCTATTGCTATGGTAAAGCACACAAGAAATGGCAACTCAGGGGAAAGAGCTTCTTGCAGATTACACTTTCCCAACATAGTCCATGGCTAAGGAATTCAAACAGGACAGGAACTTAGAGGCAGGAGCTGATGCAGGGTCCATGCAAGCTGCTTACTGGCTTGCCCCCAATGGGTCTTATAGAACCCAGGACCATCAGCCCAAGGGGAGTACCACCCACAATGGGCTGGGCCCTCCCCCACCAAACACTAATTAGGAAAATGCCCTCGACTCTAAGGGCCTAGAGCTTTGCTTACAAGAATGGAGTCATTTTCTCAGTTGACATAATTACTACCCAGAGCGAAGCCTTTATGTATTAGTTTAGCTTTGGCTCACAGAACATGCTTTTAAAGTTGGCAGAATTGATACCATCCTGCGCAATTTTCAGATGGTATGATGAGGTCAAGGATGTATTTCTTGCTCCTTCCCCAAATCCAGGTTGTCTCCCAATTGTACTGGGAGGTACAAAAATTTTCTAAATAAAATTAATTTAACTCACATTAATAAAGTGTGTGGTTCTTTGTTTTGAGACAAGGTCTTAATATGTGGCATGGTTGCCTCTTAAAGTGCTAGGATTAAAAACTGGTGTGCGCTACCTCACCAGGGATTCTTTAAAAAAGCGATTCGGTGAGACTCCAGATAGTTAACACACACAAAAAAGAGCTGGTGGCCAACTTGATTTTCACAGGGCTGGGGCACACTGAACATGGTCAAAACACTGGACTTGGGTAAAAACAAGGAATTAATGGATGGCTTCTCTACTTCCATCTTCGAGAGCCATTATCAAGCCTTATCTTCTCAGGTAAGGCATGTGAAGTGGTTTTATTACGTGTATAGGATGAGACAGTTGATACGAAAGCCATTTCTAAACTGGGCAAGGTAGTGCATGTCTATAAATTCTGGCACTCAGAAGACTAAGGCAGGAGAATTGAGTTTCAGGCTAGCCTGGGCTCGAGAGCAAGTTCAAGGCAACCTGAGCTAAACAGAAGCATCTCTGATGTGGGGAATGTAAAGCAATAAACAAATGAAGAAGCAATAGGCACAAGCATCCAGGTAGAAAGTTCTGCTCATGAGGGAAAAGTGGGTTGGGGACATAGCTCAGTGGAAAAGCACCTGTCTTCAGTAGGTCTTACTTCTCCCCTCCCCCCCGCCCTGACTTCCAAATCCCAGTTATACAGACTGAAGCTAACATGGAGCCAGGTGACAGAAAAACTGAACGTCATGAAGAATCCCATTTGTGGTTTCAGAATTAGGCTTTGAACCATGGACCCTAGGGAAATGCTTTACTATTAAGGCAGGTCCAAATGGCTGTTTTGATTGTTTGGTGGGTCTATGTATAGGGCTCTGGGGTAAAAGGATTAACAAGGTTAGTGCAATCCCTGCCTTGGTGGAAATCACTTGCATGGCCCAGCACCCAGAGGGTTAGTTGACAGTGGCAATTGCCAAGTCTCCATGTGGTGTTGTGAGGGGTGGCAAGGGTGGGGGCAGTCGGGTAGGTACTTTACCCTCTGCTGGGGGTTGGCTGCAGGTGGGACACTGTGTCCTGATGATCCAGCAGCAGGTGTGTTGCTGTGCCCAAGGCAGACTCTGCAATTCTGTCTCCAATGCTCAGGGTGGTTTCAGAGCAAAGTGCAGGCTGCTCCTCAGGTTTTATTACACCCTCACATGCTATCAGCATCTTACTTCAAATTTATCAGTCTACAATAGTAATTTGGCTCCATTCATTTTTTAAAAATGTGATATAAAACTTTGATTATTTAACTCTCTCTTCAGGGAAACCCAAAAACTGTACTTTGAGATCTGTCCAACACTGACTACGCAGAACACTGTACATAATTTCTGGGAGGTGGGGCCATGCAGGCCTTCCAAGTCCACACATGGGTGCAGAATAGGGGTTTCGGTTTAAGAATCTATTTATACAGCAAGAAAACTTATTGAGACAGAGCTTGCCTTTAATCCCAGCACCTGGGAAGCTGAGGCAGGCAGATCTGTGAGTTTGAGAGCAGCCTGATTTACAGAGCGAGTTCCAGGTCAGACAGAGCTATATAGTGAGATCTTGTCCCTCCCAAAAAAGATCAAAGGGGGGGAGCTGGAGAGAAGGTGAAGTGGCTCAGAGCAGGTTCTGCTCTTACTGGATTCCCAGAAACCAAGTCAGGTGCCTCACAAATGCCTGTGGCTCAAGCTCCGGGAGACCCAGCTCTGGCCTCTCTGGGGACCTGAACTCACGTGTACATGGCCAAGCACAGACATACATACTCATAATTAAAAATGATTAAAAATACATCTTTTAAAGATGTAAAGAAAGAGTAAAGAAGCTTGTCATAGCCATGGAGGAAGGTGAGTGGACATTAAGAGACACACATTTCCTGGTCTCTCTCCTTTGTTTTCATCTGATGATCAGTCACCTATGTTTTACATCTAATAACACAAGAGACGTAGTTACTGTGAAAGAGTTTGCCCCGGTGATTGCGCAGGGAAACCGGAACACAAAACTCTAACCAATCCCTAGTCCAAGATCAGAAGCAGGAGGTGACTTTAAAATCTGCTCTGTTCTGTCCTACCCCACCCCACCCCCTTCCCTGGAAATTCCTGGAATAGGTGACACTGAGTATGTACTTCTGCAACTAGAGAATCATATTGAATTTCCTGTTTCATATTCCGTGCTGTTCATGCCATCACATCTTTGTCTCCACCTGAGAATCTCCTCTAACTTTTCTGATGCTTTTTCAGTGGAGGAGCAAATGCCTGAATCACTTCCAGTGGTTGCTCCCTTTCTCCCTGTGTATCTCAGGTAGCCACTCCCACAGGGTAAGCGGGTGTCTCCTTTAGTCCTTGTAAAATAAAGGATCATTTCTGCATACAGTGAAACCACCAGCCACTTGTGGCTGGCCTTGGTCACATCCCCGCCCCCAGGTCTGCACTCCAAGCAGGCCCTCGGTAAGGACTCTGGACTACTATAATTTACCACCCCCCGTCCACAGCATTTGAGCTTTAATTTGAAGGCACTCTGAAGAGGTTTTACTTTGCATAATTGATCCTGTGATATTTTATAAGACCTTGTGAGACTGCAACTTTATGCTGCTCTAGATGACGAAGTTGGAAAAAGATGCTGGATTCTTCTCCATCTCTAGATAACAAGTTCTGCTATTTGTGTGTGAGTGTGTGTGTGCAGTATAGTCATATATGTAGCATACATATACATATATGCATATATATATAAAATTACATCTTACCAGGAGGAAGATGAAAACAGTAACTTACTTTTTAAAAGAAAATCCTGCTGCCTTCAATGCTGTAATGTTTAGGGTGGCATTTGGGGAGCCCAAGAAGAGAACCAATTAGCTTTCAGTCCGATTACAAACTTCTCCTAGTGGTTAGCAATAGCTCCCCCTACAAGCCTTGGTCATCTGCTATAATAAAAGGAAGGGCTTATCTCAGAGAAACTATTTCTACTGTTCTTTTAGGCAGGGGTGTAAAGGGACACAAGTCCCATATTGTTATGAGGCACTACTTCCCAGAACCGGGCCTGTTAATCATTAGGAGTGTGCACATTCTCGTGCTAAGAGAGGACCTGGCAAATAATTTGAAGAAGAACTATTTATAGATCTTTCTCCACTCCACATTTAAGTTATCAAGTCTTTTGTTACCTCTTCTCCTTGCCTTTGAGCAGCTAAGAGACTGGCTGACCTCTTATTTCACTTTGCGTCTTGTAGAGAGTTGTGGTTTTATTTTGTTTTTATTTGGTCATATCCTTTCTGTTTTCTAAGTCATCCTACATGCTCCCCAATCAAGTTCCTGCACCTTCTATCATCTCTTTCAAAAATACAAACCAAACCAAAACCAAAAATCAAAACAAAAACAAAAACAAACCAATCCAAACCAAAAAAACCAAGATACCACACTAAAACAATAACAAGAAAACCCATAGAAAAACAGAGAATCCATTTTGTCTTGGCCCGGTACTGAACATGGAGCCTGCCCTGGGGTATGCTCGATATACCCAGTGTCAATCACTTGGAGAAAACAGATTTCCCCCTTTCCAGGCAGGTACATGTTGAAAATGGCTTTTCGGGTAGGGGTGGGACTTTGTGCCTCCCTTTCCATTCTCCCTTTCCGTGCCTTTTTATAAGCCACGAATCATTGTGTTAATACCATGAGAACATTCTATTGAAATAAAACAGGTGGGTTAAAGCAGACAGGAGCTTGTTTCTTGTTTTAGACCACCAGCTTCTTGCCAAGGACTAATGTTTTAAAGTAGGAGTGGATAAGGTGAGGAACAACTGAGGAAGACATAATCTGTGCTTTAAGAATTCACACACCAGCAGGGCATGGTAGTGCCTGCTGGGAGGCAGAGGCAGGTGGATCTCTGTGAGTTCAAGGCTGGCCTGGTCTACAAAGTGAGTCCAGGACAGCTAGGACAGTCTCAAAGAAGAAAGAAAGAAAGAAAGAAAGAAAGAAAGAAAGAAAGAAAGAAAGAAAGAAAGAAAGAAAGAAAGAGAAAGCAAATGAACTCACACAGCAGTGACAGGAACAGACTGTAAATCAGATGCCTAAAGGCTCATTTTGGTTACCCCAGGGTACTAGAAAGGTCAGTATGAACAGGAATTCACCTTGTAGAATCTTTTGTTGTTGTTGTTTTTAAATAATCTCTAACTTTCTGTTTGGGGGATGGAGTCTCTTTATGTAGCCTTGGCTGACTTGAAACTCACTGTGTAGACCAGGGTAGCCTTGAACTCAGAGATTTGCCTGCCTCTGCTTCCTGAGTAAAGACGTGCCACCATGGCTAGACCTTGTAGGATTTTTAAAAAATATATCTCCACCCCCATTACTCACTTCTGTTAGAATAACTCCTGAATCCAAATATACTTTCAAAGTGAAAGAAGAGGTGTATGTGTATGTGTCGGGGAGGGGGGGAAGGCAGAAAAATCAGGGTTGATGAAATGGCCCAGTGAGTTGCAGCACTTGCTGCCTAACTTGATGACCTGAGTGTTGGGACCCACAGGGCAGAAGGAAAAAGCAGAAGCCTGCCATCCTCTGACCTTCACCCACAAAACATTCCCTCCAAAATAAATAAATAAATGTAAACATGTGTGCGCAGGCAAGCTTGCAAGTGCGTGCACGCACGCTCGCTCGCACGCACGCTCGCACGCACGCTCACACGCCCCCCCCCCCCAGAGGTACTTCTTTTCCCCCTAGTTAAGAGCAAACAAACAAATCTCTGAAGGTGAGTCACCATTTTTTTCGTTCAACAATGGTGACATTTGTGTGAGTCTATTGAAAAGCAGTGAGAAAAATCGAAACCCAAGCCATCTAAAAGTCAACTTAATAAGTTACAATAAGAACCGGCTCCAGGCAAGACAGACACACGGCTACCTTAATCCTTTAGTGTTTTACAAAGAACACAGATGATTATCTGAAATCCACATAATAAACTGCTACAAAGTCCAAGCCAAAAAAAAAAAAAAAAAAAGAGAGAGATTTCACATTAACAATGATTAAACAAGCACTAAAACCAATACTGAACCAGAGAACTAACAGACAGTAAAACTCCATAGTCAGTTGATGCCATGCTGGTTAAATTTATAGTCTTTCCCTGCTCACAGATAACTAGAGGAACCCAGCAGGCTTCCAATTGTGTTCTTGCTGTTCACAGTACAAGGACATATCTGGCAACACTGTATCAGGACCCGTGCTATCCTGGCCCTTTCTGTACTTCTCCATCAAGCCTTCCGTACAGGTGAACCCTCCTAGGAGCGAAGCAGGAGTTAGAGGGCTTTCTCTAACCACCAATCTACCTCTCTTCTTTTTTATCGCACAGCCACCTGGGGGTGGTGTCTTTATCCATTTCTCTTTCTGTTAGTTCAAGACTCCCCCCAGATGGAGACAGTGAGCATGTGCCTCCCTCTTGCTGAAATCCATCATATAGGTAGACATTAGAATCATCTGGTTTGTGCATGTTCTTTGTCTGGACTTGAACTTTTTTCAAATTCCCCAGGCCTTTCTCCAAGATGCTTCAGCAGACCAGGGTGTGTAGGGTAGCATACACTGGGGCAGTCATGAGTGTGCAGGCAGATCTTCCGGCTAGGTCAAAGTAGCCAGCAGCTAGGGAGACGTGCCTCTGGCTGTGGCAAGCAGCTCTGTGCCAGCTGGTGTGGGGGTCCAGTGGTGATAAGGTTTTTCTGGCAAACCTCTTTCCTAGCTATCCCACTTCACTGTAGCTCTCTCAGGAGCCTAGCTATCCCACTTCACTGTAGCTCTCTCAGGAGCGTCACCTACTTGCTGCATCTTCCTGTGGGCACACTAGGCTAGAGCAGCTAATAGAAAACCAGTTGTCGGATTGTGTGCCAAGCTTTCATCCCAGCAGCTTTCTGCATCCTAACATAAGGGCTTTATGGATCACATTGAAGCTATTTTTCCGTGCCGGACATTGGAGTTAGAGCCTCATGTGCGATATACAAGCCTTCTACTACTAACCTTTTCTGCGGATTGATTGACAACAGGACCTACTGTTTCCCAGGCTCTTCCTGAACTCGCTCTGTAAGCACATTTGGCTATCGGACCTAAGATCCGCTGCCTCAGCCTCATAAGAAGCTGTGTCGTGAGACCCACCTGTTTATACACTAGAAAAAAAAGCCAATAAAGTGAAGCTCTATATCCACAAACCTCTTAATCCGCACAACACTCGATGAGGCTGACTAAACAGGAACCCTCTTTTGCTAATGGGGAAAGTGAAGCTCAAAAGTTATGTAATTTTTATAATGGGGCTCTGCTAAACTAAAGAGCCAGGATTTAAAAAGCTCATGATTTAGTGACCAGAAATATTTATATAATATCACTTCTCCCAAGAATACTCACAGGCTGCCTGAAGTAACCTTCAAATAGCTGTGTCCTTCGGAGTCCTCCCTGACCTGCTCTGGCCCTGACACCCATGCTTCTCCTCTTTTCCTGTAACAGATTCACCTCTAGATGGTGATTTTTTTTTTTTTTTGCCAGATTCGCAAACTGAGTGAGGTCTACAAACATGATGGTGTATAGACTTGAGAATTAAAATATTGACAATACCCCTTCGCTGCTTAAGAACAAGGCCAAAAATGAAAGCTCTCCACCTGCCGCAACACCATTACCTGAAGTAACAGGAGAGTTGCTGCCATAGGCTACCTTAGTCTCTGCCTCGGGCCCCACCAGTGGCGTGGAGCCGGAGAATAAGAGTGCAGCAGCACTCGGGCAGTGTCTAAGACCCTGTCAGTGGACAGAAAACTACAGAGCACCGCCTAGAGCCCTAGACCTCAGGATCTCCTAATGGGAGCACAGGGACTGTCCAACAGTGGACATTCACAGTTAGGAAGAGTCCTCAGCAAGCTCTCCACATCCCCTAGGAAGGAAGGAAGCCGGGGGAGTCTGTGGCTTGTCTCAACTACTAAAACCGTTAACTTTCTTCAGTCTCGTGCTTCCGGGAGGCACACTACGTCATTCAGACTATCTGTGAGGGCCTCGTGCCTCATTTCAAGGGATGTGAATGTGGCTGCTTTCCGTGAAGTTGTGCTCGTGCCAGGGAGTAAATCTGAAATGCTAAGAGATCTCTCTGGGCTTATTGGATAAAGCTGCACAGACATGTAAATATTAGATATTACTCTTGAGAAAATGCTTGTAACCCCAGCACTGCAGAGGTTTGGTCTGCATTGGAGGGTTCTTTCTAAAAACCTATCTCCAGTTCCCAGCACCCACATGGTGGCTCACAGCTGTCTATAACTACATGGGTTTCAATTCCCTCTTCTACTGTGAAGACATGTATACAGACAAAACCCCCAATACATAAAAATAAATAAACCTTTAAAAAAGACAGGAACTAGTTGACCTGAAACCACTATCTTGTCAGATTATGCACACATTCCAAATCGACAGTAAAACTAAACAGTATATTCTGGATTCCCTGAAGACTTGATAAATACGTGACCAGGTTCTTATGTGAAGATCTTACGAAGAATAGGAGAAACAAGGCTTGGTTTTGTAAACTAGTGCATAGCACAGTTTAGTGTGTGAGACTCCATGGCCAAGGAACTCCAAGTCAGGGCTGTGACAAAGAATTTAACAGAGCTGGACTCAAGCTATGCTCACAGTCAATGAGATCCATGTAAACCAGGGACAAATACATAACAAGCACTTACACAGCATGGGTACAGTGGCATCTAAATCAATAAAAGAAAAAAATGAGATGCTAAGTGAAATAAGGGAAAAGGTACAGGTGATGAAAAAGGCTGATGAACTAGAAAAATATTTTGAAGTAGACGGATGTCGAATACTTTCTAGAGCTTTTTCTTGCTGGGCACAGTGGTGTCAGCGGCCATTACCTAGTCCCCCTTCTTCAGTTCAGAAATATCCTCTGTGTAATTAAAGCAATGCTCCCACCTGTTTGATCTGGAAGACGATATGCAAACAGGAAATAAATTCCTTTTAAGGAGATGTACTGGCTAGTTTTATGTCATTTTGATACAAACTAGAGTCATTTGGGGGGAGGGGTCTCAGCTAAGAAAATGTACCCACTAAATTGACATGTGGACAATCCAATTTTCTTGACTGATAATTGATATGGGAGGGCTCAGCCCTCGGGGATGACAGTTTTGAGTGCTGTGAGAAGGCAGTCTGAGAAACCTATGAGAAGCTGGTTAGTTGCGCTCCTCTGTGGCCTCTGCGTAAGTTCCTGCCTCCAGGCCTGGAGTTCCTGTCCTGACTTCCCTAAGTGAAGTAAATATTTTTTTTAGGGGGCTAGAAAGATGGCTCAGTGGTTAAAAGCACTAACTGTTCTTCCAGAGGACCAGGGTTCAATTCCCAGCACCCACATGTCAACTCACAACTGTCTTGTAATTCCAGGATCCGACACCCTCATACACAAAGAGTTTTTAACTGAAATAAAATTACCCCACTTTGCTCTTTCCTTTTCCTCACTCCAGCTCTTCCCAGTTAACCTGCCTTAATCCCTGCCCATGAACCCTAACTCAGGTTGACAGCCTCTTTTCTTTACTATATATACATATACATGTATGCATAGGCATGCACGCATGAACGTGAGCATGCACACATACACACACCTGATCCATTTTGTGGTTTGTGTACATGGCTTCAAGGCTGACCATTATGCACTGGATAACTGATAAGGGACTCATTCTTGGAAGAGGCTAATTCTCTGTTTCCACGCAGCCATTAGTTGCCTCTAGTTCTTTGTCTAAGCGGGTGGGATCCCATGGAAATTTCCCTCTTCCATGTTAGCGTGTGCATTTGTATTGTCATTATTCCACCACACCTGGAGACGATGCAGTAGAACAACAGATCATTCAAAACAAAGTTCCAACTGATACATCTATGGCATATTTCCTGGAGGTATGTATGGCTCAGGGATCATGGAAGGAGGGTCAGAAACACCATAAGGGCCAAAACATCAGGAAGTCTGCTTTGAAACAGTCTCTTCTAGAAATGACTGCGTAAACCCAAGCTGCTTTCTATCATGGTGCTTCATCACAGAAATCCTAAGTAACAATGTATTTTCTGTTGGCTTAATCTCAATGTGGAGAAAGGATTTGTGAATATGGTGACATAATTATAATCAGGCAATGAGGTTATGTCTATAGCTCTCTCTTCCAGTCACTTAACAGTAAGGGTGTCACCGGGCTGAGAATTGTGGGAGTTTGACAGGCCAATTGTCTAGCATCTCAGATTAAGACATTGGAAGAAGGTACTTACTACCCCATTCTTGGTGAAATAGAGAAACACAATTGAGGTCCTTGAGATGACAGGGTAGAGGAGAAAGAGACAAGGTGGGAAATATTCTACAGAGCATGCTCTCTGCCCGCTAAGGTCACTTAATAATTGTCCTTTCTAGAATGCATTTCAAAGTCTTTTTAAAAAGTTTAAAGGGCTTTAAACCTTTTTGAGGATAACATGCCCTTGGTCCTTCATCTGCATGCTCCAAGCAGGCAACTAGCCAAAAGAAGGAGGAAAAATAAACCCAGTGGCCTAAATATCTCTCGCCAAAAACACAACTAAAATTAGGACAGAAGTAAACCCACAGACCCTAGGGAGTATTCAGTGATGGGAATTCTCTGGGCACAAATATTCCTAGGAGCAATTTTTTTTTTTTTTTAGTTCCTCGGCAATACACAACAGGACTTGTTCCTTGACGCGATTCAAATTCCTCATACAGGTCACAGTGCCAAGTGTAGGTTAAGTTTGCTCTGTCTTCAGAGACACCCAAAAATGGGTTCACAGAAGAGGCCAGGCTTAGCAGTTTGATCTCAAGGTGCAGAAAGGTTATTTCCAGGTAAAACCAAACAATTTTTGCTTTGTGAAAAGTTTTTCAACAGTATATATTGGGAAATATTTATCCAGGCACACTAATGCTAAATGGTTCACATGAAAACTCCCTGTCCTTGGCAGTGTGAACGGTACCCCCACACACAAACACACACTTACTGCTTAGTGAGTCTTCACCATTATCTTCTAGGCTGAGCCTGGTCCAGGTCCTGTGATATGTCTGTGTTTAGCTAGTATTTACTTGTTCAAGACAAAAATGTTTAAGTGCTTTTGGTCCAATGATTTCATTTGAAAAAATAATTCAGGATGGGTGGGCTATAATTTTGGCACATTGACTGCCAGTGCCAGAAACAGAGGAGGAATCCAAGAATCCCACCCTTCACCTCCCCACCACACCCCCGCCATTCCATTATGCTTGTTATAAAGGAGCAGCCTCCCTGTTTTGTCTTAAAAATATGCCTGTTTTAGGGTTGTTTGTTCCTTGGGTGTGATAAAGTCTTTTGTTCCTCAAAGACTCATGTGATAAAGACTTGGCCCACAGCTGCTGGTGCTACTTGGTAGATGCGAAACCTTTGGGAGACGGGACCTGTGGATCTCCACCACCCCACCCCCAACCACCAAACAGTCCCCGGGCATCTTAAAGTGAGCAGCCTTCTCCACTGTAAGTGCCCATGGCTCTATGTACCATCACCTTACCAAAGGGCCAAGAGAGAATAAGATGGCCACAGTTCTAACCCAACAAACCAGCCAAAATGAATGTTTCTGCATGTTAAGCGCATGTTATCAGGTATTTGTCACAGTTGGTAGGAGGAGGCTAAGAGTCTCCTGGATGACTTTGTACAAGAAGATATGTTCACATTGCTTTAATATCTCTATTGCAAATATAAAGAAATTTGTGATTTGGAAAATAAGGACGTTTGCAAAGTTGCAAAACCAGACAACAAATAATAGAACGTTGGATGTTCTTTCCCTGGAGGAGACTGAGAATGGAGAGCTACTATCTGCTGAGTCCTGCAGGGGTTTGCCTTACGATCCGATTGAAGAAGGAACGGGGTTTTCCTGGGATTGACAGAATGAAAGTGCGGAAACTGCAGGTTACACTGTCACTTCTAAAGAGCCCACACTTAGTTATGTGATACATAAAGAATTACCTGGTTCTTCTATCAATCTTTTTAGGCAAGTAAGAGCTTAATTTGATCATGGAGTCTTTTTACCTGTGGCTTTCAAAGACCAGCATGGTGAAAGTGAATAATTTTCATTGTCATGATTGACAGGCCAGCAGATTGTAAGAAATGCCATTGCGGGCCTTGATGGCCCAACATCTGAACCATTTACCTTCAAACCTTCTTTAGCCCTGCCCTCTTACTTCAGTGAGGCTCCTAGCTTCTTGACCTCCCCATAAGCACTTATGTAGTCACCGGGGAGGGGCATTATTTGAATGGATTAGAGGGACTAGGAGGTATAGTCTTCTTGGAAGATGTATGCTATTGGGAGTGGGTTTTGGGTTTCGAAAGCCCATGTGAAGCCCAGGTACATATTCCTTCTCTATCCTTATCATTTCTCTCCCTCCCTACCCCTGACTACTGATCAGTACTCAGCTACTGCTCCAGGGCCATCCATGCCAACATGCTCTTTGCCGTGATGATAATGGACTAAACCTCTGCAATAGCAAGCAGGTCCCCCAGTTAAATGCTCTCCTTGACAAGAGTTGCCTTGGTCATGGTGTCTCTTCAAGGCAATAGAACAGTGATCAAAACAGTCTCCTGGTGATTCTTCACTGAAGGAGCTAGTCCTGTCAATTACAGAAGACCTATATGGCTAACCAGTGTCTCATTCAGCTGCCTGTAGCTTGGCAGAATGGAGTACAGATCCTAAACTTCAACTAAAGGACCTAGACCTAAATCAGGGTCCTATTACTACAAACACACTGCTCATCAAACACCAGTCTCAATTGATGTCTTCCTTCTGCCAGTTAAAGGAGAAGAGATCCTGTGGTGTTGGAGGCAATGAGTTTACACTCAGTGAAGTTACACCTTAAGATAGTGGTTTTCAACCATGGGTCGCGACCCCACAGGGGTCATCTATCATTATGGTTCATCACAGTAGCAAAATTATAGTTATGAAGTAGCAATGAAAATAATTTTATGGTTGGGGGTCACCACAAGCATATGAGGAACTGTATTAAAGGGCTGCAGCATTAGGAAGGTTGAGAATCACTGCTCTAGCTTAATTCTAAATCAATTCTTTTCACCTTTCATATTTCTAGGTAATCTTTCCTTTACTCACTCTCTAAAAATCTACAACTATTGTGTTCATTGCGAATGAGGAAAGAGCCCAACAAAGCCTGTAAGAATTTATGATTGACAGATACTGTGGTATCCAGAACACACAACAAAGGTATTATATCCAGAATCTCAACAAAGGTGGCCATGAAGACAGAGTCGCACGCTATCATTCATTAATTACCATGTAAAAAGACAGATGAATGCTGATTGTAATAAAGAATGTTTTTCTCTTAGAGATGGAGAGGGATGGAGTCCCTGCTCCCTGTCCAAAAGGGGGGGACGCAGGAAACTGTACTCCTCCAGCTTTCAGAGTAGCAAACTGCTTGATGCGTGGCTCCGCAAGAATGCGTGTGCTATTTATAGGAAGAACTTGTTTACAGTTGCCATGTACGTGCACAGTCACCAGAAGGACAGAGGAAGAGCTGTGTGGCCGCCAGGTGCTTCTGCATGCGCCTGCTCATAAGTGCTGTGTCTGCACAGTGAATCCCCAGCGAGAGCTGGTAGGCTGCTTAGCTGGAGTGGGCTGGTTGATTTTTGATGAATAAGAAGGTCATGCCGTCAAGCCACGGAACAGAATAGATTCACTAGCCAATGGCTTCTACACTGTGCAGACAGGTGTAGACCTGTGAGATGACCGTCACACAGCCATCACACATAGTCCTGTTTTCACGCACACCAAGGGCTGCCCTCAGCGGTAGGGTGCTAGTCCACTGTGGGCAAGATACAGCTCCCTTGCCTCACCTCAAATCTTCATCCAGCTGCTCCTAAATACTCCATTGTACGTGAAATTTAAACAGCATTGTGGAATGGGTGGCGTTTTGGGTACTGGAGTATTAAACACGTATGGTCAGACGCTGTTAATGTTAGTCTGTGAGATGTCCTCACCTCTGTGATGGGGCCACCACGCACAATTTAGAAAGCGAATGTCTCCAGATCTAGGATGTACCACTTGCTGTTATGACCAGTCAGAATTCTTCCTGGCCAAAAAGTATTTTAAAGTCTTTCTTTATGATGGTGCATGACCTTTCCCTAGAGGATATCCAGGAATAATCACAGCCTCCTCACAGGACAGAGTTCCTAACAATTTGCCAGTGAACCTAGCCTTGCTCCCAAGGCCAACTGCATTAAGACAGCACTGTTCTATATCAGCCTCTTGGTGCATTTTTTCAGCAGCATTGGACCTCTGATATCTTGAGTCCATTTCTGTGGTTCAGAGACTCAGACAGGTCTGGATAAGAAGCAAACTGCATCCCCCTCCTTACTAGGGCCATCTGCTTTTGCAAAGGTGGTGCAGAAAAAGCAGCTTGGAATCATAGCTATTTAAGATAGTCTCCATTCGGAGCTGGGTTTAATATACCCCTTCCTGCCATTTTCACCCACAAGGCTTCTCTGAGTACTATACTACTCTTTCTCAAAGTACTAATGACCAAGCACTAAGAGGTTGTTTTTCATAGCTGACATTCGAAATGACATTTAAAAGACATCTTCTTGTAAAACAAAGAACACGGTCCACACTACAAAGACCACCTATTCTGCCAAACTGTACTTCCTAAATGAGGAGATGATCCTAACGCCAGGAGACAAACAGGCTGCCTGAATGAGGATGAGAGCATCCTCCTTGATAGACTCCTCAGGCTAAGAGCTAGCCATCTCCATTCACACGCTGTCCAGCCAGTTCAAGGAGGGGCGTGCCAATGAGCCCTCAGATCAATATGGTGAAGTATGGAGATTGATCTCATCCTGGAGTGAGTGCATTGATGAGCTCCTCCACATGACCTTTGCTCCCTAGTACAAATTAGACTCTCCCACAAACCACAATCTTGCACAGGGACCTTCAGTGTTTGCTTGCTTTTAATAAAGCACACTGCAGGCTGACCTCAAAGATGACTATGGAATATACCCCATCTTACAGATGAGGAGGTCATGAAGAATATGTCTGTAATTATGATACCACCAATGCATAAATAAAGTTATTATTTTAAGACTTAATTTTTTTTATTTTGTTATTACAGGTACGCTACATTTCTTGGCAGGAAAAGTCTTGCTTGACATAATTCTCTCTTAAAACTTTGGGGATATCCAGCTAAGCATAAGATTTGTGTTCTCAGACCCTAATACATATACAGTCCAGCTTGGGATCTCATAATGACTCAGTTGGACTCTGTGTGTCGAATAAAATGAATAGCACAGCACTGCTGATGGTTTACATACCACACTCTGAATAAAAATCTCTAGAGAGCTGCAGCAAACCCACATGTGTCCATGTGAGCGTTGCTTCAAATGTTGTGTTCATACACTAACACTGTAGGCAAAGGATGTAGATGAAGGTCTTATGCTCTAATTACAGTCCAGGGTAGGCACTGTGGGATCAGATGGTGCATACAAATCTAGGCTCCTCCAGGAGCCAAGAAAATCAGTGTGAAGTTGGGCAGACAACACACTCACTGAGCCTTAGTTTATTCCCACTTCTGGCAAGTTCTAGCTAATATTGAAACATTGTCCCCTATTTTATTGTGAGGGCTAATTGAGCTAATGTGTGAATAGGACTTGAGACAAAACTGGTGCTCGATAAATAACAGCTACTATTAGAACATATCACTATTCCTCTATGAGCCCTGGCTCCACCAAATACGCTAAAGGAAGTAAATCACAGTCAAAGTTTGGACATGATCTCCTCGATTAATTCTTTTACCTGCCTTGGGAGTTAATCAGAAACCTTAGCTGTCAGAGAAACCCAGACAGATCCATGTAAATCCAACAAGACCTCCTCTCTCTCCCTCCTCCCCTGTGTGTGTGCGTGTGTGTGTGTGTGTGTGTGTGTGAGGATGAGCCTGTACTGGGGGAGGTAATGGTAGCTGGATCACTGAGACATGCTGTGCCCGATAACTAATGAGGCTTACATACACGTAGTTCATAACCAGTGCTCCCTTTCACCCTGAGCCAGGAGTACATCAAAACACCAAACCAAAACAACAATAACAAACCACTGACTGAGAAGAGTTTGGGTGCCAAGAAGGGTTCTTTTTCCTTCAGGGTCTTCCTCATTATTCCACTCACTGACTTGAAAACTTCCAAAGTTGAAGCTACACCTGGTAAAATACCTAAAATCTCATCTTAGAAGCCTGAACTAGAACAATCGCAACCAAGATGGAGGCCAGCCTAAGTAAGGTAGCAATTCCCCATCTTAAATCAATGAATGGAAAACAGGTATGCAGCTCAGTGTAGGTTGTGAACAAGGCCCTAGGTTCCATCCCAGTTCCACAAAAAGAAAACCCAAGATCGATACAAAAAATTTTCTCTTTGGGGTTTATAGTCAGTTGGCATCAAGCTTTCTCAGTCTTTCTCAGTGAGTAGCTATCACAAGAGCAATAATATCTAAGTCGGCACTTTTATAAGTCTGGTTGGAGAGCATAAGAGGTTAAAACTATTTTCTCCGATGTCATTTGCCCTTTCAACTCTCCTGACCCACCACCTCTTGGGAACCTGGAGGCTACGGATGTAATGACATCATCACTCTGGCGGAATAGGTGCTTTGGGGATTCTCCATTTTAGCTCTTACTACATTAATTTTGATAGTCCTAACTGACAGAGCTGTGGGGTGTAGCTTAGTTGTACAGCAAGCACTCAGCGGGTGGAAGACCAAGGTTCCATCCCAGAACCAAACAGGGGGAATTGTTCTTGTTTGCAAGAGTACCAAACATCTGCAATCAAAAGGTTTGAGGATCCCTCCTTAAATCCATCTCAATCATTTCTGTATCATCATAAGTGGGTTTTGTCGACCATTAGGTTCAAATGTTTGGGTTATGAGGCAAATGGCAATGAGCAGAGGTTGGGGACACAGATGTGTGAGTCTGGGAGAAAGGATGCTCTGGCAATCTTTACTGGGTGTGGTGAGGTGAGGTGGGACAGCTCTGAGGCTCATCTTAATCCATCCTATCAGCTTGGGTCTGGGGCAAGGAAGGGCCGGAAGATACTAAAGGTGTGTTGCCTGTTTTTTTCCATGTGGACAGGAGAACGTGTGAATGGTATGACCATATCACAAAGCAGAGCTAACCGCTGGAAGGAAAGGGTGTGTTGAATGGAGTATGGGGATGGAGAGATGTGGGTGGCTGAAGGAGGTTCTAGATAAACATTCCAAAGGCTATTTATTGTACAAGCTAAAAGACAGAGGCCACACAATAATGCCCTTTCAGCTACCTCAGAGACTAAAAATTTTCTTTGTTTGTGTGTCTCCAGTTTTAACCTAGGTCAGGGTTACAGAAGAAAAAAAAAGGCTCAAGTTTGCTGAGATGGGACCCTCTGTTACGGGACATCTATTATTAAATACATTTGCCATATTGTAAGGTAATTAGTGTGCTTTTTAGTTCTAAAATAGTTTCCGGAACTCATTCTCTCCCCACCCTCATACCTTTCCATTAATAATAGACTTAATTACTTGGCATAAATAATACTTGTTTGGCATACTAATAAAAGAAATGCTAAAACACTGAACAATAAGTGAATCATATTATACTCAGGTGGATCTTTTCATCCTTCCACACCCCCTGACTTCCAGGCAGGGGTTTAGTATCTTCACTGTTGGGATAGAGAGAGATATATATACACACAGTGCTCCTGAATAAAAACTCCACTCCCTTCAAGTCTCCACCATCCTTTAGAGGTGACTAGCTTAATCACTGAAATGGGAGAGTCATACACTCACAGTGGTTGTCATTGTGGGATGTCATTGTGGGATGCTGTGAGATTTTAACTTTCAGGGCATCCAATATCTGAACCAGGAGCCCTCTGGCACGACAGAAGAGAATCAGCTATGCCCAGCGCCTTGAGCCAAAGTCAAGCATTCCTTGAGTAGGTCAAACACAGCATGGCAGCATGTTTAGGCTTGGATAAAATTGATATTTCCTGAATACATACTATCTATCAGGAACTTGATTTGTGTTAAGTCATTTAATCCTCAGTAAGATTCTGAAAGAGGTTAACTGTGTGTTACAGCTGAGAGAACCTGCAAACTGCTCATAAGCTGTAACCAGGAAGGGATGTATGGCCACTTCCACCCCAAGGTTTTTCCCCAACTACAACTATGCAGAAGCATTTCTTATGGGTTGGGGATACTATCTTGGGTCCTCTTGGAAGCCACTCTGGGTCCTCTGCTTGATTTACATCTTCAGGTTTTAACATACTTCTGGAAATAAGTCCTATGATCTAACTTTTATTTCATGTATAGATTAATAGCGGTCAGCCACATCATCATTTTGTGCCTGGAAAACATGGTCCTTCACTGTAAGCAAACTTGTTTTCCTCTTATATCTCATAGCTATGGCTGGAGTATACACTACATATAATTGAATTTTTTTTATACCAGAAATGTTTATTGCTCTTCTGTTATCAACTAAATTAATTAAAGATGCTAATATAAAGAAATGAATACACTGCTAATGAAGTTGCATACTGTACCTATCCTTTTGTGATCCGTCCTCTTTAAGTTATAAACTAGGTGTTCATAGCCAGGCAGCGGTGGCACACGCTGGATCACGCACCTTTAGTCCCAGCACTCAGAGGGCAGAGGCAGGGAATTCTGAGTTCCACAATAGCCAGGGTGCCACAAAGAAACGCTGTCTCAAACAAACAAACAAACAAACAAACAAACAAACAGGGTGTTTATCATTGAAAAATTAGGGGGGGACAGTTAGTGAAATGGCTCAGTGGGCAAAATGTTTGCCGTGAAAGTTTGACAGCTTGAGTTTGATCCCAAAAGCCAACATTAAAAAAAAAAAAAAAAAAAGAGAGAGAGAGAGCCAGGTGTGGGGGCACAGGCCTTTAATCCCAGCACTTTGGGAGGCAGAGGCAGGCGGATCTCTGCAAGTTCAAGGCCAGCCTGGTCTACAAAGGTCCAGGACAGCCAGGGCTACACAGAGAAACCCTGTCTCAAAAAACCAAACCAAAAAAGAAAACAAGACAAACATACAGTTATGAACATTTATAATCTCATCATCCTAAAGCAAGATGGACCAGCTGGCTAAGAAAAGAGCTCCTGCCTCAACAATGTAGGAGAAAAGCAACCCTTGAAATTTATTCCATGTCCTTCACACCCATGTCATGGCGCGCACACACACACACACACACACACACACACACACACTTCTCTTCAGAGCATTACCTTTGCTTTGACCTTCAGAAAACAACACTAATACCAGGCACAGTGGCAAATATGTCTGCCATTCCAGCACCTGGGAGGCTGAGATAGGAAGGCTATAAATTAGAAAGCAGCCTGGGCTACATGGCAAGACCCTGTGTCCCTGTCTCTAATGAAGAAATGAGACAAACAACAACCAAACAGTAACAGAACTAACTATTGAAACAACCACAGAGCATCCATAGGCAGGAAAACCACCCTTCTCAATCAGATCGGAGTGGGACATCATAAAATGTCCTAAGGTTCAGCAGAGAGAGCAAACAGTCTGAACCTCATGAGTTAGGCTGTTGGCCAGCTTAGAGCAGGGTTCAATTCCTGTGCAATTCAGTGCAGTTATCTAAAATGAAAACTTAAGAGTTGCTGGTAGAGATTAAATGTGCTCTTCAAAGCAGGAGGATAGCTTATGGAAGTTGGTTCTCCCATCATGCAAACCCCAGGGATGGATGGAACTCAGAATGAATTTTACCCTACCTCCTATATAAATAAACAAGTGTAAACTTAAGGAAAATTAAGGCTAGAAATATAGCTAATTGGTATGGTAGAGTGTTTACCTTATGTACATGAGGCCCTGGGTTCAATCACTAGTACTGCAACAATAAAATTTCTTAAAATGAGAAAGAGCAATCCATTAATAAACGTTAACGCCTTTTCAGGTGCACAGCCAGGGTTTTGAGGGTTCCATTGAGAAGATGACAGCTAATGACAAGAGCCTGACGGGACTAATCAATTATTCAGGTCGACATTAGATGCCTGCTATACACAGAAACAAGGGAATTCTGTCTCCCTGAAGTGATGTGCTAAAACCATGAGTGGAAAACACTCTGCTGTGAAATGGGAAGCCAAAGCAGCTGTGCTGAGCAAGACCCTCCCTCCAAATAAAGCAGCCACTTGAGCGCACAGTAGACACAAGAAAGGCTTTTTCCGGTTTGAGCCAGGAGTAAAGGCTGGCGGGAGACAAGGTCTCATATAGCCCAGGTACCTCACATTCACCATGAGGGAGAGATGAGACCTTGAACTTGCTCCTCTCATCTCCATCACCAAGTGTTTGGATTACAGGAGTGTGCCACCATTCATAACTCTATGCAGTGCTGTGGCTTGCACCCAGGGCTCCTGCCTGCTGGGCAAGCATTCTACCACGGCACTACACTTCCGACATGTCATATACATTTATGATAACAATTATATAGGCTGGTCCATAGCACCCAATGGACCAAAACACCACTAGAAAATAATCTTTGTTGTGTTGTTCTACTTCTTCAAAGAAGTTTCAGAGTTATATACACAAATATGATCATAATTTTTTTTTAGATTGTAAATACTGATCTTTTAAAAACTTCAGCCGGGCATAGTGGCGCACACCTGTGATCCCAGCGCCCTGGGAGACAGTGACAGATAGATCTCTGTGAGTCCAAG
This sequence comes from Pachyuromys duprasi, assembly GCA_028658305.1. NCBI lineage: Eukaryota > Metazoa > Chordata > Mammalia > Rodentia > Muridae > Pachyuromys > Pachyuromys duprasi. The sequence goes on along the minus strand of CM053757.1, from coordinate 3,017,495 downwards.
GCTAGCCTAGTTTACAAAGCAAGTCCAGGACAGGTGGGGCTATTAAACAGAGAAACCCTGTCTCAGAAAGAAAGAAAGAAAGAAAGAAAGAAAGAAAGAAAGAAAGAAAGAAAGAAAGAAAGAAAGAAAGAAAGACAAAAAACAAAACCAGAAAACAATGTCAGCCAGGCATGGGGGGAGGGGGGGGCAGGTCTTTAATCCCAGCACCCAGATGGCAGAGGCCAGGTACATCTCTGTTTAAAGCCACTTGGTCTAAATAACAAGTTCCATGTCAGCCACGAGAATACAGTGAGACCCTGCCTTTAAAATAAAGATAAAAGGAAAGGAAGGAAGAAAGGAAGGAAGGAAGAAAAGAAAGAAAGAAAGGAAGAAAGAAAGGTACAGGTACAACTGATTCTCTATTTAGCATCTTTCTCCTAATCTGAAAAATTTCCCAGACAAATGAAAACAAAAATTTTCTTCTAGACGCTTTGAGAAGGCTGTCACTTATGTGTTATTCCTTCCCTCCAATGAGAACTCCCTGGCACGGGTGTGTGTGTAGAAAAGCCAACTCTTCAATAGATTGAAGCCATAGGAAAACCAGTAATGGATGCAACCAGACACCTGCTGACAAACAGTGACAAATCCCACTGACACTGTGGTGACCCCCAGTTAGTCAAGATTTAATTAAGGGGTATAATTAAGTCAGTGGAACAGAACACTAATGAGTGTTTTTTTAATATGGGTAATTACGTGTAAAAATACAAAGTGTGATGGAGACCTAAATATATCATTAAATGAACAGTATAGAATAACAAACAGAGTGTGAAGTATGCCTAGTCCATTGCTGTTAGAGACAAGAAGGTTGACTGGGTTTCAGGTTGAATAAAAATCAGGCAAGTTTATGTTGGCTTCATGCTGGGTTCATTTGTTATTCTAATTTTGCAGTAATAAGCAGCTATGTGTATTAAGACCTCATTTTTTTCAATGGAGATGCCATTGGCTTTGACGTCCTTTTTGCTTTTAACATTTTGTCTCAACTGCAAATGAGCAATTAAGATGCTGTTTGCAACTAACGGTTTGCTTCTTATGAATCGGCTTATAGAGGTGTCCGTCTGGGCTAGGAGACTGACAGATGTGGGGACAGCAGAGTTACCACAGCTCCGCTGGCTTCCTTTTCAGCCAGCTATGCGGATTTCTCCGGTTTGATCTCTGCCTAAGGAGTTGACCTAACCCACAGGACTGGAATCTACTGATTGAAAATACCATGTGAATATCACTGAAATGAAATGAGTAATTTTTCAAACAAGCAAAAGGAGATTTTTGGGTCATTAGCCAAAAATAGAGTGACTTAACCACAGGCTGTGCTGTGACTGGAATGCATGGTTGTGTGTGCTTGGGACCTCACTTCTGCTGTGAGGATGTTGTCTGCGGTACTTCCAGTTGGTGGCGTGAAGCCCTTAGCAGCCTTTATGCACGTAACCAAGCAACAAGTGGGAGCGCAGACTCTCGACCACCACCCCTGGCTCAGCTCTATATACAATCTGGGATTTGGACTCTTTCATTTAAAACGTATTCCATTTTCCCCCTGAGATACTAAGCATGCCTTTCCAGCCTTCCTGCTTCTGAGCTAACCTCTACTTGGCAATATTCCAAAGCAAAAGCAAAAGCAAAAAAAAAAAAAAAATCTTCATTATTAAAAGAAACCAATAGCCAGATGCCGCCACAAAAGAATTGGGCCTGACTTTCTTGTTCCCTTTCCTGTACTGCTGAGCATGGAACCAGAGCCTAGAACATGCCAGGCAAGTTTGCTCCCTCCCAGCTGCCTCCATAGCCCTGGTCTTGATTTTAGACAAATAATTACTGTGATAAAGGTTTCTTATAAAGTATTGATCTACGGTACGGCAGTCCTACACATTCAACGGATCAATTCGTACATGCTACTCAATATCAGACTTGTCTAATATTACCTTTTGAAGATAAGTACTGATGAGTCCAGCATGATAATGGAAAATGAGAAGTTTTTTTCCATGTGAAGAATTTGTTTTTGACAAAGCTGTTGAGGATAAAAATTGCCTTGGATAGAATTTTGATATCTCACGCAGTGGTGTGGGAACTCACCAGACAGGATAGTGCAACACAAAAACAACTGAAGAGAAAAGCCAGCTTTGGTTTAGATGGTGAGTTTATGGAACTCGTTTTCCCTTAATGCTGGCCATAAAAATAGCATTATCTCGGGGAAGGCTAGTATAGCAGTTATCAGGCACAATAAAGGCAAAGATTTCATATGTACACACCCCGAACCAGGTTAATAATTAATTACAAAATACTATAAATTAAAGCCTATAAGAATTCCAAATATTTTCATGAATATTAACCCTATAAACCCTGGGAGGCTGAGACCAAATTTTTAAAAATAGCCTTATTCTCTCCTGTAGCACTTTTAAGAAACACAAGTTAATTCAGGCAATCCATTCATCTAGTGACCAGCTCAATTTATTTGTGTAGCTTTTCAGCCATTGTGTGGGGAGAACACTGTGTGATGTATCAGAAAAATTAATCATCCCTTTCCAACTGTCCCCTTCCCTCCAAAAGTACCTTGAACACTTGCTGTTGTTTTCTTGAGACAGGGTTTCTCTGTGTAGCCTTGGCTGTCCTGGACTCGCTTTGTAGACCAGGCTGGCCCAGAACTCATAGCAATTCACCTGCCTCGGCCTCCCAGAGTGCTGGGTTTACAGGTGTGTACCACCGTTCCCAGTTTTGTGCTTTGAACTTTTTGAAAAGGGTTGTTTGTTTGATTTAAGATTACGCCGTTGGCTCAGAACGTAAGGGAGATGACAACACTTACACAATGAAAAGCCTTCTGACTGGCACTGTCTTTCAAGCAAGCAGCTTTGGGAATCTAAAAGGCTGGAATTTTAGATGGAGCTCATCTTATGAGATGGAGCCCCATGGCTGGTCCTCTCTGCGGGGACAGCCTTTGTCAAGTTGTATACAAATGAACAGAACTGTCTTTTGCCCAATGGCTGCCTCCTGCTTCCAACTAACTACTAAAATAACGACAAAACTCCAACAACCTGGCCAGGAGCTTGCACGTGTCCCCTTCTTAAAGGCAAGGAGAGGCTAGAGGAGGGCTCAGCAAAATTTTTATGTAGGGGAGCAGGCCCAAGGAAAACTCACACGCCATAACCAATTGTGGACAGTGGGTCATCTATCAGGAGACAAATGCAGGAACTCCAGAGTGCCTCTCCTCAAATGAAATAATATATCTTTGAAAGCCAATGCCCGTTTTAGGCCCGAGGCCCATATATCAAGCCTGAGAGGCTTGTGGAATCGCTCCAGGGCCATTAACCTTCCACCTGTTTCCCCTTGTCCTTCAGGATGAGCCCCTGCCCTTGATTTTACTCCCGTCCCCTGTTCATCTTCCGACAGAGTGTAAATGTAAAGCAGTGGGCCTGTGAAATAACTCAAAGGCAATGGACCAGGGGCATGGTTACAAATCTCTGCCAGTGGCACCGTGACTTATGCAGGCAGTTTGTCACACATGAGCCAGGTGACCTCTGTGACATAACAGAGAAAAATATCGCCTGGGATCAAAGATAGGATTTGGAGTGTTCTAAGCAACTGCGCCCCACACGCTGAGCAGGTTATCTGGTGTCCAAGGATTTCCCCCTGTGCTGGCAACATTTGCTCCCATGATATTGGAAAGGTGGGCCAGGGGTTCCCTAATTGAAATCATTTCTGTCAAGCGGAACTGGGCCCTTTCCTGCCACGTCAGGATTAGAATTTCTGCCCTCTTGATTGCTCCTGGCTGTTGCTACATGCTGGCCTTAGGCAACATGAATCCATCCATTCACCCTTAGAGAGAAACTGAGACTGTGAAAAATGGCATGTTCTAAAAGACTTCCTCAGCTTCAGTACTTAAATAGACAGTTCGACTGTCAAGGGAAAGTTTTAGTATAGCATCTTTTTTTTTTTTAGGTCAAAGAACTGGTTTGGCTATTTTGCGACTCACATTGTTCACTGAAATGAGTCACGCTGCCAGGTTGTGGCACACGTGGGCAATCTCAGCACTCAGGAGGACTGTGATTTGTAGGCTAGCCTGGGCTATGTAAGCAGACTTTTACTTAAAATGGAATTACATATTTTTATTTGTATTGTCTACTATATATTATGTCTAGTAGTATTAAAAATGATAGTAAGAATGTAATGAAATCACGTGTGAAGTCACTTTTATAAGTCTAAATAAAGTATCATACAAATGAGATTAAAATTTAGAAAACTGTAGAGTTATTATAAATGTGAATATTAATCTCCAGTTTGTAGTTATTAATTAAATTATGAGTTTAACACCAGTCTCTTGGTGTTCAAGTAATGCCTGTTGGGTCCTTAGAATAGCCACTGTCTCATTGGTGGGAAATCTTCATTTTCATTTCCTCCCCAAATTAAAAATGATTACAACACAGGTTAGAGAGATGATCTCAAGGGTTAACAGGCTAAGCACATACTGGCCATCCCGACAACCTGAGTTCAGGATTTCAGCATCCCTGTAGGATGGCTTACAGCTGCCTCTGACTCCAGCTTCAAGGGTTCAGACCCTCTACCGACTGCTGTGGGGACCCGCACACATACATGACATCCACCCACACAGAGGCATATACACATACATATTAATATAAAAATAAATCTTGATATAAGAACAGAAACTGTACACAAAACCAATCTTGCCTCACCCTGTCTCTGTTCACTCTTTCCTGTTCCACCACAAAGAAAGACTCTGGCTGTGGGGAGTAGCATCCCTGGTCCTTTTACAAGATGCGGTGTCTCACTACTGTGGCGTGTCTTCTTCTTCCTCTAGCATGCTGATACCACTGGCAAACTGCTAATGTGGAAATGTCAGTGAATTGAAAATACGGTCTTTCGGTTGGTTGGTTTGTGGCTTTTTTGAGAGGAGGGAGGGGAGTCCGTTTGCAGCCCCACTGGAGTGGGACTTGTAGTTATCCTTCTGAGGATCATGGTTGTGAGCCACCATGGCCATACTGAATAATCAGTTCTTAATAATTAGAAAGCTCTCCCTGATTTGTCCTCAAACATCATGTGTATGTCTGGAATAATCTTAGTTAGTGTAGCCCTCAAATATGTATCAATTCCACATTTAAAAATTATATATTGGGGGCTGGAGATGTGGCTCAGAGGTTAAGAGTGCTGTCTATGCTTCCAGAGGTCCTGAGTTCGGTTCCCAGCAACCACCTGGTGTCTTATAACCATCTATGTTGGCATCTGATCCCTCTTCTGGCATGCAAGTGTACATGCAATTATGTAGATAGAGCACTCATCTACATAAAATAAATAAATCTAAAAATTACATAAATGGCTAGGCAAGATGGCTCAGTAGGTGATGTGTTTTCCATGCAAACCTGACAACATTAATCCAATCCTGGATCCTATGGGTGAAGATGAGAACCACTCGCTGTGGCCCCCGCACGCACGCACACTAAACTTAATGTTAACAGGATAACTAGGGCTGACAGCATAGCTCCGTGGTAGAGTACTTGCAAAGCATGTGTGAGGTCCAAGATTTGATACACAGCACTACCCAAGAAAGAAAGTTCTGGAAGAGTTTACAGTGATTTGAAATGCCTTCTTAAATCTTCATAAAACAGGAAACACCAGTTTTCTTTAGCCAACCACAGGGTTCCTTCCAGGTGATGAGCCCTGGGTTTCCAAGGCCAACGTCCTTCTATAATTGCATGCAAAATTATTGGTGTATGCATTTTTCCTGGAAAACTTCATAATAACTCCTACCTGTCATTCACAAGCATCTGTTATTCCAAAGAATATTAGCCTTAAAAGATTTTGGGTTTGTTTGTTTGTTTGTTTGTTTTCTGTGCTAGAGACAGGGTCTCATTATGTAACCTTGGCTGCCCTGGAACTTATACACAAAGCTAGCCTTAAACCGAGAGATCTGCCTACCTCTGTCTAAAAAAATAAATATATAAAATAAAATGTTTTGGATGATCAAGCTAAGATTAAAAAAAAAAAAACCTGTGGGAAAGAAAGGCTGCCCAAAGTGTCCAGCAAACTGACATCTGGCAGAGTAGAGAAGAGGGAACCCCATGAGCACCACTTAGAACAATGGCTGGTGAAACTGTTGGTGCCTCCAGAGTCCTGCTTCCCAATCTAGACCCTCTCTCCTATGGTAACCAGTCTTCCTCTTGGCTACTGTGCAAATGTTGGACTTTATTTTATGCCCCTTAAAATAATTTTTCTGTGGTACAGAAACCTAATTGTGAGAAATATATGTTTTTAAAGGATATTAAAGCATTTAAACAATTGTGGCCCCAGACATCTGTTGGTATGAATAAATGTTCAAAGTCCTTTGCCTGAGGATTAAAATTAGTGTGTATAAAATTAATTTAGTGACAGATACTCCTGAAACTCTCATTCGGTTTTCTTTCTGCAAAAGATTATTTCTATGCACCCTGTGCCAAGGTGCACCTAATTTGGGGGTCTTTTTGTTGTATCTATTTTATTGCAGGAGTATTTTAAATGGATATATAAATTTCACAGATAAACCCATTTGTCTATGAAAATAAATTAGTGGATGTTCCTGTATAATACCAGTGATAGGCTGGGCCTGAGTTCATGAAGTGTTTCTACTCCATGCTTGATAGTTTTGATTACTTTCTGCTTGCAAATTATTAGCAAAAATGTTAAGCAAGGAATTACATTTGGTGGAAACTCTGCCTTCTAAATGTAATACTAAAATCCTGAATCTGAGGAAATGTCAGCTGTTATCAGAATTCTCCAGGAAAGGAAAGGCGTTTAGTATTTTCTGTAAACCTCTTGAAATAGTCTTAAAAAAAAAAAAAAAAGCAGATACTTCAGCCTAAGTTCTCTAAGAATTTTTTTTAAAATTCAGTGTCCTCTGATCTATGATTTAAACAAATATGGTTAGACTCCAGAAGAAGAAGAAGAAGAAAAAAAAAAAGAGCCTGGGCATGAATCACTGCTTACATTCTTTTCCACCCACAAACAATTTCATTCTGGAAAGCTGCCACATAGTATCGACAGTGACAACAAATGGCATTGTCCCTCGAACATCTGTTTCCGACTCCCACACTGATACTGTGGCTGGGCACTCGGACTTAGTCGGTCTTCACAAATCGCTGAGCCACAAAGGAACTGGAAATCACTGGTTCGACGAGGCTTTATTATTGGAACACAGGAAAACTTTATCATCATGCTGGGAAGTTGTGTATCTTTTGAAATATTGAACTGGGGTTATGTTAGCACATTAAACCATGCGGAAGACTACTTCTGAAGAGAAGGGAGGAAAAAAAATGCTTCTTGTCTATTATGTCCTTGGATTGAGGTCCCCATTCAATCTTCATATAACATTCTCACCCAACCTCAACTTAAAACTGGTTTGCTGTTTAAAGATGTTACTGTGGAAATTAGTTTTCTGCTAAACTTGAGAGGATGGACTACCAAAGAATTTCTAAGCCAACATGGTAAACACTATTGTTTCTTAACAAAATAAAAATCAAATGTAACAAGACCCTTTTGATACTTATACTATTTTTTCTGCTAAATTTATCCTGCTATGCTTACATTTTCTAGAAATTTGGCAAGAAAAGGCTCACAAAGACTCCTGGCCACAAAACCCTCTCCTCAGCCCCTGTTCACAGGAGCAGGGCAAAATCTCCCGGGACTTGTGCTTGCAACAGCAGCTGTCTTGTGTGATGACACTGGGCTAGCCTGTCACTAGCCACGGGCAGGAGGCTGGTTGCTACTGTGTGACACTTAATAAGCCACACTGGAAATGAAGGCTGTTTGCAAGGGAAACTCTGAGTGAACACACTCTTCAACTATGCGTATTCCAAGGCAATCTGCATGTTGCTGCAGCTAGAACTTTGTCTCCTTTCTTACTTGAAAATGGGCTCACATCTTAATGAAACTGTCCAAACGGGGTGTGCAATTAACATCTGGCTTCCAATGCATTTTTAACTGTTTCATTCTACAAAGACATGTTGGAGCAAATTCCATTGGATATTGTTTTCCTCCTCTTTGACTCCCAACAGACACTCAAAAGATACTTTTTTGAGACCAGTGGTTAAAACATTTGCTGTACAACCAGTTGGATGTGGTGGCGCATGCTTATGATCCCAGGATTCCAGGAGGCAGAGGCAGGAGGATCTCTATGAATTTTAGGATAGCCCTGTCTACAAGGTGAGTTCCAGGACAGCCAGTGGTATGTAGAGAGACCTGCCTCAAAGACAAAACTAAAAATAGGCTAGGCTCACAAAGAAACAAACAAACAAAACCAAAACAACAACAATGAAAACCCACTTGCTCTACAAGATCTGGAATTCAGATCCTCAGGACCTGCATGTAAAAGCCGGGTGTGCACACACCCCAGCTACAACTTTAATACTCAGAAGACAGCAGTATGGATGCCTAGAGAAAGCTGGCTAAAGAGGCTACCTAAAAGTGTGAGCTCTGGGTTCAGTGGAAAGACCCTGTCTCAACGAATAAAATGGAAAATGATCAAGAATATTCCTGTTGTCGACCTCAGGTCTTCATAAGCAAATGCACACACCTTGAAGCTTGTGCGAGTGCACTCAACATGTGAACATGCATACATACATGCATATATATATACATATATACATACATATTTGCTAAATGACAAAGGAACTGAACTGACTTACTACAGACATGGACAGCCTTCTGCTGAGAAATAATCCTATTACTTATTTTATCTATAAAGTGATCTTTACCAGAGTTTATGAGTAAGTGATATATGTAGGTTTCTGTAATTGTTGTAGAATTTCAATGCTGAAACTCAGCAATATATTTTTAAAAATAATTATTCACCCTTTCACTGATACTCATGAAAAAAGTATTTGGGTTTTTTTTTTATTCATTTATTTGATTCTGTTTTATACTAACTTTTAAACTCAGAATATTTGAAATCTGTGCTACTTTCGCTTTTACCAACGGTGCAAGAACTGATTCCCAAATAACTGTGATCATAATTAGTTGTCAAAAAGAAAAATAAGTTTCAAAAATCATAAAGTAGGACGAGGATTTTAATGTCCTTTTATGTGACTTTCTAACTATTTTTTTAGAAAAGATAAAGTGGGGGAGGGGCTGGGAAGGTGGCTCAGCAGGTTTGTCTCTCAACACCCAAGTCAGGGCTGCCTGTAACTCCAGCTCCAGGGAAATCCAACACCCTCTGGCTTCCAAGTTTTACCTAAACATACTCAGACATAGATGCACATACATAATTTTAAAAACTTTTTTAAAAGATGATAAAATTGGCATGTGTATTACATGGAACAACAGCAAAGGCATATATTGCTTATGGTTCCAAACATGTTGTCCTCATAAGACCCTTATAAAATAAGTATGGCTATTCTTGAGACTTTCTTCACAAGCCTGTTCTCCTGGCCCACATGGACAAAGCCTAGGTGTTTTAACTTACATTGCATCTTTACAGCTCAGCTTTGTGCCTGGCCATCAGAGAGGTCTGTGTGCCCTGCTGCACTAATTCATTAGAAAACTGGACAGAGGAACACAAAAAAAAATGTGTGGGTCTGCACGTGGTGTACATAAATTGATTTTGTTATCCTGAAACTGGCTATGTAGAGCAGACTAGCCTCAACAGAGATCTACCTGGTTCTGCCTCAGGAGTGAGGATGAAAGGCATGCTCCAGCACACAGTACTTATATTTATAACTGTTTTAACCAAGGCCAGGAGTTCAGCTGAGATGTAAGAACTGGCCAGGCCTGTCTATTATGCACACTGCTATCACTGTCAACTGACGAACATCTGATAATAACCAAATAAGTTAACAAAAAAGCAAGCCACCAGAGCTGACTTTAGCAAGGAAGCAAAGATAAAATTCTTCATCACACCTTGTGTCACCCAAAGGAAACATCAGCCAGCCAATTTTACAAACATGCCAGGAAAAGAATTTCCTTGGCAAAGTGACAGCATGGAAATGTCCTTTTCAAAGATCAGTTAACCCCCTGCATCCACGAGCTAGCTGGAGGAGTTTCGAATGCCCTCGAAGGCGAGGCTTTGGGGAGGTGTGCTTGCCTTTCTATTTTGGGACACCTTCTTTTGTTCATTCTCTCTAAGAATAGTGGCAGAGCTTGGGGCGCTATTTATAGCCCTGAAAGCGGCCTGACTGAACACTTTATTCATTTATGTTTCCCGTGTTTATTGTTCCCTTACCTTTTTAGTAATTAAAAGTGTTCATCCAAGATTTTATTTAGTAACAAATGAGTTGTAAATAGCTTTTCTTTTAATATATAAAAAGCTTATATTTAGACTCAATAAAATATCTTACTCCTGCTTCCGTATTAACTAAAAACAGTTTCAGCAGGGGTGGGGGATGGGCTGTTTTTCTTTCCTAGTTTTACAGGAAGTGTAATGATTTGGCCTGGTGTTTTGATTCAGAGTCCTGCTTGAAGTGATAAATCCTACTTTCTTGAATCACCCTGATTTTTTGTCTAAGATCTTCGGCTGCCATTGTGTCCAGTTCATTATGTGTTTATAATCAGAGTAGAACATTGAAATGTATCTGATTTGTTATATAAAACATGCTTAAAATATAATATTAAATCTCCAATTTTTCTCACAATGGTGGCACTGGGACTTCCTGGGGAACTGGAATCATCTTCTGTGACAGGGAGTACCCAGAATCGGAGAAACATGCACTTCCCAGCTTCGCCTACACTGCCCCTTTTGCTGATGGTTGGTGAGTGCTCCCCTCGGGAGCACCTCCCTGTGAGGGCAGCCTCCAGCCTGGGCCAGCACTCCAGAGCGCGCTGTGCTCTGTTGCGTGCAGACTGCCTCCATCACACAGTCCACTGTGAGGCAGTTTGCATTTTCAAATCTGATCAGCCTTTAAGCCCTCCAGGGAAAGACAAGTGTTAGTACTGAGGCTGCTCTGTTGCTAAGCAGGAGGGGCAGGTGGTGCTGAAGCCGCGGTCCCGAGCGAAATCAGCTCAGCTTTTACTACCTCAAACCCCACTAGAATGGACACAATGGGGGCTTTTATTTAAAATGCTCTATTGGCGTAATAGTCGGCAGTTGATTAGAGCACTCGACCTCAAAGGCTCTCTTTTAACAAAATTTTCGGTTTCTCTGCTCTAATACTCATCAAGCCAAGAGACACGGTCAAAATGGGAACAGTTTTGCAATCATTTATTCCCTAATTCTCAAAACAGGGTAATTTAATGTTGGATTTGCCCTCACTCTAAAAGAATAGATGGGGGGGGGAATTGTTGTGTTAAGTATCATTTTAGTATGTTTTGACCTGATGTTTTATTTTGATAAAATTAAAGGAAAATACATACTCCACAGCTCAGAGAGTTCTGTGCAACAGCACATCTGTGCACCAAGTCTTTTCAGCTCTCAGCTCATTACTGACATTAGGACGTTTCCACACTTCCCAGCCTGAAATAGGATCAGACTCAAAGCTTCGGGGAAAATCCACAGCAAAAACTCATGAGATGTTGTGTGGATGTTCCTGTCTCTGAAGGTGCTCTGTCTGGTGCACTGGGTTTACAAATCAGAGGGCATTCAACAAAGTAGTCTAAACACAGATTAATTGCCTGATCAAGAATCCTCAATCGGTTACCATCTGGGTAAAGAGTTTGTAACCAAGGAAAGTCAACTGTTCAAAAACAGTAACTTTGCAAAAGGACGCATATGAGGAAGGGTAAGCCAAATTTGGTTATGTGTGTGTTTAACTCATGCTTTTGGGTGCTCTGGGAGAAGGTCTTGGTTTGTACAGATGGACTCCAAATCACGGCCCTGCATCCATGTCCAGAGTAAGTATGCTGACAAGTTCTTAGTTCAGAAGATGAACTCTTACCACTGTCCCTCTCAGTTTGCCAACACGTTTCAACCGTGACTCACAGATTCTGCCACTTATTTGAGACCTTCCCACGCAAACTGACGCTCCTCTAGGCAGCGATGCTCTTTAACAATACACGGGTATGGATAACCTCACAGCAGAAGCCAGTTCAGGCTTATTCACACATCCAGAACAGAGTTTTGATTCAGCGTGGTCACACTAACACTAAGTGGCTGGCGAAGCTTCCTGGTGGCTTTTTTTTTTTTTTTAAGGCATGGTGACTATTTAAAAATAAAAACCGTCAGACACTTCAAAATGACTGACTCAGCTCAGTGTATGGTGCCTTACAACACCCAGGGGACAAATCTCTGGTTTCAAGACCAGCCTGGGGTACACAGTGAGTTTCAGAGCAGCTAGGGCTGCACAGTAAGACTGTCTCAAAAAGCAAGCACAGGCACGCACGCACGCACACTCACAGAAAATTATGGGCTGTGGTCTCTCTTACTTCTTTTGGGCAGTTTTGAGGCAGGATTTCACTGTGTAGTCCTGGTTGTCCAGGAACCCACTCTATAGCCCAGGTTGGCCTTAGACACACCAAGATTATCCTGTTTCTGCCTCCCTAGTGCTGGGTTTAAGACACACCACAGCCCAGTGGCTAATGTTAATTCAGGCTTTACTGGAATTAATTCCTCAACACCAGAGCCCAAGATGCCCAAGCTGACAGCAAATGCAGAGGGCTTCTGCTCTCCTGCCCTTCGGCTCTCTCTGTGTACCCACAGTGTATTAAGAACAGGAAAACATTTCCTAAGATGCGTACAAATTACTCCTTTGGTCTCTTCTACTTCTGAGCCATACTGCCTCAGAAGTAAAAGGAACTTGAACAATGTGTTTCTAGCAATTTCAGAAGAGAATGATTCTTTTAAAAAGATGTGTCCTCCCGTATCCCAGATAGAACTCAAACTCTTATAGCCAAGAATAACCTTGAAGCTGGGTGGTAGTGCAAGCTTATAATCCCAGTATTCTGGGAGGCAGAGGCAGGTGGGTCTCTGAGTTCGAGGCCAGACAGACAGACAGATGTCTGACAGAGTCTATCAGCTTTGCCTCACATATGTATCTTGGGTCCATGTACCCCTCAGCTCTCTTCTGGGCTAAGCCGCTGTCTAACCTCCCTGGTAGCCTCTGGACTTCTTGCATTCTCTCTTGCTTCTGTTCAGCCCACCTCCCACCTGGAGTCTGAGCAATAATTTTTTATGAGAATTTGCTGACATCACTGCATTGCTTAAATGTCAAGATTTCTTGTGCCAGAAAGAGAAAATATAATTCATCCATGAGCAGGACCTTATTTTTCCCTCTGTCCTTTGACAGCCATTGGTCTTCCCAGTATCTCTTGGAAGTGTTGAACTAGTTGTCAGTTTTTTTTTTAACTCTGTCTGATCTGTGCCTGGACAACATGTCTTTGTTCATGAGTTTGTTCTTGCTGTTCAGACCTTAGCTCAAGGGTCATTTCCCCTCACTGGCCATCTCAGAAGTGGGTCTGCTGCCTGCTGCCTGCTGCCTGCCTTTCACTCTGTGCACCTATTCGTTCTGTCAGTTAACATTTCCTCTGTTAGCTTGTCTATCGTCGGCTTTCCTCCCACTGAAACGGGAGCACCAATGAAAACAGACAGTGCCCTTGTTGATCTTGTTAGCCACAGTATGTCCCGGTCTAGAACAGGGCTTGGGGTATTGTGGGAATTTCATTAACATGTGTTGAATGAATGAGTAATTCATCAGGTCTGGGGTCAGACTCAGCGATAATCTATTTCTAAAAGCCAGTGTGGTCACTTTAGGTCCACTGGGCTAGGTATCCTACCCACCCTCACCCCACCCCCGTGTAACAACACTTGGAAAGCTAATTTCAGGCCATTAAATAATTGATTGTGAAATAAAAATCAACACGTCAGCTTGAGGGCTAGAAGAAAGTTTTCTAGTCAAGAAGGCTGTCCTGAAGAAATGTTAACATGTCACATGTGTTTAAATTAAACATGACAAAGTGACTAAGACCTCAAATACCTATGTGCCTCCAATCACTAAAATTTTCCTGGAAGGAATCAGACTCTTGGAAAAAATAACAAAAGTAATTTAGCACTTAAAAGATGCCACCTGCATACATACCTCTGTATAAGAGCAACAAAATCTAGGCAGTTCAGTAAATGCAAGTGTCAAATGCACTAGGCAAAATAATCAATCAATGGCCCACACCTATAACTCAGCACTCTGGAGTTTGAGGCCTGAGCTCCATACTGAGACCCTGTCTCAAAAACAAACAAAGCTGGATATGGTGGCTCACACCTGTAATCCCAGCACAAGGGGAGGCAGAGGCAGGCAGATCTCTGTGAGTTTGAGTCCAGTCTGGTCTACAGAGAGCATTCCAGGCTAGGACTCACAGATATCCAAAGCTATACAAAGAAACCCTGTCTCGAAAAAACAAAACAAACAAACCGAAAACCAAAATGAAAAATGCCCTGAGCAAAGAAACTAATAAAATTGCATTAGAAAAGTATGTCTCTATGTAGTAGGGATTTTTGTTGTATTTTCAGTTTTTCCAGTGTCCCCTACCTAAATGTCTCTAGTGGCTTTCCTTGCCTTAAACAAAATCAGTATTTAATGCCCTTATGTTAGAGATGGGGGTGTCAGCACACACCTTTAGTCCCAGTGCTCAGGAGGCAGGGGATCGCAATGGGTTCCAGGCCAGTCCCGTCTACATAGTATGTTCCAGGACAGCCAGGGCTTTATAGACAGACCTTCTGTTACTACAAACAAAAAGAACCATATATCAATGCCCCTGATGGATTAATCGCCCAGCTTTCTCTTGCTTGTTCTTTGTCAACCACTTTCCAGTATAGAGACTAGGCCAAACACCCAAAAGGCTCCCAGCCAAGGTATCTGTAGTTCTGCACCAACTGTTCTCAGCAAGCATACCTCTGTGTTGCTGTCTTCCCATCTAGTTCTGTATTCCTACTCTCTCCTTACCCTCTCTCTGACCACATCTGCCCCTCCCGTGCTAGCCCCTCCAATGGGCTCATACTATATCTGGACAAGCTGCTATTTATCTTTTTAATCTTCCTGGGACTAATGAGCTACTGCTCATGGGCTGACTTTCTGTCTTTGGGAATTACATTGCCTAGTGCCAATGTTGTGAACCTCACATGCCACAAAACTAAACATAAGAATAAAACTTCGGAGCCAGGTGTGGTAGGGTACGCTTGTAATCCCAGCACTCAGGAAGGCAGAGACAGGGGGATTGGATCTCTGTGAGTTTGAGGCCAGTCTGGTCTACAATCCAGGACAGCCAAGGCTACACAGAGAAACCCTGCCTCAAAAAAACTAATAAAAGAATAAGACTTCAGCCTGTGCTCAAATGCTGCATCTCTATTGGAAAAGGAGTGTTTGAGAAATAAGTGGACCCCGGGGGACTTAGCAGGTGTTCAGTCAAGACTGCTCTTGCCATTGTCTCAAAAAACTTAGCATAGGGATTAACCCACGGTAATTCTATCTGTGTGATGAATGAGTGAATAAACGAATTAGTATATAAATCAAGACTAGGTCACACCTAATCACTTATAGCAGACTTTCAGAGATAATTTAAGTGTGAACCAACTCAAAGAAAGTGTTCCCTCCTAGTGAGACAAAAGGCATAATGTGTAGTTTTAAGTCTTATTTATTGTCTTGTGTGTATGACAATGTTACCTTTTAGCATACATTTTGAATGACATCATTCATGCTAATCTAAGCTGAAGCAAAGGGTTTTTTTTTTTTTTGCTTCTATTTCTAGTAAGCTCTCAGCTGCAAATATTAATATTTTTAAAGGCATGCCACCTCACAAATGGGAGCCAGGACTATTGTTTTCATTGCAAATAGCAGATGTGATTTGAATCTAGTGTAAACAGCAATATTATTGTACCCAGGCATCTTCCCACCCTTAATTTCCGTGCCAAATAGATCTAGACTTTTTTTCCCTAGAAGCTTGGCGTAAGAATCAATTAAAGTGCATAATAATGTGTTAACTAGCTAATACAGCAGTTAACATTAAGGGGCATCTCAAACCTCGGCGTTTTTAGCAGCGGAGCCGGTCTTTCATTTGCTCTGTAAGATCTATAATTGAAAGAATACCGTGAGAGACGCCTTTCATCAGCTCTGTGAGTTACATTTCCTGCTTTGATAACTGAACAAGGAGAATCGAAGGCACTTCAAGCTACCCAATTACATTTGATTAGCGAGTCAAAATAATGTAACAGCTTTTCATCACCCAAAGGGAAACTTTTGAAGAACCCTGTTGCCAACACTTCTGCGCAAACACTAATCTATATCATTATTTTTTTACAAGGGAAATGTAATATTTAGTAAGTTTTTTTTAATTAGGCAGTAAGTAAAGCTTCTTATTCATCACAACTTCAGATCAAACAAGCAAGGCTGTAAAAAGATGTGCTTGGCGCTGAAGCTCTGATAGATTTCAGAGTCAGCAGGATACAGTGGTCAAAATAAGACAACATGCCTTAGAATGGCCAACTTCAGACAGGATGTGCACTCAAAACACTGGAGCAGAATTAGCTGGTACCTCAAACCCATGTATGAATGTCATCATCCACAAGCAAAGAAAGGTGAAGATACCTGAATAAAAGAAATCAGCAGGGCTAGCTAAAAGAATCATTGACAATATCACTCTGATATATATATATATATTTTTTATTTTGTTTTATATATATTATGTTTTATATTATATTATAACAAATATTATATATTATATTACATATTATAACAAATATGTATTATAACAAATATTATATAAATATATAATATTTGTTTTATACATATATATATATTATGTAACACTGAGGATAAGATACTGGCTTAATGTTGCTTAACAGTAAAAACAAGGTGTTAGGGGTGTGACTCAATGACAGCATCTGACTAGCATTTGTGGGGCTTTGGGAGGGAGAGGGAGGAGGAGAGGGGGAGGAGAGGGAGAGAGAGAAAAAAGAAGAAGGAAGAAGGGGAATGGGGGAGAGGCAAAAGGGGAGAAAGAGCCAGCAACTTTATGTAAAGCAAGAACTTTTTATGTAGAGTAGGCTGGCTTGAAACTCACATCGATCCTCCTGCCTTTGCCTTCCAAGGCTGCAGCATACTTAGCCAACATGTACGTGATTTCTAAGACATTTCCTTACCTTAAAATATTTTCAATTTACCCTTCAATCCCAACACTTAGGAGGCAGGCAGCTCTCTGGAGTACAAGGTCAGCCTGGTCTACACAATTCCAGGCTACCCAAAAGAAAAAAGAAAAAAAATCCTGGCAGGTGGTCCTGCTGTGGACATTTAAGCCAACACCAGGCCAGTTTCTTCTACGTTGTGAGCCAGAAGAACAGACACCAGGACTGTCCCCGTGTTTGTGGCATTCACACTGCACAGTGAAGGACAGGATCTAGAGCAGCAGCGCTCACCCTTTCTAATGCTCTTTCTCGGGTTGTGCCACCCCCGACCCGACATAAAGTCATTTCACCGCTGCTTCCTAACTGTCATTTTGTGTCTGTTGTGAATTATCCTGTAAATATCTGATCTGTGGTTGAGAACCTCTGCTTTAGACCCTAGGTGAATGAATTATCTATGTAAAGGAAGAGCTTCTACAGAATCAGAAGCTGAATCAAGGTGAGTGCAGAGTTAACCTTCAGTGAGACACAGCCCAGGGAGTGTGTCCAGGGCAATGTGCTCTAAGATGAGCAAACAGCAACGCTCAGTGAACGGCCCTGCGAACTTTAGACTTCTATTTTTTTTCCAAAAGTTTTTGGCTATTCCTCTAAACTAAACCACACATGAAGAACTGGGGCCGGAAAGTAGCACAGTGTTAGAGTGTTCTTACCTAGCTCCTAGGAGGCCCTCAGACCCCCAAACCACCATCAAAAAAAAAAAAAAAAGAAAGAAAGAAAAAAAATCATAAAGTTGTCCATAGAGGGTAAATCAAGTGACTGAAACTGAAGAAAGATAAAAGTAAGGATGCACAGGTGGCCATATATGGGACTGGATGGAAGTGTGGCGAAGAGGACCATATCGAAGTGCATGTACGGAAACAGAAGCCCGCGGCTGTTTGAAAACAGCGGAAGAATTTTCTTTTGTAAAGGAAGATCTTCTTTTGCCTTTCAAAGTTGGCACATAAAGTTTCGTACGCGCGTTTTCATGCACATGTCACTGTACTTTGTCCTTATTGACGCAGGCAAATTTCAAAGTCACTTTCCCGTGAGCAGCACAGATCCCACCTACACATGACCACCTTGCTAGACCTGACCCCCAGCTTTCTTTTGCTCTGGCCCATTCAGTGGAAATGAACAACACACCCACTGCATGCTCTCTGACCCAGTGGAAGAACTGGAAGGAAGTTCTAGCTATCGCAAGGCATAGTCTCTGGGACTATCTACCCGACAGTTTCTCTCCTGTCACCTGCTAGTCTCAGGAGAGGGCTCTACACCCCACCTGAAAGGTGAGAGCCAATGGCAGGGGCCAGGGTCTCCCATCCTGCAATGTGGGATAAAGAAATCCGAAGGCCCTGGGATGCTAAGGCAAGATAAAGAATGAAGGAAGATGAGTGTAAAGAGAAAGTAGGGGCCATCAGGCAAATGATAGACTATGCTAGAGGCCCAGGTAGCCAGCAGGACTCCCAACCTCCTGGCTGCCCAAGCTCAGCCTGGTATGAGACAGCCTAGAATCAGGTTTTAATACCAGACACTGGAGAGGCAGCCAAATGCTGGAGGAAGTGATGAACTGTCTGCCCTTGTGTCTGATTGGGGGTGGTGTTCTTAGGTTAGAGATGGATGTCTCTAACACGAGGAATAGTTTAAATGCCCAATTTCCATGCAGCCATTCTGCAAATGGATGTTGAGCTCTCGTGTGATCTACTTCCTAAGCTGCAGGAGGGAACAAGTCAGAGCAAAGTCATTCTTCAGTTATCCCAGGAAATGAAAGGATCTATTGCACTTCCCAGGTTCAGGGGGCAAAGTCCTCCAACAGTGCGTGAAGGGGTGTCAACCATGAGTCATGTTTGCTGGGTTTGCTAGCCTGCTACCAATGGATGCCTCATACACAAGAGGACCCAGGAACTCACGGAATCTCCCCCCACCCTACCCCTAGTTCTGAGGAACTCCTACTAGCAGGCAGGCAATCCATGGATCAGCCAGTTAAGTGTGTGTCCTGCTGGGCAAGGACAAGCCTTGGAGCAGGCAAGGACATTGGTATGTTATCAGCAGGTAGGCACGGGCTCGCTTTTAAGCAGCGAAGCTGACAAAACCCGCTCCTACTGCCTATTCTGTGAGGAAATAGTACCGGCCCCGGGAGGCTGGCGAGGGCAGGGAAAGCCCACCCAGGGCCTCATGAACAGGAAGGACCACCCTGCTGCACAGCTGGCGCCCTCTCTCTGTGCCTGCAGGTGTGGGCCAGTTTACAAGCAAAGCTGTTTTCAGAACAGGCCCCTACTCCCCAAGCAGGCACCTGTCTGTTCTGATACAAGCCTAGTATATGGGTCTGTGCTCAATTTCCTACAATGAACTCCCTTAACTGAAAGGAAGAAATTAAGAGAGCAATGAATTTCCACATCCTGTGTCAACGTAGAAAAGTACCAGGTCTAAAGCGTATGTGCACAGGTGTGGGCGGTGACAGTGATGACAGTCATGAAGCACTCTAGAGCTTACGAAGGACTTCGTACAGTTCTGTTTTAACAGCAGTATCCATCTTTTAACTATGTATCAGCATTAGTGGTTCTCAACCTTCCTAACACTGAGACCCTTTAAGACAGTTCCTCATGTTGTGGTGATCCCCAACCATAAAGTCATGTCGTCCCTACTTCATAACTAATTTTGCTACTGCTATGAATCGTAATGCAGGATATAATGACCCACAGATTGAGAACCGCTGGTCTCAACAATGGGAAAAATAATGGCTACTACATGAGGAGCCCAATATTAAACAGAGAGCACAGAGGAAATAGTCAACAGTTGGCAGCTACTATTGTTATCAATCGTTCCTGTTCAGACCACTGCTGACCTTGAGTTTTCTCCACGCCCTTTCCTGTTATCCCCATATCAGGCCTTGAGGCTGGACGACCCCTGCAGAGTTCCTCTAGTCCAACCCTTTCTTCTGACCTCCATTGCTCCCATTCTCCTGGGACCTCCAAATTGATTCCTGTTAGCCATGTTAATGTATGAACAAATTATTTGACTAAAAAGGATTGACTTGTTTTAAGAAACAAACAAGTGAAGAGTTTGGGGGCCTCAGAAGCCATTGACTGTGGACCCCAGTTTGTCTAGGAATGCCTTAGGCTTCCTTCCATGTGCTGGCATTACAAGTGTGCCACCATGCCCAGCCTGCAATTTTTTTTTTCCTAAACAATTAACTCATAGCCTCTGAAGTGTGATGAGGAACAGAGAGCTGTATCCTCTGGAATAAATATCTTATGTGTGAAGAACTGTGACCCAAACAACAATGACAAAGACCACAGAGCCAGACATGGCTGCACATGCCTTTGATCCCAGTACTCTGGGAAGCAGAGGCAAATAGACTGATGTGAATTCGAGGCCCGCCTGGTCCACAAAGCCCAGGACAGCTGAGGCTGCACAGAAAGACCCTGTATTGAAAAGAGAAACAGAAAGAAAAAAAAAAAAGAAGACCACAGGCTGAGATCCTAGCATTTGAAAGCTACAGGCAAGAAGACTAGGAGTTAAGGCTGGCTTAAGGTACTCAGTGTTCAAGTTTGAGGTCAACCTGAGCCGCATGAGTCCCTCACTCAAACTAAAACAAAACAAAGAGCACGAGCGGTGTGTTGTGCTTCCTTCCCACTGGGGAAAAGAGCTGTGAGCTGTCAGCACTACACTTGGCCCACAGTGTGGATAGTAAAAACCACGCCTTCTCCATCTGACCCCAGGGAGCCATCCTGTTCTCATCCCCCACCGGCACATGCCTGACAATGGCCTGACTTGTTACCCTTAGGTTTCTCAACTGTGGCTTCCCATCCTGTTGCTCGCTCCACACTCAGGCAGATGACATATAGACTAAGGAATGGGAAGCTTGTTGGGTGTGTAAACAAAGCCAGTGTAAAGTGTTGACTTCAGAGCAAGGGCTTTTTTCTTAAATGAGAAATGCTGCCTTTCCAGGAAGGCTGTGCTCCCATGGTTATGGCTAGTTTGCAGACTCCAAGTTCAAAATGCTTGCAAACAAAACAATTTAATATTTCTGTTTTTGTGTTTTGTTTTTGAGACAGAGGCTCTCTGGGTAGCCCCAGCTAGCTGTCCTAGAATTCATTATGTAGCCCAGGCTGCCCTTGAACTCACAGAGATCCACTGTACCACCAAACATCTGGCTTTAATTCTATTTTAAAGTATGAGATACCATGAAAAGAAAAACAGATCAGGATGAGGCAGGCAGGGCAGTTTACTAAAAGGGGGTTAGAGGGGGTCTGTGTGGTGATAGAATTGCTCATGTGCCTCCATCCTAAGAATGATGAAACCTAGGGAAGGGATGGTAAGTTTTATTTTAATGAAAAGAAGTTACTAATGCGCGAAAGCTTCAAGGGTGTCTTCTGTTTTTAGTTTTGTGAGATGAGATCTTGCTGTGTAAGCAAGCCTGCCTAGAACTCACTATCCTGCCTCAGTCTCCTCAGTGCTGGGATTACAGATGTGCACCATCACACCTGACAGCTTGTGGTACTTTCGTGGCTTCCCTAAAGAACACAGGTGTAGGGCTAAGAAGATGGCTCAACAGGTAAAAGGCACCTGCCATCAAAACAGACTAGCAGTGTAGTCTGGGGACCCACATGGTGGGAAAAGAACTGACTCCTGGTCTCCCACAAGTTGCTAACTTCTACATGTGCCACACACACACACACAGAGGGGAAAGAGAGAGAAAATAAGTTTAGTAAAGAATTGGGGATGGGGAGATGGCTCCCAGGAGCCATCCTGCTCCTGAAGGGGATCGGAGTTCCATTCCCAGAAGTTAGCTCAGGTGGTTCAGAACCACCTGTAACTCTACCTCTGGACCCCTTCTGGCCTGAGTGCAATGGTAGGTATTCAAATATTCACATCCTCACATAGACACACACATGAATATACATAATTTAAATGAACATGAATTGTTTAAAGTTTTTTAAAATTGGAGCAGAACCAATACAAGTATATTGGCTGGGAAAGGTGAGCTATGAACTGTGGTCTGGCGAGCTGATATGGTGGCCTATAGCTTTAACCTCAGCTCTTGGGAGGCAGAGGCAGGCGAGAATCTCTATGAGGCTGAGGCTAGCCAGGACTATATAGTGAGACCCTCATCTCAAAAAGCAGGGGGTTAGGGGTGGAGAGTAAATGTCAAAAATAAAAGCTACTCTACTTAGAAATTCTGTAATGTAACAGAGAAAGAGAAATCTTAGCCCCCGCCTTTGCTGTTTTGATTTAGAGAAAACCACATAAGAACTGCCTTCGACGTGACTGAATTCCTTTGACACAAACTCCCCAAGTCTCTGAGACCTATTTTCCACAGAAATGCTAGTTATGAGTTTCAGTCAGGATTAATTTAGACTTTTTTATTCCTACATGTATCAGAATCATTCATGGAGGGGAAGTTCTTCGATATCCATTCCCAGAATCCTCGGAGGACATCTGGTCTCATTAAAAGATCAAATAGATACTCCAGATTCGTTAGTTGTTTGACAAAGTGGGAATTATTTTCTCACTGTACTCCTGTTTAGGAGATAGATATTCAAGTCACAGGTGATGCAGGTAACAGAGGGTAATGGAGAATCTTTCTTGCTCCCTCAGGAGGACAGCAGGATAAGGAAGGAGGTTAAGTTCATGCTGGACGTAGGCAGGTTTAAAGCAGGTCTGGGTTAACCTTCAGAGAGTTACATCTCATATCTGTGGCTGACATGTGACCTGGATTCTAGTCCTGTTTTCTCTTTCTTCTCTGGCAGAAGGAACACACACTGCACATGCCAAGCACAGAACAGAAGCAGGTCCTGCTGTCTGCCTCCAGGGCCTGCATACTGTGTTCACAGGGCCTGAGTGCTACGGAGTGAATGCTTCCTGGGGTTTTGCAAGGTCCAGAAGCACTAGCTGGTAGAACTACATGAAATGGTTCCCCAGTGGCTGAAAAGAATTATTGAGGCTTTCTGAAGTGACTCATTCCCTTCCTGGGGTCGTTTGGGCGCAGGGAAAACCCGTCTTGCTGATTATTAGTGATTTAATGGCAGTGGTGATGGACTTCTGATAACCTAGAGGTCCGCTTTAGCTTTACTGGCAAAGGTCTGTGGTCGGGAGTCAAAGGTCACTGTGCTTGTGTGCATGTGTCAGTTGTCCATCTGTCTCTCCCTCTCTGTCTGTCCCTCTCTGTCTCTGTTTCTGTGGTATACATATGTGCGGGACAGGAGGTGTGGGTGTGCATGTGTGTATTTATACTAGGAAGGGATACACAGAAAGTCTACTCTGACGCTTACTCTGAACCTCAGTTCTGCTTTCACTAGGGACAAACCACATTCTTCTTCCTTTATATGAAGAGTCTAGAGAGACAGCCCAGCAGAGAGTGTTTGCTCCTGATCTCCCAGAACCCAAGTACAAAGCCGAGTGGGTGAGATAGCCAGCCTCCGTTGCTGTGCAAGAGGAAGAGAGAAAATCCGGAGCTCGTCCGACAGACTCACTGTTTTTGCACTGGATTCCAGAGAAACCCTGCCTGGATATAAAATCTGGAGAGGGATGGAAAACATCAGACTTCAAACACTGGCTGACACACACGAGCACATGTGTACATGCACTTGCACACAAGTAAACACAAACACACATGTGCACAATCATGTACACATTAAGAGAGAGGAGAGAGAGAGAAAGGCAGAGGTGTCATAGAATTCTCACCACCTTCACCTCTGAAAATCCAGGCAAAATCTCTAGACAAAACCAAGGGATGCAC
The DNA here is from genome assembly GCA_028658305.1 of Pachyuromys duprasi. Classification (NCBI taxonomy): domain Eukaryota; kingdom Metazoa; phylum Chordata; class Mammalia; order Rodentia; family Muridae; genus Pachyuromys; species Pachyuromys duprasi. Next base: position 2,993,679 of record CM053757.1, on the reverse strand, counting down.
TTGTGCTTTTCCAAAAGTGACAAGTGGCTTCGTATTACCTTTCCTATTTAGAGGCTGCTGTTTAGGATTAAGGCCAAAGTTGTTCTTTATGTGAGAATGAAAAGCAAACCAGCTGAAGTATCTGTGTGCCCCTCGCTCCTTCATCTTCCAGTTGCACTTTCTATGACTCACTTCTGCCCTATTTCTCCGTGTTGATTCCAACACCGGCGCTTTGAAAACTGCAATTCCCTCTTCACACATACCTCACAGAAACAAAGCAAAATCAAAACCACCCACCGGCCCTTCTGTTCCCCCAACTAGTAAATAAAATCTGTCTTCTCTCCTTTTGACTTGGTAGGAAGTGTAACTTGTCCTGTGAGTGTGATCAAGGGGTTGTTTGCAAAATTGCCTTATTAACCTATTATTCCAGGAGCTCTCTGTCCTGGCTTGGTAGGGGTGTTAGCAATCTGTCCCCTAAGTGTATCACTTGATGGGCAATTTGCTATGACATTAACAAGAAAATGACAAATGTTTAAAGGTGTCTTCCCAAACGAGACTTAAAAGTCACAACTTTAACAAAAAGGATGAAGACAGATGATAGGTTTCAGGCATGTCTTCTAGCCCATGCCAAGAAGAAGCCTTTGAGATGTGGTGACAGGTAGGTGACAGCCAGTGGACAGACCACAAAACCTGCCCTGGAGCAATACAGAGGATCATGTGTCATTAGCAGGTCATGAAATCAATTTAGTGGGCCACCCCCAGGATAAAAACCAAAACAAAGCAGGATATGAGACTGAAGCAGAATAAAAAATCCTTGAGCAAGTGTATGAAATGTAGGTCATAGAGTACTGTGTGAAACTTTGCTTTTGTGTGTGTGTGTGTGTGTGTGTGTGTGAGAATGTATGAGATGTGTTTGGTATAACATGTTTCAATATAAAATGTATCTCCTACTGTAGGTCATGCCCTATATTTACCACCGAAACTCAGAGTGTTAAAAACTGTCCGAATTATTGGTGCTTAAGACACACACAGCACTTTGCAAACTACATCTCCCTGGATGTGTCTCACGCTGGTTTCAAAGGAATTGTTCTTCATTGACTTCTACTTTTGTTCTCTGAAAAAAATGCTTAGTTGAGTGGGTCCAGGTTTGCTGTCTTCTGGGGAAACTCCCTACCCCTCATAGGTGCCCCGGTGTTTTGGGCACTCTTACCTTCCCTTTTCAATTCATTTCCTGTGATAGCCTGCCACCCACATCAAACAACAGTGTAAAGATGTCAATGTCCCATTGCAAACCAAGACATGGACATTTCAGGCACATTTAAGCTCATGCCATTGGAAAGAATTTGTGCTCCAGAATTTAGCTGCAAGGAAAGGACATTTGAAAAATGACTATTTTCCCAGCATTCAGAGTCTAACCTGTGCCTAGAGACATTCACACACTCACACTTCCCAACATTTTCTTTTGTACATATAATTATTATTTCATTGTTGATTTTTTAAAACATACATCTCTCCAGCTGTCTTTCTAAAAGGAATTTGTTGTTTTGTTTTGGGACAGGGTCTCATTCTGTAACCCAGGCTAGCCTAGAACTCACTGTGTAAACTGGCTGACCTTGAGCCCAGAACAAGCCACCTGTCTTAACCAGAGTGCTGGGACTATAAGCAGAAGCCTCCACAGGTTTGTTCTCTCTCTCCAAGGAATTATATTCAAAACTATCTTATTAAAAACTTTGGAAAATATCTTTATCGCATTCAACTTATACATTCATCTCACACAACTAACTTGCTGCTTAGCTATTTTAATATGGCTTCCTGGTGCCAAACTAAGAGAGAATAATGTAAGACTGGATACAAGATTGTGTTAGGTAAAGGCAGCCTTTCAAACAACTAAAATAGCTTAAAGACAGTCCCCCCTCACTGTGCCTGCAGTGGTCAGACCCATGGTGCTCATATCATGCCCATTCCCTTGCAGAACCACCTCACCCCCAGCACTCTCCCAAGCAAGATTTGGGGACACTGATCCCTGCCTGCAGCAGACACAGCTATAAACCTGGAAGACATCACTCAACAACAGTCCATCTGACTGCTCCTACCGGGCTATCCTCATTGATGCATCCCTTTAGCTGCAGCCAAAAACACTTTCATTTTTAAATACCTTACCTGTCCTCCTAGGGACACAGATATGAATATAAAAGCACCCCAAAACATTAAGAGGGTTTTGGTTTATCCTTTTAAATAAAGAATGCTCTATCATAGTGCAGTTTCTCAACACAACTTCTGCTGAAAGCACCTGGTCTTATCATGCTAACACAGTGCATTCTGCTTGCCCTCTGCACCCTGATCATCAACCTTCAGCCACCTTTCTGTGTAGGAAAAAAGTACAGGAGAATAATGACCAGGATGCATCATAATTGCATGCATAATTAAGCTCTTTAGATCTAGTCAGGTAATTTGTTTCTACACACATACTGGTGCTTTAAGACTTCTGTGGAAAACATCACTTTCCTTTTGCACACAGTTTCTTAATGACAAGCGAACTAGGTTATCAGAAGTCAGATACTTACTGTCACCTCTCCCAACCATGACAGCAAAAGCACAACATTGACTTTATATCGAAACAGACTTAGAAATCAAATTCAGGATTTGCTGAAATCAGGAATGGAATGACTGGTTACCAAATGTGGTTTGGTTTTCGCTCAGATTCCAAACTCCTAAATAACTTTCCTGTGTTAATTCAGTCTTAAGTTTCAGGAAATAAAATAATTATGTAGTTAAACATAGATCCTTATGCAAACAAGTGCTGTGTTTACAATGTACCAATCCATTTACTTAAACCACAGACAGGAGGGAAACCCAATAGACAAGCACTCCCCATTGGCCTATTCCCCATGCAATAGCAGTCGGCATCCTATTGGAATGGATCAGAAAATGATGGTCGGCAAGCAGATAGTAAGTGCTATTGATACTATGAGGCAGTGGGTTTGTTTGTTTGCACTTTCCTGGAGCTAAACAGTTAAATATTGGCTTTCCCTCCATCTTTGAAAAGAAACCTTCAAGATGATATGAATATAATATAGTTCACTTTAAAAAACTAGCTTAGTACTGTTTGATGTTGCTTTTTTTTTTGAGTTAAAAAGGATAAATACATTGTGTTACATGGAAACAAAACAATACTTAATATCATGTTGAGCACCATCTCCCCATTTGGAGCTTCACAGAGCGAAAGCCCCACCAACTCAAGCTATTACAGCCCTGAAGGAATGGTCACGCACCCCCCCCCCCCTTTAAATCATAGAACAAAAGGAAAACCTCTTTTTAACACCAAGAACATAAGTTAACAGCCAGAAACCTAGTCAGATCTTACTTGTGAGAAGGGCTATTCACAATATGACATACCTTAAGTTCTCTGAAGAAAATACTACTCCTGGCCCATTCGACAATGGAGAAGAGGGTCTGGTCCGCCATTTTGCACATAAGCCCAAATGTGCTCAGCTTTTCCTGCCTTCGGTTAGCCTGCTCTTGCTGTAAGTAAGCCATGATTTTTGCTTGAACTTGAGGCTCATCTGGTTCACACTTCAAAAGTTCCAGTATCAGGTGCGGGATGCTTGCTGGGGAGCTTTCCTGATAACCGTCCATGTAGTGGTAGCCCATCATTGACTCAGGCGAGCTGGTGTAGGGGTCTGGGTACTCAGACTTGATGGCCCTACTAGGAAAGTGACCATATGGTTGGTAACCTTGCAGGCTGCCATGAGGTGGCATTGTCATGCTAATGGGAGATGTGACAAAGGGATTTCTGTCATAGTCTATGGGAGGCAAGGCAGCGTGGTTCAGAGGTAGGCCTTTGGAGGCAGAATGAATGTTCTGAATTGCAGAGGAGATGTTCAGGTCAGAGGGCATTGCTTGGATCACCTGAGACATGGCTTCCAGCTTAAGTCCGTTGGCTCGAATGAGAGCTTTCTTCTGTTGCTTTAGGGCCCTGTCTCTCTTATACATTGGCCCAAACTTATTTCTGCCTCCTCGCATGCGATCGGCTCTTACCGCTGTTGGTAGAGGAGAAAGGAAGGGTATATAAGAAGAAAGTAGCATTTGAAAATGTTGATAAGTGATGCAATGTGTGTATACATATGTGTATATATGTGTGTATACATATGTGTGTGTATGTTTCCTATGATAGTTCACAGATACTCCAAGAAAAAAAAGTCTTCCTCATGAATTCCTTCCTTCAACTGGGTTTTGTGGAATAAAGAAGTTTTAGCCAGGCATGGTGGCCCACTCCTATGAGTCTATAATCCCTTCACTCGGGGAGGCAGAGGCAGGTCGATCTCTGGATGTTCAGCCAGCCTGGTCTACAAAGTGAGTCCAGGACAGCCAAAGCTTCAAAGAAACCTGGTATCAAACAAAGTTTCACAACAGATACTTAATAGTGGGGAGGGTAGGATCGTTCTTTCTCGGTGTCAGTTTCCAGCATACAAGCCATGTCATGATTTCTCATGGAAACCCAAACTGTGCGCCTGCTGTGTGTCTACATGTATGTGTTTGCAAAATTTTGTTTTTTTCCTTCCTTCCTCTCTCTTTATTTTTAAAGAAAGAGAGGATCAAATCACGGCTGGATTAAATACTTTTTCTCACACTGTCTTCCTCATTCCTAGCTATCCTAGGCTACTTTGTCACAGGTATGAGCTCTTCATGAAAAGCCCCTTTCACCTAGACTTCATGAATACACATTGGAAAGCCACCCACCATGCTTGGCTTTGGATTTAAGTGGGATTGGATGGAAGTTTTAATTGGACATAATTAAAACAAAGCCCTTTCCAAAGTTGTCCAGAGGCTCTTCTGTGTGATGGTGGTGTGGAACGGGGCCATGCCTGATGAGCTGGTCAGCAGTGCTCTCCAGTCTACCCACCGTGGACAATGGTCAGCCTCTGGCTACCTGGGACACGTTCAGCTTGCTGAAGGAAAAGTAAGTTTTGAGCTTTTTAATCTTAGGATTAGTATCACATAAAAATTTTATTGTGAATTCTAAGTATCCAGAATTTCTCACTGGATCATAAAAGAGCTTTTATTTAGATAATTTATCAAATATTCTATTGTCCCATGACCATTGTTGAGTATGAGGATGGGGATGAGCAAGTCACACAATTAGCACAGCAAAATATTTAAGTTAAAAGCATACAAGCTCTTTTCTTTCATTAAAAGATTAAGTGACATCAAATGGAATCGCATCATTTCAGTTTCAGCATTCCATCTTCTGATCTGGTCTTGTAGTTAGCATCTGCCACTATATCAACTGAAGGGATCAATGATGAAACAAACATCAGTTACTTTCTTTCTCAAGCTCCTCCAGAAAGCAGTCCTTATGCGAACCAAAGCAGCCGCCTCTATTGGAACAAACTTGCTAGCAATTTGGCAGTTTTATTAAAAAAGCACAATTCTTTACATTCCCCCCTCACACACACACAATTCTCCCAAGTTCCATACAACAGAAAACCTCCACATAAAAAGTAGCTGGTGTTTCCTTGATCAAATGAAGTACACTCCAGCGTGGTGCTGGGGACCCTGCCATATTACAGTCTGTTTAATCTGTGGGAAGGCCAGAAGGTCAAAGGCTGGAAAATAGCAGCACGCCATAACAGTGATGAAGTACAAATTATTTACAGCAGTCACATATTAACTCCACTGGCTGCCAAGCCGAACCCTTCAACACCTCCCGTGACTTTTGAAGGACCATTCTCTCAGGCTCAACAAACCATTGCTACTGATTTGAGTCCACTGCTTTGCATGCTTTCTGCTTCCCAGTTGTTGAATTTTATATATTCAGCCATTACCTTTCTCTTTAAGAAAAAAAAAAAAGTATACTTTTATGCCATTAAAAACTGAAATTCTGTATAAAAAATTCCTTTTCACAATGAAAAACTAACTTTTCTCAAGAACCATAAAATGAACATATAATAAGAACTATGGCAAGTACACCAATTAAAAAAATCTAGGGTATCTTGATTTAAAAAATTAAGGGTTATTTCATTTTCTTTTTCATATTTTTACAAATTAATTTTATTTGATCTCAGTAGAGTTGCTTTAGTCTTGCTATCTTTTCAATATCAAATGTATTGACTTCAAACTAAAAAAATGGGAAACATACAATTTTCTCACTTTTCCCCCCAGTAGATATTACTATCTACCTACTACAGACTAATCTACAGACAAAACATAAAAAAATATTTTTCATCATTGTCAGTAATGTTGAAAGCCTAGAAAAAGAATGTTCCTACACTACATGCACAGAGCTTTAAACTCTGTGTCCAAGGGCCTTAAATGACAGACTCTTACCTTCTAGCTTCATTCCAACACTTAGACATTTCTGGAATCGACAGTAGGGACATCGTTTTCTCTGTGTTTTGTCAATTTGGCAGTTCTGGTTTTCTATACATGTGTACCTTTTATTGTTTTGGACTGTTCGCTTAAAAAAACCCTACAAAACAGAGAATATAGTGAGATATGAGTCTAGGCCACTTTCTTCTATTGTTTTACTCTAAGGAAATCACCAGCAAGTCCTTTCATTGTGCCATGGAGCCCTTATGTGGGCCTGTGGTTCATTTTACATTTCGGCTAGACCAAACCTCCACAGCAATGCCAGGCCTCAGTGAAGATTTTTCTGGCCCCAGAGTTATATTTCTGGAGAATTACGTCAATTTTGTACCATTTCATTCCAACAATCAGGAAAAAAAACACACTCTATATTGACCAATGATTTTTTTTTTTAAATCTGATTTCCTACTAACATTCATGCAGAGGTAACTCTTAGGATCCTGCATTGTTTTTAGGTAGTCTCATGCAATTCCAGTCACAAACCATTGTAAAACAAATGCCAGTGTTCGAACTGAATAGCAAAATACCTCAGATCTTTTACAAATGTCAACACTCAGACAGTTAAAAGGAAAAGGACTTCAAGAGCAAAATGGGGAAATGCTCCTAACGCCATTGGAACCCATTCAAGGGTGGGAACTGTGTTTTAAAAGTCCAACTAATGGAAAACACACACACACACACA
>CM053757.1:2896795-2986152 GCA_028658305.1 Pachyuromys duprasi | reverse complement strand
GGGGTTCCAGGCCACATCCACACATGCTCCTTGATTGCAGAAACCGTCTCATACAAGACCCCTGTGCCCTGCTCAGTTTGGTCTTTGTGGAGCTACAAGAAATTAAAGATAATAAATAAATCAATAAAATAATTTAATAGTATTTTCACAAATCTTTTTACTGTGAGTTCATGTTAACCAGTTGACTCCCTCATCCTTTCTCATGTCTGAGGTGAGATGATGTTTCAGCTCACCTGAATGAGGGAGTGCTTCTTCATTTAATTAACTTTGAGATGTGGTCATGCAATATAGCCTGGCAGACCTGATACTCAGTGTTGGGTGTTAGAGCCAGGATGAACAGCTGAGGTGCCTATTTAATATATTAAAGTGGACCTAGATGGCAGGTTCTCCCAGCATCCCTCAGTCCTTACTTGTTTTAGGGTATGGCTGGCATACCCTCCCTCTACCCTGAAATTTCCAGCCCAGGGGCTGGGCTTCCTTTGCCCCAGAGCTCTTCACCATGTATTCTAAGTACTCTCCACTCCCTCACCCACACACATAGCAATTTCCCTGATCTTGTTCTCTGAGACCAGTGGACCCGTAAAACCCCCTAAGGACTGCTCCCAAATAAGCCTGCCTTTTTAATTTTTTTTTTTTTTTAATCTTCAATTCAGCTCTAATTGGCTTAGTTTGTCAGCCGAGAAAACCTGTTACTATATTGCTAGGCTGGCCTCAAACTTATTGCTAGCATTATAAAGGAATACTATAATTGCCTTTTTCCTGATAATTATGGATTTTTAAAAATATGTGTTACAGCAAAATTCTGCAAGCATTTTGTTATTATTATTATTATTTTGAGATAGGGTTTCTCTATGTAGCCCTGATTGTACTGGAACTCGCCCTGTAGACCAGGCTGGCCTCAAACTCAGAGATCCACCTGCCTCTGCTTCTGCCTCCCAAGTGCTGGGAGCGTGTGTCATCACTGCCCACCTCTGCAAGTGGTAGACCTTGTAATCGGAGCAGTAAAGTTCCCTAGTCCTCCTGTGCTTCAAGTGGGTTTTTGCAAGTGTATAATCTTGTAATATGCTGGTAATATGTAAGATATTAGTGATGAAAAATAGAAACCTCACTATAGGCTTTTGTAATTTTCCAGATGTTGATTATGTTAGATAAAATTATTTTAAACATCCCATTGACTAATATTACTCATCTGGCCAATTCTCTTGTGCTGGGAAGGTCTTAAACACAATGTCAGTCACACGTTTTCCAGGACCCCATTTCCTCATTGGATCAAAGTGCCGTCAGCTTTCCTTAAAGTGATAGGTTTGTGTAACCTGCGTCTCTGTAAATACCAGCAAGTGTTCATCAGCCTGTCTGCTTTGTCAGCACTGGGAATGGAAATCAGAGTTTCTGCAGACTACGCAAGTACTCTACCATGGCACTGCATCTCAGCCCTTAAAATGTGCAAACACAGCCAAGTGTGGCTGTGCACACCTTTAGTCCCAGGGCTCTGGGGGCAGACACAGGTGGATCTCAGAATTTGAGGACAGCCTGGTCTACAGAGCTATTTCCAGGACAGCCAGGGCTCAAAAAGCAATAAAATAAAATAAAATAAAATAAAATAAAATAAAATAAAATATGTGCAAACACTGTCATGAAAACAACAGTTAGATCAGATTACAGAAAAAACAGTCAGGTCAGCATTTTTCCTGGAGCCAGCCATACTTTAATCATTAAATGATATTTGAAGAACCTTGAAGAATTTCAAGTGATACAATCAGGGGAAATTGAAATTTTTTTTGTTTCTGTTTGTTTGCTTGTTTTGTTTTTTGAGGCAGACTTTCTCTGGCTGTCCTGAAACTCATTTTGTAGACCAGGCTGGTCTCACATTCATAGAGATCTGCCTGCCTCTGCCTCCTGGGTGCTGAGATTAAAGGTGTGTGCCATCATACCCGGCTGAAATTGAATTCTTATAGTTTGGCTTGATTAGAGGTTCTTCTGGAAGCCTCAGTGTTAAATGCACTAGCTTCCTTTTTGGAAGAATACATTTATAAGGGTGACACGTGCCTTTAATCCTTTAATCCTGGCACTCACTCAGTGAGTCAGAGGCAGGTGCATCTCTGTGAGTTAGAGACCAGCCTGGTCTACAGATCCAGTGTCAGAACAGCTAAGGCTGCACAGAGAAACCCTGTATGAAACAAACCAACAAGCAAAACAAAACCCCTGAAAACAACCAAGCAAGCAAACAAAACCTCTGTGTCGTGCCTGCATATGTATGTCTGTGCAAGGATGTCAAACCCCTTGGAACTGGAGCCACCAACAGTTGTGAGCTGCCGTGTGGGGGCTGGAAATTAAAATTGGGTCCTCTGCAAGAGCAGCCAGTGCTCTTAACAACTGAGCCATCTCTCCAGCTCCAGGCCTTTTGAGCCTGGAATTCCTTATAAAGAAAAATGCAGGTTATGGAATTCAGTAGTTGTGGGGAGAAGTAAATCATGTGTATGTGTAGGTAAAGAACACAGTGTTCTAGGAGAGAGAGGTGATCTATCAGGGCATATTTAGATGTCATAACATGTGCAATTGATCCCTGGTGCCCCCCGACATGTGTGAAAGAGTCATCAGGAAGATAGTGGTACACATCTCCGATCCCAGCACACTGGAGGCTGAGACTGGAGGACAAAGCAAGTTTGAGACCAGCCTATCCCTCATAGGAAACAAAACAAAAGTGCTGTCTGACTCAGCATCCTAGGCAGACTGTAATGGAATTTTGGAGATACACAGGCTTTGTTCCTGACCCCAATTCTAAGTAGTCACTTCTATCACATACTACTGCGCCTCCTGTGGAAGGTCCATGAAGTTTAGCAGCATCTCTGTGTGGTTTGTTCTGCTTCTCTTTTCTGCTCATGGCTGACAGCATGTACAACAGCAGCATGCACCCTGGATTTCTGGCTGTGCCACCAGCCTCTGACTAAATGGCCATTTTTGGAGGGAGGTTTGGAAAAGGTTGAATAATGTCACACAGAACCTTCCTAAATGCCACTTGCTATTTGTCACTTTCTACTCACTCGCCTATGAAATTTACTGGCATGCTGAGGAAACAGGATATTAATGAGTTACCTTGGTCTTTTGAAGCTTATCTCTCCGGCTAATTTAGTGGAAATGGGAACCAAATACCTTGTGAGAAAGGAACACATTTTTCTGAAAGAGAGACTGAAGTATTGTTCACACATAGTTCAAATAACAGGTGCTTAGCATTCAGCCTCAGGCGCGGCCAACAAGCCACTTACCGGCGACTCTGTAGGCGAAAGCACAAAATAATTTACAGCCTCTTGATTTAGGAACTATGTTTCTCAATAAAGGGGCTGTCTCGCCATTTCCCTTTGACAGACATGGGCATCTTCTGTAACAAACAGCATTCTGTTTAAAACACCTCCCTCACCACAGTGAACTCATCAGTACTATCACTTATCAGAAGCCATCAGTTAATCAGTTACAGTTACTGTAAACTTCCTGAGTGTGTGCTTCCAGGACCATGGAGGAATATCTCCTGTGAACTATCATCCCTGAAAAGTTAGGCTTACAGTGAACAACCTGCACTAACTTGCCAGCAAGTCCCTCTGAGTGTGTGAGTTATCTGGGGTCAGGAAGAGCAAGCATCCCATGTCACTCCTTCAACTAGACAGATGGCACCAGTCTCCAGGAGCTTCGCAGACAGGTTAGAAGCGTCGAGATACTCAGCTCCTGCCACGTCATTGCTTAACTGTGTATTTTCACCACTACCCCTTGCCGATTCCATATAGGACACAGGCTAAGGTTGGTATGAATTTTTTAAAAAAATTGTTAAAAAAATAACTCCTAGCACATTCTGTACAATGGGGGAGTGAGGAGTGACTAAGTAAAGATTTTTCCATTCTTTATACTGACTGTGGGAAATGGAACACCTGGCTGGAAAGGTATTGGCTTTTCTTCAGTACTGTTCCGAACAGGTAAATATTACTCATTTCTTACAGCACTAATCATTAAACCGAGCCCTAGTCAATCTTTTGAAAATCAAAATGTTTGAGATTTCCTCTCTGCAGGCTATGCTGTGGTCCCTTGTTTTCACTCTCTTTGCCAGTGCCTGGTGTTTCCTCAGTCACAATCTCATTCCGAGTAGCTGAAACAAACTCCCTGTTGTTTTGTTTCCATTTTTGGTTCTTTTAAATCATCTAAGGAAGACCAGGTGTGGTGGCTCACACTTCCAATCCAAGCACTTGGGAGGCAGAGACGGGTGGATCTCTGAGTTCGAGGCCAGCATGTTCTACAGAGTGAGTTCTAGGACAGCCTAGGCTACAGAGAAACCAAAACCAACAAACCAAACAAACAAAAATTAGATCGGAGGATCTAACATTAGTTTTTTGTGACAGGATTTTTCTGTGTAGCCCTGGTTGTCCTGGACTCCGTTTGTAGTCCAGGCTGGCCTCAAATTCACGGAGATCTGCCTGCCTCTGCCTCCCAAGTGCTGGGATTAAAAGCATGTGAAATTGTTTCTTACTAAAGCCATCTATGATGAGTCAAATGTCTATCTATTAACTAGAATGAAGTAAGGACACACATTCCTATATATAATACTTTCCAGGCTATTGGAGAGAGAATTAAAACCAAGAAAGAAAAGATTAGGCTGAAGGAGGACTGCAAAAACACAGCCCAATGTGTTTGAAGCTCTGGGTTTAATTTCTAATACCACAATAAAGAAAAGAAGTAGTTTAGAAACATAGAACATACTAGGGGCTGAAGAGATGGCTCAGTGGTTAACAGTACTTCCAGAGGACCTAGGTTTATTCCCAGCACCCACATGGCAGCTTACAAAACAGCTGTAACGCCAGCTTCAGGAAATCTGATGCCTCTCATGCACACAAAACACACATAAAACAAAAAACACAGAGCATATTTTGTATCTGAAATCACAACCCCTCCCCCCCTAAAAAAAATCCAGAGTCAGTGGTTGGGGGCACAGCCTGAAATTCCAGCACTTAAAGGGGATGAGTCAGGAAGATCAGAAGTTCAAGGCTACCTTGAACTCATGGATCAGGCAGGACCATGGAACGTGTTCGCTTTTCTTCAAAGTGCTAGGTTCACTTGTTTCTTACTTACCGAGATGGGTTCAAGTCCATAGCTTCATGTATGCCAGACAAGTGGCTTCCCAGGAGTCACAGCCTCACCTCTACCAGATGTGTCCTCAGTTCAATCCGTATTTATACCATGTTTAGCATCTCAGATTTTCCTGATCCTTTCACATTATTCAGGATGCCATTGACCTATCATATTTGCCTGTGTTCACATAATAATTAAGAAGAGAGAATGCGATTATAGGTAAATAAAAAATTTATGACTATCAGACTTCAATGACTGGCTCTGATGTTTTTTTTTTCCTAAAGATTTAAATTTAAATTAATTTAAATTTAATTTAAGACATTTAAAAAAGATTTATTAATTTATTATGTATACAGTGTCCTGCCTGTATGTATGCCTACACATCATAGTATAGATGGTTGTGAGCTACCAGGTGGTTGCTGGGAATTGAACTCAGGACCCTTTGGAAGAGCAGCCAGTACTCTTAACTTCTGAGCCCTCAACATTTAGAACCATTCATGAGATAAGCCAGTAGAGGGGCATGCCTGTGAGGGGTGAGGGATGAGGTATTCATTTACTTGTTTTGGTGAGATTATTAGAAGACGTACCCTAAATGTGGGCTTCGTCCTCCTCAGCCTGCCAAAGGGGGTACCTACTTAACCTCACAGAGTTCTTCTATCCTGTTGCAGTATCCTTCTTTGCTGATATGTGAAACCATTTCCTTCAGCTGTTGGATATAGACTGAAGGCCGGCAGCTCACCAGGAACCCTCCAGGCTTTCCACTGGGCATCTTCTCGCTCACTGAACCACTTGCTTGGCATGGCTATAGCATGATCCATCTCTTGGGATGGTGGGAAGATGGTATTGAAATGGTGTGGCATGTCTAACTCAATGATTGGCACCCAAATGCCCTTCATCACTTCCCAAAAGGTTACTTCTGTTTCCAAATGTTACCCTGTCTTTATTCTGGCTTCTTCCAGGATATCTGTCACACTCCTACCAAAACCAACCAACCAAAACCCCTAAACAAACAAAGGTCTGGGGCTAGTGCCCAGCAGTAGTATGGTTAGCCTGTTCAAGTTCTTAGGTGTTGTAGATATAAACATGTGTTTGTTTCGATGCCAGGTGTGGGATATGGGACTGATTCAGATTGTCCACAGAGCAAACTGTTAGCCTGGGGCAGGCTCTGAGAGGAGCCCTTTGCCAGCTACAGATAGTTTAGGTCTGAGGATTCTGAGAGGGAGTAAATGCCAGGGCCGAGAGAGAGAGAAGGGGGCTCCAAGGAAGAAGAGGGTTGCTGGTGCCCCCCCCCCCCCAGCTGCTCCTGGCTGCTGTGGATGCAGTTTGACAAGAAGTTGGAGATTCTTGAAAAGAGGATTGGACTTGCCCTAAGGAACCAGATGACCCTAACCAGCAGGAAGTAGCTAAAGAGAACTCCACCCCCTCCCCACTAACCTCCCTTCTCTCCTATCTGGTTACTGGGGTGCTGGAAGGGACTGGGGTGGAACAGGGAGAAAAGCAGGATTAAGAAAGTAAATAAAATAGTTTTTAAAATGGTGTGACACTTGGATTTTGACCTCTAGCATCATGAAAATTTAATAGAGTGAAATTAAGCAGCATGGCGATGCACACCTTTGACAGTGCCTGAAGGCAGAGGCAGGCAGATCTCTGTAAGTCTGAGACTGACCTGGTCTACACAGCAAGTTCAAGGCTAGCCAAGGCTACATAATGAGAGCCTCCCTCTAGAACAAAAGAAAGAAAGATGAAAGAAGATATGCGATATTGACGTCTGGCTGCCAAACACCCCCACACAAACACAGGCACAGAACGCACATTCAGACTCAGGCATGATAAGACTGCGGCTTCAATTTTTGAAACTTTTTTATTTTATTTTTTGTCACGATACACTGGATCCTCTTGCTTCAGCCTCTTGAGTGGGAGGACTGTACATGAGAATCTCTTCAATGTCTAAGTTTTGAGTCCCTGCTGTCTGGTAGGTAGGTGTACCTGGCTGAGTTCTGATAAGGAGTATCTCATTTAATCTTTAGGAGCACCCAGGTTGGGTAAATGAGAGTGATCCTTGCCCCCTATTCGCCCCTCACTACTGTTAAAGGATAAGAAAAGTGAAGTTATTTGCTCAAGGCCAACTGGCTGGTGAGGGCTGGTTTATGACTCTTGGTTTCTCTAGTTGAGATTTGGGGTGCTTGTCACTGCTCTTCACAGGCTTTTGATGGGGCCTGGGCCAGACCTGGCTTCAGGGATTGTCAAGTAGGTCAAGTGTGATGTGTCAGTCCCTGTGGTAAATTGGATGGCCAGCTCAGCTCCCGGTATTTTTTCTCCTTTAATAGTTTGGCAGATGGTTACTGACATTCTTCTAGAGCTATCTAGTGATCTGTAAAGGACAAAGTCCTGCAGTAGGACACGACATCCAGAAGGGCAGAGTGTCCTTAGAGAGATGGGAGAGAGGGCCTGCCTCTGCATGCCTAGCTGAGGGTACACCCAGCTGAGGGTACACAGTGGCCATGCCCTTCTCCCTCCCGCTGTGAGCAACGGATGCTCTATAAAGCCACATCTGTCATCTGCCCTCTCTTTGCTTCTGAGTCATCAGTGAGCAGACTGTGAGGACAATGGCTGGAGTTGAGGGATGAGATGGGATCATGAACAGAAATGAAAACACAAACCAATTTCATCTCTAAACAAGATGCAAATCCTTCAGTCACTGAGACGCCGAAACACTACAGGACGATACAGTTCTTCAGGTAAGCTGTGGTTGACTGTGGAAGAGTGAGGGGCAGCGCTGAGGTTCAAGGGTTGAGCCACTGCTTAGCTTGTGTAGGTCCTGGGTTTGATCCTAGTTCTACCCATCTCTCCTGACTTTGCCTGAGGATGCCCACACTTTCCAACTGCTATTAGGGGAACGCCCACGGGCAATCCCTTTTGGTGAGCCAGTCATGGATTGGTTGACAGAATAATTCCATATTCTCCCAGTCTTCATTCTGATATAGTGAAACCTAAAACTCTTACATAGAGGCTGCCTAAACCTGGGATGGAAGGGTGAGAACATTTGGGAGATTTTTCTTTCTCTTTGTTTAATTCAAGGGAAAAACAAACCTTTCATGTTTCTTGTTCTTTTTGTTTTTCTTCCTCCTCTTCTTTTTCGACAGGATCTCTCTATGTAGTCCTGGCTAGACTAGAACTTGTTATGTAGACCAGGTTGGCCTGGAACTCACAGAGATCCTCCTGCTTCTGCCTCCTGAGTGTTGGGATTAAAGACTTGTGCCACCGTGCCTAGTTTACGCTCTCTTAAATCCAGCCTGGGTAGGGAATTCTCAGGGTCAGCAAGGCATGTCCGCAGCGCTTCACTGCTGGGCTTGGGCAGTGACAGCTACAGGTGAATTCCGTTCGTCCCAACATTCCAGAGGCAGAGTCATCTCTGTCAGCTCCTGGGAGCTTCCAAGTCAGCCAGGACTACATAAGACAGTAAGATCCTATCTCAACAATGACAACAATGCCTAGTTACCACTCCAGGCACCATTCCACCGAGTTTATGCTACTTGTTCAACAACCCAGAAGACAAGTCCTATCATCCTGTCACCACACCCATTCTAGAAATGAAGAGTTGAGGTTTAGCTGGATGTGGTAGTGTAAATCTCTAATGTCAGTGCTTGGGCTGGGGTGGGATGTGGGTGGAGGGCTGAGGCTGGATTGTGAGACAGGCCTCGGCCACTTAGTGATATGCTGTCTCAAAAACAAACAAACAAACAAAAAACAAACCATAGAAAAGCAAAGACAGTCTGGTATCATGCCTCAGCACTTTGGCCTATGAGTTCTGGGTCAGTGGGTTCTACAAAGAGAGTTCCAGGGCCAGCCAGGGCCACCTAGTTAGGCCCTATCTCAACAAACAAACTCAAACACAAACAGGTAAAGCAAAAACTGAGGTGGAGAGACCATGTGACCAGCAAAAGGTTGAAGGATGGTTGAAACAGTGAGGCCCTTATGGTCACACATGCCATCACACCCTAATACATCCTCTGGGAAGCATGACCTTGGGGAAGACAAATATAGTAAGGTTTGCCAAATGGTTCCCTTGGCCTTAGTACAGAGTGTTCTAGAATGTGAATATTTAAGATTTATTTATTATGTATACGGTGTTCTGCCTGCATGTGTGCTTGCAGGCTAGAAGAGGGCACCAGTTCTCATTATAGATGGTTATGAGCCACACCCTGTAGTTGCTGGGAATTGAACTCAGGACCTTTGGAAGAACAGCCAGTGCTCTTAACCTCTGAACTATCTCTCCAGCCCCAAATGTGAACATGTTTGATAATTCTTCTACCATCAATATATGGCTACTTAAAAAAATCATTTATTTTTATTTTATGTGCATTGGTGTCTTTTTGTTTGCATATATGTCTGTGTGAGGGTGTTGGATCCTGGAGTTAAAGACAGTTGTGAGCTGCCATGTGGTTACTGAGAACTGAGCTCTGGAAGAACAGTCAGTACTTTTAACCACTAAGCCATCTCTCACTTTTTAACATGACTTCTTCCCCCCTTCCCCTCATCTAACAAACTTTTCTAAACGTAAGGTAGAAACTCAAGCAATACTTAGGTCGACACCTCTGGCAAGTGTAGTGGGGGAACCCAGCACTGTTGTACTGTGTGAGGGTCGGGAAGCTACTGTGATAGCAACTTTAGGTGCTGTGGTGGTTATATTTGAGTGGGTAAGTCACTGTTCTCTCAGAAGACCCTTAAACGCACAGGTCTCCATTTCATTTACTTATTACTTATCTGTCATTTTCTTATTCTAGGAAGATTCGATTAGAAAAGGTCAACCTTCAATGTTTAAATGCGCTGGCGAGAGAATAACACCATCGCTCCTCCTACCACCAGTTTAAAGCCAAATCTGAATCAAGTTTTAATTAGACGCTGGCCAGGTTCATCTCTGGGTTTCCAGAAAACTGCCAGGAGTCAAGCTTTGCAGAGGCTTAAAAAGGCAACCCCACAAAGCCACCAGCTTTCCCATCAGGTCCAATCAGGAGCAAGCACATATCCTGGTTCATTTCCTCCCCACATAGCTCCTGCCCGCATGTTTTCAGGCCCATCAAGTGCATCGGATAGTTAACCAAACCTGTGTAGGGGAGTGAAAACATGTGGCTTCTTATCCACCATAAACAATGGCCTCTAGCATCTCAGGAAGTATCTATCCTTGGGCAAGGGGCTTACAGGTCAGAGGAAGTCTTTTTGTTTTGTTTTGTTTTTTGTTTTTCAAGACAGGATTTCTCTGTGCTGGAATCACATAATCAGCTAAAGAAATTTAACTTTGTTTTATTTTTTTATTTATTTACTTATTTTGTTTTGTTTTTATGAGACCGTGCTTCTCTGTGTAGCCTAGGCTGCCCTGTACTGGCTTTGTAGACCAGGCTGGCCTTGAATTCTCAGTGATCTGCCTGCCTCTGCCTACCTGAGTGCTGGGATTACAGGCATGCGCCACAATACCTGGCTGGTCAGAAGCATTTTTGTTTCAGGAATCTCTTAGGCATAGTAATTAAAACTCAAACATAATTTTGGCTCACACACTATCCTGTGGCCTATAGGAGCTGATCAGAAAGTTCAGCTGTGATGAAGGGGTACTGACATTGCTGCTCTCTTTGACAGACTGGCTTAGAAAAAATTAAGGTGTTCACCACCTTTACATAACTAAAACTTTCATATCCACTGTCTACTATCTATCACAAACTCATATTCTCTTCCTAGGAGAAAAATCTCATCTGCAGGTTGATAATCCACCTCCAAATGATCTGTCTTGATGCTTGCAACTTCGGATATCAAGTGTATGGAGTGGCCCCTTCTCTTCTGGCTTTTTGTTTGTTTTTGTTGGTTTGAGACAATGTGTCACTATGTTTTCCAGGCTGCCCTGAAACTCACAATGTAGACCTCAAACTCACCTGCCTCTGCTTTCTGAGTGCTAGGATTAAAGGTATCACCAAATCTGGGTATTTCTGTCATTTTCTATCCATTTCCAACCCACCTCTCCTTCTCTTCCCCTCTTCTTTTTCCCTCCTTTTTTCTCCTCCTTTCCTTTGCTTCTTTTTAAGGTAAGGTCTCCCTCTGTGGACCTAGTTTCTTTGACATCACAGCAATTCTTTAAATTCTGGGATTACATGTTACCACGCCCAGCTTACCTAACCCTTTTCTGTTATTTATTAGCTCAGCAAAGAAGACATTTAAGTAGTATCTAAGGTTGGATTCATAAATCTGAAGGGATTTGGGCCATATTTAAAATAGTTTTAAGTCATAACCAAAGACAGTGCTTTGTCATATCCTAAGTCCTGTTCCTAGGGTCTTCTGTTCCTAGGGTCTTCTAGACACCTTGTTCCTAGGGTCTTCTAGACTTGCTGCCTGTACACCCTCCCTTTAGAGTTTAAACATGTGAGCCAACTTGTTTTATTTGGCTAGTTAGTTCCATCATCCACCACCCAATATTATTAAAAATCAAATGAATAGACACATTATGTGACCCTGCTATTGTTCTTCCAGAGCTACCCTAGACTATAGGACACAAAGATTCAGGACAAAAAGTAGGAGGGAGCCGGGTAGTGATGGTGCAGGCTTTAATCCCAGCATTTGTGTATCCTGTTCTTTGATTATATTCCATCTCTATTACCCAATTTTATTTTTCTCTTTTTTCCCCCAAGAGAGGGTTTATCTGTGTACCTTTGGCTGTCCTAGAACTTACTCTGTAGACCAAGCTGGCCTCAAACTCATGAGATCCACCTGCCTCTGCCTCCCAAATGCTAGGACACAGAGAAACCTTGTCTCAAAAAGCCACATACACACAGACACATAGACTAGATATGAGTGGGGTACAGTTTCTTGGCTTTTAGGTGGGTAATCTTAAAGGCCGAAAGGTATGGTGTCTCACTGGTGAGCAGGCTGGCAGTGACAGGGCCAGGGTAAACCGGGGCCTTGGGATTCTCGCACTGCTGTTTATTAAATGCTTTGTATCAGGCATTGTGTCAGGTACTGGACATTTTAGGAGAAAGGTCAGTACTTCTCCTGTTGGTTATAGGAGGTCAGCGGGACCAATGTAGTGGGATGACGTAAGGATAGACTCAAGGGCTGCACAAGTAAAGCGGGAATGAGGCAAGGGATGCTTCCAGGATGGAAAATCTGAGTCTAGGAATAGGAAATAGCCAAGTGCTTGTCTGAAGAGAATACATATATGTACACACACACAGGCACACACATACACACTTCTATACAAAATAGAGTGGAAGGGGCCATAGTAGACATGATTCAGTAGCTAAACATGTTCTTCCTGCCTTGTTTTGTTTTTTGTTTTCCAGACAGGGTTTCTCTGTGTAGCCTTGGCTATCCTGGATTCTGTAGACCAGGCTGGCCTCAGACTCACAGATCCCCCTTTCCTCTGTCTCCCAAGTGCTGAGATTAAAGGCGTGTGCCACCAGCTGGCTCCTCCTGCTCTTTTGGATTGGGCCCAGGCTGGATCCTAGCACTTTGTGTCAAGTGGCTCACAACAGATATAGCTGTAATTCAGCTCCAGTGGGTTCAACCCCCTTTCCTGACCTTTGAAGATCCCCTCCCTGTGCCCCCCACAAAGGGCATGTATATATACACACACAGAGACACACATACATAGAAAGAAATTAATGTAAGAAATAATTAAACCACCAGGCATGCTGGTGAAAACTCTGAGCACTTGAGAGGCGGAGGCAGGTGGATCTCTGTGAGTTTGAGGCCAGCCTGGTGTACAAAGAGAGGCCAGCCAAGGCTACACAGAGAAACCCTGCCTTAAAAGAAAACAAACAAAAAAGTTAAATCAAGTGTAGAGTTTGGTGTAGGTTCTGAAGGCTAACTTCTATGCTATTAATAAATGACTTTAGAACAGTTATTAATTTCCGGCCTCAATCTATCTCTCTGTCTCTCTGTGTGTGTGTATTGTATTTTGAAAAAGGTCTCCTTACATATCCCTGGAAGTCCTGGAACTCACTCTCTAGGGTAGGCTGGCCTTGACCTCAAACAGATCCACCAGGCTGTGCCCCCCAATTGCCTGAGATTAAAGGTGTGCACTGCCCAGCTTTTCTTCTCTCTCTCTCTCTCTCTCTCTCTCTCTCTCTTTTTAAAGACAGAATCCAGATATGCAGCTGTGACTGACCTGAAATTCAGATTCGTGAAGACCCCTCTGCATTTGCCTCCTGATTGTGGGATTAAAGGTGTGTGCCACTTTTCCTGGCTGATCTCCAGTTTCTTTCTTTCTTTCTTTCTTTCTTTCTTTCTTTCTTTCTTTCTTTCTTTCTTTCTTTCTTTCTTTCTTTCTTTCTTTCTGTCTTTCTCTCTCTCTCTCTCTCTCTCTCTCTGTGTCTCTCTCTCTCTTCTTCCTTCCTTCCTTCCTTCCTTCCTTCCGTCCTTCCTTCCTTCCTTCCTTCCTTCCTTTCCCAACACGGGATTTCTCTGTGGCTATCCTAGACTCACTTTGTAGAAAGGTCTGGCCTCAAACTTACAGAGATCTGCCTATGTCATCACACCCAGCTGATCATCAATTTCTTTATCCATAAAATAAAGACAATAATTGTACCTATGCCTTATCTTGTGAGGATTATATGATTGAATAATTAAAGCCAGGAGGTGATGGCACATGCCTTTAATCCCAGCACTTGGGAGGCAGAGACAGCTGGATCTCTGAGTTTGAGGTCAGCCTAGTCTACAAAGTGAGCCAAGGACAGCGAAGGCTACACAGAGAAACCCTGTCTTGGAAAACCAAAAAAAAAAAAAAAAAAAAAAAAAGGAAAAAAAAAGAAAGAAAGGGAACTTGCCAGGCAGTGGTGGTGCACACCTTTAATCCCAGCACTTGGGAGGCAGAGGCAGGAAGATCTTAGTTCTAGGCCAGCCTGGTCTTCAGAGCTACTTCCAGGATAGACAGGACTACACAGAAAAACCCTGTCTCGAAAAACAAAACGGAACAAAAAGAAGAAATGGAAATCATTATGCTTTCCTATTGCTGTATACTATTTAGTTATCCCAAGGCAAAACTTTTTCACTAGAGCTAGAAAAGTATTAAATATTGATTGCAATTGATTCTAATGTTATTTATTCTTCTCAAACTTATACATATTTATACTATGAAAAGGAAAAAAATTATAATGGTCGCTACTTTGGAAGGACAGGAGGAGCCACTGTTTTCATAAAGTGACATAGTAAGTCCCTGTTTCAGAGAGAGAGAGGTTGATATCAAGTTACATATCATTTCACTTTTATTTTACTTAGGGATCTTCAGTGCTCGTGCTTTGTACTTTAGATTAAACTTGAGTTGCTTCTAAAAGCGGGTAGACAATTTTTTTTTTTTTTTAAATTTCAAGACAGGATTTCTCTGTGCAGCCCTGGCTGTCTGGAACTGGATGTGTAGGCCAGGCTGGTCTCGGACTCGAGTCTCCTGCCTCTGCCTACAGAGTGCTGGGATAACGCCATGTGCCGCCATGTCTGGCTGGCAGACAGCTTAACATTCTACAATGATCCGTCCGCTCCTCGTTATTTCTAAGAGACACAGAGGCTAATGATCTTAGTCCAGGCTAGATGAACACGCTGACATGTGAACTTAGAGGCTTAGATTGACTTACACAGTTGAAGACTGGGCAGTCCACGCTGGGAGCCTCACATCAAAATAAAGCAGGAGAGCGGGCATAGTCATAGTCGGGGGCTGACGGAAGGCTCCCTGCAGAGTGGCTGCTGAGGGTCTGTGATGAGACTGAGCTGGGGGAGTCTGATGTCCACAGACAGTGGCGGCGGCAGCACACACAGGCGCTCAGGCAGCTTGGTGGTCTCCTGCGCTGAGGAGCTGCCTCCGGCTGCTCTGCTCTCTCTGGGGCCAGCCTGTTGGATGGGGCCACCACAGCCCCTGCAGGTCTCTCTTTCTCTGTTGCTGCCCAAGGGCACTGGCCTCTGGAAACGCCTTCCAATCTAATCAGCCTGACGATCAAGCTTTAACTATCTGAGTTAACAGCTTTAACCATTTTATGAGATTTGCTAGCTTGTTAGCATTTTCTGTGCATTGTATTAGACAATATGAAATATGTTTCAAATGATGTTTGTCACCAGAAAACCTTCCGAGCCAGGTCCTAAACAGCTTAAGATCTTTAACAGTGTTACAATAGATAAATTTGCAAAGTTACAACAAAATTCTATTTATTTTAACTGAGGCTGCAGCATATGATTTCAAGGGTCCGGTTGGGAATGATGGTCCAAGGCCAAAATCTCAGAGCTTTGTAGAGTAAGGCAGGAAAATCATACTCACTCACTCAGCAAGCAGCCTAGGCTGTGTAGTAGGTGCGTGTCTCAAGGAAGAATTCAAGAGCTCAGATTTGAAGCCCTTTTGTAACAAAATTTGTTTCCTATATCCAGCTTGAGTTGTTCTATAGATGTCTGTGATTATAAAATCTAACTGCACATCTGACCTTTGAGCTCTTCTGCCCTTTCCTTTCCCTCTTCTGGAGATGGTGCTTTGGGGCTCTCAGAATGGTCCAGCCTTCCACGTACCATCATAGGCTCTCCTACAATACAGCCTCTAACAACACTAGGCTGTCTAGAGCCCCAGGTGACAGGATTGTTTACCTGAATACCAAGAAGGGTGGAAAAGCACCTGAATCTGTTTTCAGTGTGTGCCCAGGCAGACTGGGTGGGAGAGTCTGTGCCATGAGACCTGAAGTCCTTATGAAACTGTCTAAGAAGCATGTCCATCCACAGGGCCATGGTGGTTCCATGTGTCCACGTGTGTCCATGATAGAATCAAGCGGCCTTTCCTTACTGAGGAGCAGAAAGTTGTTCTCAAAGTGTTGAAGGCACAAGCACAGAGTGAGAGGGCAAAATAAATGTGCAGCTTTTTAAAGGAATAATAATAATAATAAAAACCTGACTGTAAGATGAATCTGCCTTAGCAGAGTTCTGAAAAGTCAGTGGAGAAAATGATTCCAGAAATGATTATTTTCTACATCTAACATAATTTTTCTTTTTTTTGTTTTTTTCAAGACAGGGTTTCTCTGTATAGCCTTGGCTGTCCTAGAACTCACTCTGTAGACCAGGCTGACCTTGAACTCAAAGATCCCCTCGCCCCTGTCTTTTGTTTGTTCTGTAGGGCAGACTGGCCTAGAACTTAACACCCTAGCCTCTGTCTCCCTAACTGCTGGCACAACGGAGTGGGGCCACCGAAGCCAGCTGCCTGGCTGTTTTGGACTTTGGAATGCAGGCCTCACAGGAGGCTGCTTTGCGTCTTACCTGTGAGCACTGGCCAGTGCTCTCTCTCTCTCTCTTCTCATATGTGTTCCAAGGTGGGTGTCAGTGAAACTCTCCTCTTAGCAGCTGGAGGCCTCTGCACCTCACTTCTTTCGCTTATACTTCCCATCCCGCCACAGGAAAAGACAAATCCCGTCATCTTCGCTGAGTGGATGGAAACACTTGGCATGGTGTGTATAGAAGCTACAGTAAGAAATCAGCAGCGCAAAGTCAGCCTTGGTGGGTCACACCCGTAGGCTTCTGCGTGAAGGTCTCACTCTTTAGTCTGGGCCGGGCCTGAGTCCCCAGCTTTTGGTGCTCTTGCCTCAGCTCTCCCAGTGCTGGGACTACAGGTCTAGGCCCACAGGCCTGGGCTTAGGTATAATATTTTAACTGTGGTAGACTTACCAGCTGTGGTCCCAGAGTATCTGTTTAGCTCTCCTTAGCATACTGGTAGTTTCTGTGGAAAGGAGGAAGACACTTGAGACATCGTTCTTGTTCTCAAGAGGCTTACCATGCTTAAAGAGAGCACCCAGCATTTCATTTCGCTAGGCCTTCTCTTCTTTTCCATTTTGTCAGGATTTTTTTAACTGTGTGGGAAATCCAATCTAAGTGTATCCAAAGACATCATTTACTAGCTTTTCATATTCTGATTTATAAATCTTTTGATGTATAGTAAAATAAGGCATGCCTGGAAACCTTTTCAGCACAAAATATATGTGAAGATATTTCTAAAACCTTACATAACTCTCACAGTTGATTTTTATTTCAGTTATATAAGCTTCATATATCTGGCTCTTTTAGTAACTCTCCCAGCATTCCCAACCACATTCTCTTTATGTGTTTGAATCTAGAATGGGCCATCTTCTTGCTTAGCATGTGTAAGACCCCCATCTTCATCCACAGCGGCTCAAAGAAGATGGAAGCTCTTCCTTCATAGTGTTATGTGTGCGTGGTGTCTGCCCTTGGAGCCCTCTGGCTGGCTGTGTTGGAGCCTGTGCAGGCAGCCTACAGGGCCGTCTTAGCAACACATGTACTTAGCATCTCTCCTGAGACTCACACTGAATGTGCAGCCCGAGGAGCAGAGTAGGATCAGCAGCTCACAGTAACAACAAAGTGGGAGGCTAGCCAAGCTCACCGGTGTCACCAGCACCTTCCAGAGAGTCCTGATGACTGGCACTGAGAAGAGACTGTGGGTGTGATAACAATTTGGGAAATAAAATTTTCTTTATCCCCTAAGCAAATCCAAAAGATTGCTACCATAGCCAGATAACTAGAAGAGAGATTGATTGATTTGAAATAGTAAAAGTGACAGGCAAGCTGGGCAGTGGTGGCAGGTGGATCTCTGTGAATTTGAGGCCAGCCTGGTCTACGGAGTGAGTTCTAGGACAGCTAAGACTACATATCGAAACCCTGTCTCAAAAAGCGAAAGCACAACCAAAACCAACCAATCAAACAGACAGACAAACAGAATTAGATGGATATGGTGGTGCATTCCTTTAATCCCAGTAGATCTCTGTGAGTTTAAGGCCAGCCTGGTCTGCATGCGAGTTATAGGCGAGCCAGGGCTTCATAGTGAGACTCCATCTCAAAGAAAGAAGCAAACAAATAAAAAAGTGACCAGTTTGGGCTAGTGGTGTGGCTCAGTGGTGGAGCAGTTGCCTAGCTCATGCAATGCCCTGTATCCCTACCCCAGCACTGCTAAGAAACAAAGTGGAAGAAGAGCCACAGTGTACTGTTGGGGACACTGATCATGGGTTTTGTTCTCCTCTCCCCAAGCCTATCCATCCTTGGGAACATTATTTACACAGAGACATTTCTGAGTCACCAGCAACTCAACCTGGGGGGAGATGGAGCTGGCATGTGGTAGAGTTTGTCACTTTAGGAGGCTGGTCTCTGGAGTTGAGTCAGTAAAGCTTGAGCTTCAGCTTTAGTGTTGGGGGTCTAATGTCACATGGTACCCAGCAGCCACACTTAAAAAAAAATCAATCAGACACATTGTTTGCCCCTTTGGTTTGATGGACATGTTGTAATAAGGTCCTGAACCATCCACTACCTCTTTATGTACCTTCCGTCTAAAGACTCCTTTCTGTTGTGACCTGTATTCATGGAACCACAAACAAAGGAGTTAACCATTAACCTTCAAACCACCTTCAAATGAGGTCTTTTATAAGGGGAGGGTTAAATAGGCTGCTGCTGGTTGCTAAGAAGAAACAGGAGAACTGGAGTTGACGTCAAGGATGCTGTTAGACCAAGACCATCAGATCTTAGGGGAGCTCTGAGTCCAGCCTCCCACCACCGGGATTTCTGGAGTAGGACTGGCCGAGAAGACAGTCAAATTATGGCAAAATTGTGTTCATTGGGTAACACCCTCCAATCTTTCTCAGGATTAGTGTCTGCTAAGGTGCCATTTAATATTAGATGTCTATTTTCTAGGCCACAAAGGATATATTATTTCCCAAACAGACTATGAAGAGTATCTGAAATCTTGTGCCAACCTCCTTAACCCCCTCAACACACACATACAAATTTATAATTCTTTCGATAAGTGTCCTTTATTATTATTATTTTTTTGTGTGGTTTTGTTTTGTTTTTTTTCAAGACAGGATTTCTCTGTGTGGTCCTGGCTGTCCTGGACCCACTTTGTAGACCAAGCTGGCCTTGAACTCACAGTGTGAGTTCTGCCTCTGTTGCCTGCCTGAGTGCTGGGGTCACCCAGCATGTACCACCATGCTCAGCTTGAGTTTCCTATTTTTAATTTTACCATTTAGATTTTTGTTGTTGTTGTTGTTTTTGTTTGTTTGCTTGGTTTCATTGGTAGATTGGTTGGTTTTTTGTTTTTGTGTTTAGATTGGTTGTTTTTTGTTCGTGTATTGTTGTTTGAAACAGACTTTCTCTGTGTAGCTCTGGCTGTCCTGGAACTCTCTCTGTAGACTAGGCTGGCCTCAAACCCAGAGATCCACCTGCCTCTGCCTCCCAGCTGCTGAGTTTAAAGGCGTGTCCTACCACCATTGCCCAGCTACCATTTAGAATTTTAAATCCACCATTTCTTTTATAAGATTTATTTTTATTATTTTTAATTATATATGTGCAACAGAGTACAGGTGTCTTCGGAGGCCAGAGCTGGAGTCCCTTGAGCTGGATTTACAGGTGGGTGTGAGTCACCTGACGTGAGTGCTGGGAACTGAACTCAGATTCTTTGCAAAGTGTGGAGTGTTGTTAACTCCTGGGCCATCTCCCAACATATGCACATCTACTTTTGAGGTAGGGTCTCAGTCTATGTTGGCCTCCAACTCACAGTGTAGCTGAGGGTGTCCTTGACCTTCTGATCCTCCTGCCTCTACCTTCTTGGTGTTGTGATTATAGGCACATACCACAACACCTGGCTGCCTTTTCTGTTTTTAATTGAGCAGCAAATCAGGTGGGAGTCTGGGAGCAGGCAGGTTTCTAGGAAGCTGTGCAATTCAGGTACTGTTTGAATGCTAATTAATTTTAGTGTTGCTGTTTGTCTGTTATAACAACAAATTATTTATTATCATTTGCAGATAAAAACCCTATCCCATACCTGAAAGGCTTTTTCAGATTGTATCATGGTACTGCCTTGCCTATTTGATACACCCGTTTAGGTGGTAATTAATATAAAAATATCTATGTAAACAAAACCAAGAACAAACAAACAAATACACACCTATTAATCTTGTTGGAATGCTGAAACTGTCAGGACCAGGCATGAGACACTGTCCTTAAGTCTCCTGGGAAACCACCTGGGACCTTCCTAGTTTCTATTTTAGTAGATTTAGATCTCCACATGTGGCTTTGAGTCACATGAACTCAAAGCATGTTGCAATTCTTTTTTTTTTTTCTTAATGTTAGGAGATGCTTTATTTCACCCTTCCTGTAGATTAATTATTTTTTTTCTGAACCTATCTATTGCTTGTTTCACCTACTGGCCCCAATTTTCAGGCCAGGAAATAGAAACCCAGCTGAGTTTGGGCACTAGGCTTAGCACTACCAAGGAGCCAGGAGTCAGCAAAAGCACTCTCCCTGGTCCCATCCTGCCTTCTGCTCAATCATGAGGCCGGTCCTGGGTAATTGCTTTTAGAGTAAAAAGAAATCACTGAGTCACAAAAATACAAAGTGCTTTTGATTCAGTTATTTAATTGACTTTGTCTGTGTTGGGAGAAACTTATTTGCCCTTCACTGAACAGTTTATCATAGAATGTGCCAATCTGTTGTCAATTTGTATTATTCTCTTTTTTTTCTCCAGTTAAAACTGAATTCCTTAAGGAAGATTACGCTCTTTGTAAATGTCTCAGGGAAAGGGTCCATGACCAATAGTTCTTTGCAGATTCTGTACGCAGGGGCTTTGACACCACGAAATTGCTCAATTGCTCTTACTTGTAATTTGGAAACCTCAATTTGGAAGTTTTGGAGTATTTTTCATGATATTAGTCTATAAATTGCTAAAACCTCTTATCTGGGTAGGATTAGAGTAACAAAAACAACTTTAAAGTCAAAAGATGAGGAAACATTTATTGGTCTCTCCACATTTCCTCACCCATCTCTAATTCCTGTACTAGGAGTTAATATTTCTCACTGTTGCTTAAAAGTCAAGGGCACAGAATTCCAGTCCATTACATTTTGAGTCTGTAGGGAATGCTACAATAGCAGATTTTTCTGGGCAGTCAGCTTTTGATGGTGTCCTGCAAAGAAATACTTATAACACCATTAATTTTGAAAATAGTGAGCATAGACTTTTTTTGGTTATTCTATCCCACATAAGTTTCAGAAGTGTTAACTTATCAATCTTTATGATGTCACACTATCCCTGTGAGGTAAGTACCGCACTATTTTACACTTTGATAGAATTAGAGCTCAGAGATGCTTAATAAGTTGGTTCAGACTATACAGATGGTGACTGATGAGGCTGGCCATAGGCTGGTGGATGCTAAGGCCTTAGTTGCACAGGTGTACTGGCTAATTGTGTGCCAACTTGATATAAGCTATAGTCATCTGAGATAAGGGAACCTAGGTTGAGAAAATGCCTCCATAAGGTTAGGCTGTAGGTAAGCCTGTAGAGCATCTTATTAATGAGGGATTGATGGGGAAGGGTACAACCAACGCATTGTGAGCTTTTGTCCTGGGTGCCATAGGAAGCAAGCCAGTAAGCAGCACTCCTCCATGGCCTCTGCATCAGCCCTTTCCCTGCTTGAGTTCCTGTCCTGACTTCCTTTGATGATAAACTGTGATGTGGAAGCTTAAGCCAAATAAACCATTTCTTCCCCAAGTTGTTTTGGTCATGGTGTTTCCCCACAGGGACAGTAACCCTGACTAAGACAACACGCTAGAAAACACTGTGTTTGAGCCTGGAATTAATACAGGAT
Source organism: Pachyuromys duprasi (assembly GCA_028658305.1). NCBI lineage: Eukaryota > Metazoa > Chordata > Mammalia > Rodentia > Muridae > Pachyuromys > Pachyuromys duprasi. Next base: position 2,964,403 of record CM053757.1, on the reverse strand, counting down.
GTTCCTGTAGAGAACCTGGGTTTTAATCCAAGCACCCACATGGCAGCTAAAACTGTCTGTTACTTCAATTCCAGGGGCTCTGACACCCTCCTCTGGATTCTGAGGGCTCCTGAACACATATGCTGCATATAAATTATGTAAGTATACATACATGTAAAATAATAAATAAATTTTTATGAAATAAGAGATTTCATGAGAGATGCTGATGTGATAGTGCACGCCCTTGATCCAGCCTACTCCACAGATCAAGTTCCAGGCGAGCCAGGGCTACTCAGAGAAACCCTGTCTTGAAAAACCACAAGCCATGTAGTTGATAAGAGAAGGTCAAATTTTTCTAGAAACACACACACAGTTTATAAGAGGTCAGATTTTTCTATAAATCTTCCTCTTCTTCTTTCTTCTTTGTTATAATCTATTTATTTATTTTTTTGCCAGAGTCTCATGTATCCCAGGCTGACTTTGAATTTGGTATGTAGGCAAGGACCCTGAACTCCTGATTCTCTTGCCTGCACCTACCCAGTGCTGGGATTCAGGCATCTGCCACTGTGAATTCTTTTTGGCCAATAGAATATGAGGATTTTGTACATTTTGGGACAAAACAGTCATCATTTCTATGCTCCCCACCACTCCTTCTCCCTTCCACATTAACCAAAGAGGCTGGGATCCTGGGTGAGACAGTGAGGAAACATGACAGCCATACAAGGCACAGCTTGCTGAGTGGGCCCCAGTGCTTCAGCTCCCTGCTCACCCAGACATGGTGTTTTCCAGAGACAGAATCCATCAATACAGCTGCCCAACCCTCACCCTGCAGTGAGCTCCTCCACCTTGTACCATCTGTGGTATGAGAATCGAACATCCTCCAGAGCCACATGGGCTGGAGGCTGCCTCTAGTGTGACGGTAGAAAGGCCTTTCTTTCAGGAGAAAGAATTTGGTCAAGCTGGCAGTAACCTCAAGAAAGGATTAATCTTTGATCTGTTGAGTGGGCTTGGTTTGTAGAAATTGAACCACTTTGTTTTTGGGTTTTTGAATCAAGGTATTAGACTGTGGCCTTCCAGGCTGGAAGACTGGCGAGGAACTCACTGTATAACCTTAGCACAGAATCAAATCCATAGCAACGCTCTGTGTGCCGGGATCACAGACAAAAGCCGTCATGCCTGGTGTCATCTCTTTTTTCTGCTTAAGTTTCAATTCATCAGACAGTTACATATTAGTGGCCTAAAGTGGTGTCTTCTTACTCTTCTGTTCATATAGCTGAGGAATTCAGTTCCTGGGGGAGGAACCTCTGAGGACCCTGTTGTTGTGGAGGTTTTTACATTTTGGCTGTAAAGCTTGGAACATTGGTGCCTCCAAGTTAGAGCAAGCTAATTCTCAATCAACTTACGTTATTTGGCCACAGAAAAGCATTAGCAGAACTTTGCTCCTTAGCTCTGTTAGAAATCCCCTTTTGTGGCCAGGCCTGTTGGAGCACACCATTAATCCCAGTACTTTGGGAGACAGAGGCAGGAGGATCTTTGTGAGTTCAAGGCCAACCTGCTTTACAGAGTGAGTTCTGGGACAGCTAGGGCTACACAGAGAAACCCTGTCTTGAAACAACAACAAAACTAAAACAACAACAAAAACCAAACAGAAATCTTTTGTAAATGCAGTTCTGGGGCTGGAGAGACATCTCTGAGGTAAATGGCACTTATGACCTCTTTTTGATTGTTTTTTTCAGATCAGTATTTCTGTTCATTACAGAGGTTTCCAATTCAAACTAATTTTAGCAGCCTTACCTTTGGGTACTAATTAGGACCAAACAGGAAAGAAGGAGTGAGGGGATGAAGATCAAAGGTTTGTAAGACTTTTCATCCGTCCATCCATCCATCCGTCCGTCCGTCCGTGTGTCTGTCCATCCATTATTTAGTGGGTGCTTACTCCAGGTCAGTATTCAGATGCTCTAGTATGGAAGCTGTAAAATCTGATTTTCTAGGAGTTTCTTCAGTGATGAGACTCAGACAGAAGGACAGGCAACAAGAGGTCACTCAAAGTGGAGTGCCTGCACCCACACTGAGTCCTCTGGCTGGAAGCCAGTCCTCTGCCTTTTCCGTTGCCCTTGACACCTTTCTCCTTGTAGAAGTTCTGTGTTTGTATGCCTGTATAACAAAGCAAAAACCAGGGTCTCACGCTGTAGCTAGGCTGGCCTTGAATTCATAGTAACCTCCACTTCCCCACCTCCATGCCTTTGGCCTCCTAGGTGTTGGGACTGCAGACTGAGTCACTCTGCCCAACTGTACATGTATTCCAATGCTACATCTTTGAGAGCAAGCACTTTCTGTCTTCTCTTTATATGTTCTCCACTGGCTGTCATTGGAAATGACAGCCAAAAAGATACTTTAGGATGAAGGTGCTCTCTCTCTCACACACACTCTCTCTCTCTTTTATATGGTTGCTTTCCATATGATACAGACAGAGTCAGCTCCCCATATCCTTGGGTTTTGCATCATAGTTTCAACTAACTTCGGACTCAGAATATTTTAAATATTGTCCCTGTATTAAACATAAATGTTTTTCTTCCCAGTCCTTGATTTTTGTAACATTTACAGGATTAGGTATTAAAGTATCTAGAAAGGATCTAAAGCGTATAGGAGAATGTGCATTAATCAGGCCACACACTGTCATGTTTTATATGGGATTTGGTGGTTTTGATGCCTGTAGGGGCTTCTGGAAACTGGGGAGCAACTATATTACAGTAGTATACCCCAGCTCCCAATCACAAGAGAATAAAGTTGGCCAGGTACAGTTGTTCATGCCTGTAATCTCAGCACTCTGGGAGGCAGAGGCAAGTGAGGCTCTGTGAGTTTGAGGCCCGCCTGGTCTACAAAGTGAGTCCAGGACAGCCAGGGCTACACAGAGAAACCGTGTCTTGAAGAACCAAAGAGAGAGGGAGAGAGAATAGACATGAAACTAGAAGCCACTCATTAATAAGGTGCTAGTCATGAGTAAATGCAATTTCAAAAATATGTGTACACCTGTAGATTCTATACACAGTCTCTCCATAGGTGAAACCTAGAGCCCAGAGATACGAGAACAAAGGAATACATTTTGAAATTGCAGTTGTATCCAGCCTCATCTCTTTCCTCCTACTCACCTAGGACCAGCCTTGACCTGTAAGAGCCATTGGTTTCTCTTCTCATGAAGGTGGAAGGCAATCAGCATGGGGAGGTGGAAGGGAAGGTCAGGAGAGACAGGCAGACAGCCACTGGAGTCCTTTCCCTCTCTGGGTTTTGCCACGGGGCAGAGTTCTCTCCAGCTCCTCTCAAGATTCCCCGAAGCAGGGGATGGCTTTTCCTTAGTCTCACTGCCACAGAGCCCCATTCCGAACCTGCCGGAGGAGCTTCTAGAAAGAGGAAGCAGCCTTCCCAATTTTAGTAATGCACATTTAATGGGCACCAATATTCAGACTCTTACCTGAACATAGTTCTTTTGGGGATAATAATACCATCTGGGATGAAGCTCATCCTAAAGCACTCCAAAGAAGTGCAGCATAATGTGAAACATAATGTGTACAAGTTTTAACTAGACTCAGCTACAAATTGTGATCACCCAAAATAACAGTGGCCTCAAATGAACAGGAGCTTCCTCTTCTCTTACACAGTACGGCTAATCCAAGTTGCTACTGTGGCTCCATGAATAGGAAACCTAGGGTTCTTGCCTGTCTTGGCTCTTGGCATGTACTTGGACTGCAGGGACCAAGACATCCCTTCACTTCTTGTGACTCATTACTGCCCCATTTCCTCAAGAGAAGGCTCAGGGTGCACCTCGTGGCTCCAGCCTGTGAGGTGCACACATGACTTCTGCTCACTAGCCAGAGATTACCACAATGGTCACATGACAGTAGAGGTGACGAGGGAGCACCTTTGCTCTAAGGAACACTTACCTACCTAAGGATGAGAATGTTACTCACAATGAAGGGACAGTAAGGATGTCTGGTGACGTTGACAGCCCTTGACACGCTGGGCCAAGGTCGAGAGCCTTGCTAGCAGAAAAGACTAAAGTCGAGTTTTAGGAAATGTTGGATTTCTTCAGAGGACATCTAAACCTATGCCAAGCTCATGGAAACCAGTGTCCTGACTGAAATGTGTGGCCAATGTGCTAGTGAGACAGAGATAAACAAACTAGGAATATTAATTTAACATTACAATTAGTTCCAGGACTGCAGAGATGGCTCAGAGGTTAAGAACACTGGCTGCTCTTCCAAAGGAAACTGGTTTGATTCTTAGCGTGCACATGGTGGCTCACAACCATTGCAGAACTACCGTCCCAGGGCACTACACGGTGCCCTTCTCTGGTCTCTAAGGGCAGAAGGTTTTGTTTGTTTTAGGCAGGGTTTCACTGTGTAGCTCTGGCTGGCTTAGAACTTGCTACAGAGATCAAATCTGCCTGCCTCTGTCTCAAGTGCCCAGTTCACCCAAAGAACTTGTTTATTTGTTGTTTTTAGACATGTAGCCCAGGCTTGTTTTGAACTCCCAACTTGGCTGAGGTTACCTTTGAGCTCCTGCCTCTACCTTCCAAGTGCTGGGATTATAGGTGTTCCTCAACCCCAGGATCCAAAGCATGAATACGTACAAAAAACAAACCCACAAACAAACAAAATCAGCATTAAACAAAAATGGCCCACTGCTTGCTACCAACTCTGATAACCAAGATTCACGAAGAGAACCAGCTACTGCAAGTTGCTCCTGGCTTCCTCCATACATGCTCAAACACACACGCGCGCGCACGTGCGCACATACACACACACACACACACACACATACACACACACACAAGTGTAATAATACCAAAAAAAAAAAATCCAAACAATGGTCTCAGCTGAGTGTGGTGACCCAACCTGTGGTCTCTGCCGGAGGACTGATTGCTGCAAGCTAGAGATGAGCACGCTGACCCAGTGAAGAGCCTCAGAACAAACACAAAGGTCCCTCCCCTCTCAAGCTGTTGTGGTGATCATTTTCTACACAGCGCCTTTCAGGAGGCACTGTTCTTCCCCCTCTGCAGTGAGCGGCGATTTGGCTGTTTCTTTAAGGTTGTTGGAACAAGGGGTGGCCTGGAATTTTCATGGTTCCTGGAGAGTTCAGCATTTACAGAGATGCTTGGCAACCATATTCGCTGTTACAAGGTAATTGTGGGTAGTGCACGAATGTAGTCTTACTCGAAGCTATAAATCTTATCTTAGTAAATAAAATAAAGCTGGCTAATGATCACCAACCATAGTTTCTTCTCTTCTAAGGAATGGGCTTGGAAAAGAAGGGTTTCTTTCAACTCAACCATCTTTTCGGAAGAAGTTGGCCTCTGTCAAACAAGTCTCTTTGTGCAAACACTTTGTCCCAATTCTTCGCTTTCATGTTAAAATAAAAGTTTTCATATCTATAGAATATATCCCAAATATATTTATTTCTCCCAAGATGGCTTAAAGTGGTTCACAACCTGTGGGTCACGACCCCTTTGGGGTCGCATATCAGATATTTACATTACGATTCAAAACAGTAACAGAATTCCAGTTATGAAGGAGCAACTAAATAGTTTTATGGTGGGGGGGTCATCACAACATGAGGAACTGTATTAAAGGATTGCAGTGTTAGGAAGGTTGAGAACCACCGCTTAAAACTGTTTTCTAGTTCATGAGAACCAAGTCTAGCTTCATGGAAGCATAGCACTGCAGCCTTGTTTCATCAGAAATAGGCCTGGATGTTCGAAGCCTGTCTGCCATTCACATTCCAACAATTTGACATTCGTCTGCCAACTGGGCGCGTTGGTGTACAACTGTATTCTGAGCACTAGGCAGAGGCAGGCGGATCTCTGAGATTGAGGTCTACAAAGCGAGTCCAGGACAGCCTAGGCTACACAGAGAAGCCCTGAAAAAAAATTGTCTGCCATAAACAATTGTAATTATTTATCTGTGCAACTCAGTGAACCAGTTGCATGCAGAGCCAGGCGAAGCCTGGCAATGTTAGCTCTGGTTGACTCAGTCACCTAGTGGAGCTAGAATCTTGGCTGAGGAGCTGCCTTGGAGGTAAGTCTGGGTCAGCCTTAATGAACTGATTCTGTTCATGATTCTGTTCCAGTCTCACTGAAACATTAAGAGATGACTTTAAAGTCTTTTGAGCTCTGATTTTGGTAGAGATGCCCTAGACCCAGGTAGGTATGAAGAGTTCAGCAATCTGTGTCTTTGCAGCGAGCAACATATTCCCTGAAGGGGAACAGAGCCATTGTGTCTATAACTCAGTGGAGGAGGCAAGACCTGTGCAGATGAAAATTTAACTAGCAGTAAATCCAGTATCTAAACAGGGCCAAATGATGGAGCTGTCACCAAGGGTTCAAAGGGCACATTGCCAGGGTGTTCATGGGAGAAGGCAGCATTGTGTGTTGGAGGATTCAGCAGCAGCTTGGGTGGAGGTGGCCAGTTCTGAAGGATGGATAGGTGGAGAGAAGGAAAGAATGGGGAGCATTAGGTTGGGAAGTAGCCTAAAGACAGATCAAGGGGATGGAAAGAACAGAATGTACAGAAGAAAGCGATTAGATAAGGCAGGCTGTGAGGGAGTAGATGGAGGGAGGAACTGCAAGTGTGACTACGCACAGCCTCAAATGCTAGGTGAACAGCTGCTGAAGTAACAGAGGAAAACCTGTGCATTCTCTCATCCACCTCACTGGAAACTCTTTGCAGGTGAGCACCAGGTTTCCCTGGAGCTGTGCTGCGATTTTGTACTTATATTGTTGATGCTCTTGGAACCAGGACCAGGGAGGCACAGAGCATGTGAGGACAATGAGACTGCCCTGCCAGTCCTTACACCTTTGTTCAGATCCACGGAATGTTCGCGAGTGGACTCAAGTCCGCGGTGCTGGGTTGGTGTGACGCTGGTAGACTACCTGCTACGGATTTGGTAATAGAGGAGCCTTCTGTGTCTTCTACTCAGCTTTGCTGTGAAACTAAAACTCTCCTCAGAAAGTCTTAAAGAAGTGATTATGTATCTAGACAAGAGCTATGAAATCTCTCCCATACGTGGAGTAATAATTTTTTAAAATGCAAAGCAAAACAATACAAAAACTTGACATCAGAGTTGATCAGAGTAGAATAGTGGGTTCCAGAGGCTGAGGAGAACAGGAGAAGGTCAGGAGAAAGTCATACTCTTAACCATTGAGTCCTTTCCAGCCCCTGCACTCTTCCCCTTGGGAATGAAGAGATGGCTCAGTGGTTAAGGCACTGGCTGCTCCTCTTCCAGAGGACCCAGGTTTGGCTCCCAGCTTGCACATTGTGTCTCAGAACTATCTCTAACTCCAGCTCTAGGGAATCCAAAGGCCTCTTCTGACCCAAGGCACCAGGGGCACAGGCATGCAAGTGGTGCATAGACATAAATGATATTTTTATTTGTTTTGTTTTTTAAGAGCCAGTTTCTTTGTGTAGTCCTGGAACTCACTCTGTAGACCAGGCTAGCCTTGAACTCACAGAAATTCGCCTGCCTCTGTCTCCTGAGTGCTGGGATTAAAGGCCTGTGCTACCACACCCGGCTTGATGATAAAATTTTATTAGACACCTACTGCAGGCCAGGAGCCATATGGATCCTGGTCCTACAATAGAGAGCCAGGCTGGCTGGTTGCTTACCTTCACAGACCCTTTGTTCAAGTGGGAAAGAGTAAGGGTGAGTATCGAAGGTCGTTTCAGAGTCACAGGCACAGACACATCACTGGGGAAGAAAGGCAGCAGACCCCTCTTTAGAAGTGGTCAAGAAGGTAGGGGCACTTCCCTGAGAGGCAGCTATTATGTAACTGGGGAAAGCAGTTTCCAGCAGAGAGAGCACCAAATGCGAAGAACCTGTGTTTCACTGAAATTCTCTCTCTCTCTCTCTCTCTCTCTCTCTCTGTGTGTGTGTGTGTGTGTGTGTGTGTGTGTGTTCTTGTGAACTGGGAGGTTGGGGTTTACCTAAGGAGGGGATTTGGTGGATAATTTCAACCATAGTTCTGGAGGATGTGAGGCTTGCCTTCTCCATTTCCCTTCCTAGATGTCACCCTCTCTGAGGAGATTATGGGAGGGGAAGCTTTCAAGAGGCCTGTCAGCCTTAAAGAGCCCATTTTGATTTTCCTTGAGTGAGCTAAAGTTAGCACAGCTACTGGCTGCGCTGCCAGGGTATTTCCACGCTCGTGGCTGCAGTGATGAAGGAGGTAGCCATTTAGTGATTCTTGCAGTTGCAACACTTTGTTTTTCCTTTTCAAGTACCAGCAAACCCCAGTTCTGGCTTTTAGATGGGTTCTTAAACACCTCCCCCACCCTCTGTCTGTCCCTCTGTCTACCAGCCTGCCTATCTGTCTGTCTGTCTATCTATCTCTTACAGATTTTATCTTTTCCCTCTGATCATCAAGGGTATCGCTTTCACTCAATAAAAAACAAAAGATCTCTTAGAACAGTTACTTTTTCTATGCTAGTGTCTGAACTCAGAGCCTCACTCAGTCAAGCGAGCTACTGAGCTCTGTCCCCATTTGCCAAGAACCTCACAATGGGCTGTGTCTATAAGGCCCTCCTTAGTTTGTGCCCTTCCCATCCCACACTAACTCTCTGACATCAGAGACAACCCTGGCCTTAGACCCTGCCTCCCTCCTCTTCCTCTGTTCCATTCCTCAGGCAGGACACGTGCTGGCCTCCAGCCTGCTGCACCTGGGTAATTGTATAGCTTCCTCCTTTGCCTCTTCTAAGTCAGTTCAAATGACTTTCCCACCTTGTTCAATCTTGTGACCCACCCTGTCCAGTGCCCTTGTATCCAGAGGTTAACCCCTATCCTTTACCACGGTCACTTTGAAACACTAAAGCATTTCCATGTTAAGTTTCAAGCCTGGGACAAGTGGGGATGAGGTGCCTATTTAACATATCAAAGCACACCTGTCTTCTAGATTCTCCCAGCATCCCTCAGTCCCTACCTGTTACAGGGCATGGCTAGTCTCCTACCCTGAACTTTCTAGCCCAGATGCTGGGCTGCCCTTCCCCCAGAGGCGCTTTCCTATAAAATCCAGATGTTTTGGCACTCCCTACCTTCTGCCCCTCTCTCTATTCCCTTTCTCCCTGTCTGTTTGGCAACTCCAATTACAGATGTGTGTCACTGCACCAAGCAGGATTAGTTTTATTTTTGTTAAGGTTAAAAGAACCTTTTTGTGTATGTGTCTACATTATGTGTGTGTACTACCTTTTTGCCTGATGACAGCAGAGTGTCAGAGCTCCCTGGAGCTAGAGTTTTACACAGTTCTGAGCTACCACGTCAGTGTTGGAAACCCAGCTCATGCAGGTCCTCTCTAAGAACAGTACACTGCTGAGTCATCTCTCCAGCTAGGATTAGAGCCTCTAAAGTTGTCTTTCCTTCATTATATTTTCTCTTTCTTTAATCCTGAGCTTTGAAATCTGAGCAGGAACTCAGAGTTTTGCTGAATGAATTAAAGAATTCAATGTTGTGAGGCGGGAGAGATGTCTCAGTGGTTAAGAGCACTGGCTGCTTTCCTAGAGGACCTGAGTTCAATTCCCAGCATCCACATGGCAACTCACGACTGTCTGTAACTAGAGTGCCAAGGGCTCTGACGCCATCTTCTGGCTTTTGTAGGCACTGCATGCACATGGTGTGCAGACATACTGCTGGCAAAACACCCACACATAAGATGAAACTAAGTAAATCTCAAAACAAACAAACAAAAAGAATTAGATGGTTAGTATCTATTCTACCTTCTACTGTGTGACCAAAATAAACAAGCTCAATTCACTAAGCACTAAGGCCAGGAACATATTGGTAACTGAAGGTGAGATGTTTCTTACTGAACATTTCTATACACCAATTGCTTCATGGCAAACCTAAGAGATTGGTGCTATCATTACTTGTTTGAAGTGCAGAGAGGCAAAGTAGCTTGTCTAAGGTCAGACACTAAATGACAGAGCCAGGATTTGAACTCAGACAGTTGACTTCACAGTCCTATAAGTTAGTCATTGGTTCACTAGGCTAGACTTCTAATCAATAATCATCACAGGGAGGTGTTTCTTGCACATGAGCTTTGCACCGAGGACCAAAAGTTAATGAATGCCTTAACAACTGAAATGGTTTTTTGTTTGTTTGCTTTTTTTTTCCCTGAGAGCCTGATACCAAATAGGCTGTCAGAAAATAGTGATTGAAAGAACAACATTCTCTTGAGACATAACCCCAGACTCAAGGAAGAAGTTAACCATATTGGGAAACTATAGTAAATGTGGTGCTACAGAGTCTTGGGATCCAGAGGAGGTTTAGGGCTTCTAGACCCAAGGCTACTACTGCCGGTGTGAACATCTCCGGCTATCTCTCTCTTGATAACCAGGGACTGATAACATCCTAGTGAGAGGGCCTTGCTTTCGTTTGTTTGTTTGCTGCTAGAACAGAGGGGTAAGGATCCTCTCCCTGCCCCAGTGAAGATCAGGTTGTTTCTGGTCAGCAGTGTTTCCACTGCAGTCATTCTTGTTTTGTTTTGTGTTTTTCGAGATAGGGCTTCTCCGTGTAATGGATCCTGGGTTGTCCTGGACTCTTTGTAGACCAAGTTGGCCTCTGAACTCACAAAACTCTGCCTGCCTCTGCTTCCGGAGTGCTAGGGTTAAAGGCGAGCACCACCGTGCCCAGCTTCATTCTTCACTTTTAATTGCTTCTTTGCTATTAATATTTTTCTGGGTTTTTTTCTTTTGTTTGTTCAATTTGTTTTGTTTTCATTGCTTGGGATTGCATCTAGGGCTTTGTGCAAGCTGGGGATGGGCTCTACTGCAGAACTATAGTCTAGATCCATATATGTGTGTTCCTTTAGTGACTTGGAAACTGCTAGAGGCCAGACGCTGAATGTTATAGCTTGTATCTAACCCTGCCAAGTTCTGCATAATAAACACTTAATAAAAATGTATTTTACTGAACCAATTCCTGTCTGCCAAAAACAGGTAACCTGCAGACTTTCCCTGGGATGTCCTTTTACATACAGGGCATAAAGAAGCCATGTATTTTAACCTGAAAAAGTGACTGAACTAATTTTAAAGATGGTTTAGAAAGAAGAGTACAAGGTATCTAATGACTGAGAACAAAGTCCTAGAGACATTTACTCATACAGTTTGCTGAAATTGCTTCTGTGATATGGGTACAGTGTTTTAAAAGGTACACAAAGACCTTTTAAAAAGAAATCTATTTAGACCTCATGAAACAAGAATATTTTACAAGTAAATTAAATATTGGAAAGTCATATTTGTGGTTATTTCTGCCACCAACAGTACTCCAAAATTTAGCAAAACTTATTTTTAGATTCTTTTCTATTTATTTTTCCATTTTCAGTTAGAAGTCAACCCAAAATTTAGTCACCCACCCACCCACCATACCACACCCATCATACACAGTTTTGGGGTGATGGTGCAAAGAACCCAAGGAGTCAAGTGCTTTAGGCAAGCAATCTACGCCTGAGCAACATGCCTGGTACACAACTATTTTGTTCTCCTTGGATATAATAGAATTTGCTATTAAATTTGTAATAAATTGTATTAAATTTGTAAGAATAGGGACAAGGCTAAGTGAATAGAATGGATCGGTAATATTAAGATAAAACTGGACAGACTTGGAGAGGGAGGAAGGAGGACAAGTTAGATAATACAGCAACCAAGAGAAGGTCCCTTCTAGGAAAGGAAACTGTCAGTAAACAGGAAGGAACTAAATAAGTAGTCTTGCTGTAGGCATCTTTATGTGGCACATGCAGTGAACTCTTTACTGTGTGACTGTGATACAGGGTTGGCCAAACACTTAATGTAACTTTAAATTATATATATATATGTGTGTGTGTATGTATGTATGCATGTGTGAGTGTGCTGATGCCCTGGAACTGGAGTTACAAGACAGCTGTGAGGTACCATGTAAGTAATGGGAATTGAACTCAGTTCCTCTGGAAAAACAGTCAGTGCTCTTAACCACTGAGACTCTCCAGCTGACCCCCCCATATATGTATATATATCATACATACATACGTGTGTGTGTGTGTGTGTAATGAGTTTGAGTTTACTATGGAAAACATCCATAATGAGATGGTGGGGCTTTCCTTGTCCCAGTTCCCAGAGAGCCTCTTCCCTTTAGGAGATGTCCTTTTCTTGTAGTTGGTGGAAGTAAAGCTCACTGCAGAGGGAAGTCTGCCAGCTGCCAGCCGCCAGCCCAGGGCTCAGGGCAGAGCCATTGATACAATGTTAAGATCTTGAGGCCAAACCAGAGTTCTTCCTCTACCCACTTGAGGGAGTGGCTGGAGGTGGGGCACCCTAAAGCTCACCCAGATGGAACCTAATGATGACGTCATGGCTGACGAGAATGCACATTTACGTTACCCTGTGGGTTGGCAACTTCTTTGGGGTCTAACGACCCTTTCACAGGGGTCAGCTGATACCATAGGAAAGCACAGATATTTACATTAGGATTTGTAATAGTAACAAAATTACAGTTATGAAGTAGCAAAGAGATGGTTTTATAGTTGGGGGTCACAACATGAGGAACTGTATAAAGGGTGGAAGCATTGGGAGGGTTGAGAACCATCGGCATAAGTAGTCTTGAGGAAAAGCTGTTTCCATTACAGTTCTCTAGAGCCCACATGATGGGATCTGTTTTGGTCTGGGTTTGCTGGGAGGTGATTTATGCCCAGAGTGTAAATGGAATTCTGACAAGTGCTTGCAGGTCACTCCCTGACTGCTGAAGCCTCTAGCCCGAGGTAGGTTTCTTCAAGTGAAGTCTGCTCAGAGCATGTGTTAGCTTCGTCAGTGGTAACTTCTGATGAAGAGGGAGCAGTGACCGGCGGGGGTGGGGTGGGGATTCTATTTCCAAATCGTGGATGGGCACAGTGGTTTGGATAGGACCTTGGAAAATTCTACAGATCTCCATAGAAGCATTTCTTTTGGATGACATATTATTACAGATCATTGACAAAATGTTAGCTGGAGAAACACACGTGGGTTCAAGTCAAGGGTGTTATTATGTGCCAAAGATCCTGGAAGGACATATAATCGCTGCTAAATACAATTACGTATTTTCTTTTTACCATCTTTGTTTTTTATTTTTGTTTTTAAAATGTATTTAATTTACCAAAATGTTTTTTTTTTTTTCCTTCCAGACAGGGTCTCTCACTCTGTAGTCTACTCTGTCCTGTGTAGCCCAGGCTGCCCTCATGGCAATTGTCTTGCCTCAGCTTTCCAAGTGCTGGGATTGCATGGATGAGTCACCTCAGCAGGCTGGTTGCTTAGTCCTTTCTTCAGGACCCCTTCTGCCTATGTTGCTCAGCATAAGAGACACCTCCTCCTCCCACCGCCTTCTGTGAACCTGGGACTATAGCTCTCACTACCAGGCCTGGCTGGTGAGAGACTTGTGTGCCACCACAATCGGTTTGTGCGGAAATCTTTACAGCCTCCAAGTGCCTAGGACAGTGCCTTGGACATTACAGTTCTGTGAGAAATGCTTATTAATAGAGAAGCCTAATTCGGGTAGACCTCCAAGAGTGGGAATGCAGAAACAGCTGCCACACCCCTACCGTCAAGGTAAGAATTTATATAAGCGCCGTGCTCAGGCCCTGGCACATTTGTGGCAGCGCACACCTTTGATCCCAGCGCTTAGGGAGGAAGAGGCAGGCGGATCACTGTGAGTTCAAATCCAGTCTGGGCTACAAACCCAGTGCAGGAGAGCCAAGGCTATACCGAGAAACCCTGTCTCAAAAAACCACATACACAAAAAATTTTTTTGAATACATTTTGGTAAATTGTGTTTATGTGTGGTGCAGCAGATTGAGAAATGCATTTCTTCTCCCTCTCTAATCTCTGATAATCCTCTACCTTAGCTTCTCAAATGGCTGGCATTACAGGTATGTGCTACTATGCCTGGCATTTGGTTATATTTTCAACAGGATTTTGCTAAGGAGCTCAGGAACCCACTTTGTATCCTAGGCTAATCTCCAATCTGTAGCAATCTCCTTGTTCTAATGATTATAACACTGCTGCCTTGGTCTTCTGGATACAGGGATTTACAGCTGGGAGGCATCAATCTCAGCAGAGAAAATATTTTTTTTTAATGTTCAGAGTGAACTATGTTTTATGATATTGTTCTCTGATGGTTGATACTGAACTAATGATCAGAGATAATTTTATTAGAAATAAAACCTTAAAGTTAAATATTTAGAATCCACAGAGGCCATGTTTGGTTCACAAAACAATGAAGAATGAAAATAATCACAACCAACTTGCGTTTATCATTAAGGACTTTTACAGAAAGAGCCTTGAGAACCTTTAGAGCCTTTCACGAAGAAACCATATTTTTCTGCAGAAATGAGGTAATGAGGTTTTTACAGGATCCAGCTTGCCCAATCTGCTCCTGTGTGAAGCCTTCACTGCCGATGTGGTGAGGGGGGGGGCAAGAATAGGAGGGGTGCTTTCTTGTAGTCCCATTGCCCTTTCTATTTCCTTTTGAACTCAGTTCCAGCAGCACACACCTGTCCAGTGACTTTTCAATGCCTTTCCCACCCTGCAATATGTGTGTGTGGGTGAGGGTATGTGTGTGGGCAGACGGCTCTAACTTAGGGCTTTATACAGCCTGGGTAGGGGCTTTGCCTCTGCTGAACCCTTCTCCCCACACCGCAGTTTTCAAGAACCCCTATCAACACAGCAGGAGATGACCTTTCAAACATCATGCTGTCGTTGTTAGTGGGAGCTATAGAACTTGTTTCACTGAGTACAAGAGTACTGCCTTACAGCTTTAGATTTCTGTGAATTGCTGTCACCTCCACCACAGCTGATAATGACAGGGACTGTGCTTACATTTCTCTGCATCTCCGGGGACAGTTCTGTTGATAATTTCCAGTAACAAGCCCAATCTGTTCAAGAACTTATGATATTTGGTCTAGTTTGATTTAATAACAAAAAGGAGCCCAGAGAAATATTAGGCAATTGTCTTATGAAGGCTAGCCACCACTTTGGTCTTTCTTTCTTTTTCTTTTGCATGAGTGTGTAAGAGAGAGAAAGATAAGTTACTTCAATTATTTGTGTGCCAGCTTTAAAATCTATAGGGATGTATGTATGTATGTATGTATGTATGTATGTATTTATTTATTTAGAGACAGGGTTTCTCTGTGTAGCCCTGGCTGTTCTGGAACCTACTCTGTAGACCAGGCTGGCCTTGAGCTCAGAGATCTGTCTGCCTCTGAGGCTTGAGATTAGAGACTCCTGTCACTACTGCCTGTCAAGGATTTATTTTTAAAAGTTCTTGTTTTCACTCTTAAACATGTGCATGTATGTGTGTTTGTCTGTAGGAATGTGCCCCTATGCCTGTAGAGCCAAGAAAGGGTGTCAGATCTTTCGGAGTGGAGTTACAGAAATTCGTAAACTGCCCCAGCGTGGGTTCTAGGAACCAAACACGGTCCTCTAAAAGAACAGTAAGGGGCTCTTAACCCTGAGCCATCTCTCCAGCTCCACAGATTTACTACTGAAAACCATATTATAGGTTTATATCATGAGATGACAAGAAGGAGTAAGCTGGGAAAATACATTTGTAACACATAAGTGACCCATGGTTAGTCATGTATATAGAGAACATCAACTAATCAATAACAAAAAGACTAATAGCGTGTTGGCATACTCCTGCACCACAGCCCTTGCAGAGCCGGAGGATTCTCACTGGAGGATTCTGAGTGAGACCAGCCTGCGCTCACTGATGAGATCCTACCTAGAAAACAACAACGAAACACAGAGAAAAGTAAAGAGGTTGGGGGTGGGAGGTGGGATAGGGAGATTAATTGAGTGGAAAATGTCAATCGATATAAAATCATAATTTTAGAATATGTAAGTTAAGTTATAAGTGAAAGCACCTTGCTGTCAGATTAAAATTTTTAAATGGCCTAATATGCATAGCCTACAATCTCAAAAGACATAGTCCATAGTTATTTATGCGTACCTCATTTTATTTTATATATTTTTATTTTGCTTAAACATTTTTTAATTTGCTTATTTACTTACAGTATGTGTATGCGCACGTATGTCATGGTACATGACCAGAGTCAGGGTCAGTTCTCTCCCTTTACCCCTTGGTGTCAAGGACCTTTGTTCTCTGAGCCATCTTGTGGCCTTTTTTGTTGTTTTGTTTTCCCTGAGACCAGGTTTCTCTGTGTAGCCTTGGCTGTCCTGTACTTGTTTTATAGACCAGGCTGGCCTTGAACTCACAGAGATCCGCCTGCCTCTGCCTTCCTGAGTGGCGTGTGCCACCACTGCCCGGAATCTTGTGGTCTTTTATTTCATTTTTATTTTTATTTTTACTCGACACTTTCGTTGTTTGTGAGAGTTCTGTGGCATGCCTTTCTCTAACGCAGTCTCAGGATTTAGGGACACTTTACAGGGCACTCAAAGTTTTTAATGGCAGAGGGCAGAGGAAAGTGTGCTTTGGAAGTCACAGGAACTCTTTGCTCTGTTTTTTTTTTTTTTCTCATCCTCCAAAGAATGCTCCACCAAGGCTCTCCCAGCAAGCAGTTGCTTATCCGTTGCTTGAACTGGCAATGTGACTCACACCAGCTCTTGGGTCCAGGGCAGTGTGGCAAGAGCCTCTGAAGCCCGCATGGGTTCCTTCCCCACTGGGCTGAGGCAGGGCTGGCCTGTGGCTGGATTGTATTTTGAGCAGTGCTGGCGATTTGCTTTTGGGGAGTACAAAGCAAGCAATAAATCTGTCACCCTGAAAGATCAGGTTGTGACCTAAAGAGGGAGCAAATTGTGACTTTGGGTAAAAGAGAGTGACCGACCAGGGAGGGTAATTTATCATGATAACAGAAACGCTGGCCCTCCCGGCCTGCCAGGGAGAAGGGCCACAGTAAGCACATTCAAGAGATGCAAGGGTCCGAATATTTTTAACTGATCAATATTTCCAGGGCTCACAAGTAGCCCCCAAACCCTCATCGCTCACCCTTTTGGGAAAGAGGAAGAAGGGATTGCTTTAATTATCCTCTTAAAAAAATGTCACCACTCAACAACAGGCATTCTTTGTAGGATGAAAATAAATATCTTCTGAGGATTTAAAGCACAATTAATATTAGGGTGTTTGTGTTTGTGTGTGGGGGTGGGGAGTGAAGATGGGGAGGGGGATTAAGAGATTATGCTTCTCGGTTAAGCATAAGGAAATCACTATTGGTGTTAATGTATTTCCTCCTTTTTGAATCAGAACTGCCAAACGGGAATTGAAGCAAGTAGCTTTATCTAGGGAATCCTTGGTGAAATGCAGTCAACTGAAATGGGTCGTGAAGGTTCACCCTTTATCCTGCTATTCATCCACCGTGTTCCAGGGCCCAGGATTGCAGGTGTCAGGGATCTGCCACCTGGTTCTTGGTTGGGTTTGGTCAGTGGGCGGCACCTGCTGGAGAATGCAGGGAAAAGAGCCCCCCTCCCCCCCCTGCTCCCCACCCCCCAATTGCAGGGTGGCCTCAGACTGGCTGGCCTGACTTCCCAAAGCTGTAGCTCAGGTTGGCTGGTCTTTCTCCATAACTCCTTCTGTCTCTAGACTGCTGCACTCCCCTTCTTTCCTCGACCCAGGCAATAAACACACTTTCTGGCTGCCACTTCAGGTACTGTACCGTCGAGCAGTTTTCTTTTCAGTTCTCATCTGACGCCTCAATGTGACCAGGACATTCAGGTATTCTGGATAACTAAGGCTCCCCAGTGGACTTCCATCTCCTGAAACAGTCCTGACAAATGCAATTAGTCATTCGATAAAGAAGTTTAGATAAAGGAGTTTATGAGTTTCTGTATTGATAGTATCGTGATCTACCCAGGCTGTGGGTGTTATGAGGCTGTGATTCTGCCGGGAGATTGTGCTGACAAGCCCTGATAGGGTGAATCTGGCATTTTGTCATCCTCCCGTCCCAGTAAAGTTGAAGGCTAAATAAAGCACCCATTATCTCTCTCAACCACCACATCTCACTTCACCAGCTCATAGATTTAGTTGTCTACCCAACAAACTTGGCAGGCTCACCCCATTTCTCAGAAGAGATTTAATGGCAGCAAGCTGCGTATCTCAAAGACTTCATTATTTTTACCAGCTCTCTATGCTCCACGCTTACTGGTGCACTGAGAGAGATAGATGATAAATACTCTAGACTTGTTAGGAAAGTTCATGTGCCTCGATGCATCACAACTTTAATTCTACTCATTTTAATAAAAAAATTACACTTTGTGTATGTGTGTGTGTGTGTGTGTGTAGGTCAGAGAACAACTTGCAAGAGTCCATTGTTAAGGGTATCAGTTTTAGTCGTGAGTGACTTTATCTGAGGAACCATCCTTTTTTTGCTTGTTTGTTTGGTTTTTGGTTTTTCAAAACAGGATTTTTCTGTGTGGCTCTGGCTGTCCTGGAACTCTGTAGACCAGGCTGGCCTCAACCTCAGAGATCCTGATCTCTGTGAGTTCAAGCCCAGCCTGATCTACAAAGTAAGTGCAGGACAGCCAGGGCTACACAGAGAAACCCTGTCTCAAAAAAAAAAGAACAAAACCAAAACCAAACAAAAAATATAAAAACAAACAAACAAAATAACTCAACAAAAAAACAAACACACAAAACTCAGAGATCTGCCTGCCTCTGCCTCCCAAGCTCTGCGACTTAAGGTGTGTGCAACCACAGCCAACTATCTGAATAACTATTTTATCAGCCTGTTATTTAGACTAGTTTAGATGAGATTAGACGATTTCCTGGGGTAGGAGGCAATCTCATGCACTGTGTCACCTGGTGAAGCATGTTGACAATGCCGAATAACTGATGAGTCCTGCAGCAGCTGAGGTTAAGGCAGCTCTAAGGAAGCAGAAGGAGGAGGAGGAGGAGGAGGAGGAAATAAAACCAGCATCTTCCTCATCTGTTCTTTTCCTCCTTCTTGAGACAGGGTTTTCCTATTCTGTCCAGGTTGATCTTGAACTCACAACAATGGCCCTGCCTCCACCCTCTGAGCCTTGGGATCGCCAGTACATGCTATAGAATTTTGAGCACTGAATCATATATTAATAGTCTTTAAATGTTTTTAGAGTAAAAATAAAACACAATAAACTCGAAAGGTGTTGTAGCTCAGACCGGTCAATCTATTGAGAGGGTGAGGCAGGGGGATTATTGAGAGCTGGAGGCAATCTTGTGCTAAAAAGTGAGTTCCAGGCCAGCCAAGCCTTTAGAGATCAAACAACTCCAAGTTGGAATGTGAGCAGGAGAAGGGTCATCACCATTTTTGATCATTTCTCTCATTCTAGCCCTATTTTAAACAAGAATTGCCTATTGCCTTTATTTCTTTATGTCCTCAATTCCTTTAGTAATTAATTTTTGTCGTTCTTGTTTTTTTGTTTTGGTTTGGTTTTTGAGACTGGATCTCCCTATATAGTTCAAGCTGGTTTCAAACTCCCTATCTTTCCTGTCTCAGCCTCCGGAGCAACTGGAACGGCAAGCACTGAACCTGCTTCTTTGGTATGTGTTGCTTAGGATGTCAAGACTGGAGGGTCTCATTTTATCAGACCCCCACACAGAATCAGACTCTGCCAGCCCCTGCTTCTTGTAGCTCTCTGTTGGTGCATGATTTCCCCTCTCCCCGACTATTCCCTTCCCTGGCCATGGTTTGCTCAAGTCTGTGCACCTCTCTGTGGCCATCACTCCTTGGCGTTGTTCCTAGAGCTCCATCACTTTCTATTGTGAGACCCTGTCCCTGCTTTCCCATGTCTGCCTCTCCAGCTCTGCTACCTGCCATTTGCTGAGACCTAAATGTGCTTTGTAAACCCAGATACTCTAGTCTCCATTCCGTGTTTCACCTCTGTGTAGAATATGACTATTTGTTCCCTTTCTGCTTGCTGTGACCAAGTACCCAAGAAGAAATTTAAGAAACGGGGAGGAGTTGCTTATTCTGGTTTGGACTCTGAGGGGGTCCAGTAAATTTTGCTGAGGAAGGTATGAGGAAGGTATGAGGAAGCTGCTTACATCCTATCCTATGGGCAGGAAGAACAGAGAGAGGGTAGCCAGTGGGGCTGAGCTGTGAAGTCTCAAGGCTAGCACCTAGTGACTTGCTACTTGCAGTAAGGCTTACTCCCTAATACTTCCACTGAACTTACAGGGTTTTGTTTTTGTTTTTTTTCTAAATACAAACCTGGTGGGGTTACCCATCTAATAAAAACCTTCAAGTGACATTATTCTTAGGACAGACACTTAGGTCCACCTCACGGCTTAAAGGCTCAGCAACCTCCTGCCTGTTTATTTCCAGGTCATTCTGACCCAGTCTCATCTGCTTTCTTTACTTGGCAAGTTTGGTTTTCAGTTCCTCAAGTACGCCAAACTCCCTCCACCGAAGGGCACATGTAGCCACCTCTCGCTGAAATTCACCCGAAACTATGAACTTTTTAGATCTTGGCTCCTCTCGAGGTTAAGACCTGTGAGAACAAGGGCTGCGTCGCTTACGGAACAAAACAGAAAAGTTTTGTTACACATTCAGATTTACTTCACTTTTAAATGAACTTCACCTATCTCATGGAAGCCTCCATAAAATGATGGTTTTAATAATAAACATTTCTTTTGCTCATGAATGTTTAGATCTCTGATTTAGGCAGTTTCTTGTTTTTAGTTGGGCTAGTTCTCCTGTTGGCCTCCTGGGTATGAGCCTGCTAGAACCAAACATTTTATGTTCCCTCCCCCAATTGAGATGATCTTGCTCTATGGTTCAGGCTGGGTTAGAACTCTCTACTCTCCTGCCTCTGGCTCCCAAGTGAGATTATATATTTCCGCTCCTAGATCTGGAGCATACACCTTTTTATCATACAGTGGGCTGGTCCAGACTGCAGCTAGTGTGGTGTGCAAAGGGCAGGAAGAGCATTCAGGCAATCACTTTCTAATGCAGTTTTCTGCTATCTCACAGACCAAAGCAATCATGTTTATGGAAGCATGTTTATGGAGAGGAGCCAGGAGCACCACACGCTTTCCTGGCAGTTGTGAGCTCCTTCAGATTGAAAAAGCGAGGATGTGAGGAGGAATCTAGAGCCGGGTCTTTTGCACAACGAAGGCACGCTAGGTTGTCTCTCATTACCGTTCTCTATGGAGCTCCGGCTGTCCTGGAACTCACTCGGTATAGATCAGGCTGGCTTCAAGCTGACCTCCTGAGTGCCGGAATTAAAGATGTGTGCCACCATTGCCAGGCCATTACCATTCTCCTTAAAAACGATTCCCTGGCTCTTCTCGTGAACATGATCTAGCTTATAATCATTTTGTGTAGATTGAAGAATCCATGGGATTCATACTGGAGACAGGTGAAAGTCAAGCAGGAGCCCAGATGTATCAACATACGATTTCCTTCAATCTTCCTGCAAATGGAAGGCACTGTCCCGTCCTGGCCTCCATATTTCACAGACAGGTTCAGTACACAACTTTTCCTCAACCACCAAGTAAGTTAGAGATTGCAATTCAAACATTCCACTTTAGGGTTCTCTTGTTCCCGGCAGCTGCTTCCTCTGGAGATGACGAAGCAGCCTGGAAAACTGCAGCATGGGATCTGTGTGACCCAGAGATTTATCAATGGCACACAAGTCACAGACAGCCATGGCAGAGAGCAGCACAGGTCCAGAGTGCCGCAGGCCCAGCTGAAGCGGCTCCGGCAGAGGTGGGCTTGGTGATCCACAGTGGTGGGAGGTCCAGGCTCATTGGAAGATGGATCCTAGTCAGCGGCATCCTGTCCGACACTGTCTGTCCTGGAACCTGAGCCCGCGCCTTTGCTTCTTTCTGCACTGGTCTCATGCCACAAACAGTTGGCTTTGTTTTTCCTGTCTTCTTTTGCTCTTCAGGCCCCACAGTCCCTTCTTCCTCTCCTTGCAGCTCCTTGGAGCTTTCTAAGATGTCGTCTATGCTGAGTGGTGACTGAATGATTTTGAAGCCCCCTAAGCGTCCGTGTTTCCGTAAGCAGAGTTCATGCGGGTTTTGATTTGCGAGGACTCTTCTTGCCCCTTCCATTTCATCTGTGGCTTAGCTCCAATGACATAATGTGATTTACATGACTGAGAGGAAGTTAATCAGGAGAGGTCTGTAGCTGACATTTATTGTGGAGGCACTAACTTTTATAGCTCTATTGTGTTTTAATCCTCTCAATTTTCTGGCAATTTAGAAGAACAACTGTTTAGAAGGGGATTAGCTGTGTCTTCAGGCTGCCGTGTTTCCTGGGAGGGAGGCCTGTGCACAGCAGCAGAGGCTGCCTTGTTTTCTTTCATCCTCTAACAAACTGCTCAATCTGTACATTTTCTCGGAGACACAATCATTTAGAAAGTGAAACATTTAAATTAAAGTCCAAGTGGCGGTTGCTAGAAATTCTGGAAGCAATTAGTAGCAATGAAATTACTTGAAGCTACATTTATTTATTTGTTTTTTAAAATGTGTTTTTGAGACATCACAGCATTAGCTCTTCTCTGACTTTGGTTCCCAAAGGCTGGGACTATCGGCCTGCAACACCAAGGTGTGTGGATTCAAAACAGAGGAACCATGCTGTCTGTGAAAATTTAGGCATATGGCTCTGAATCTTTTCACCTCAGTAGGGTCCATCAGTGCAAATCACAAGTGGGTCTCTATGTAATTGTTGGGAATGCTAAGGGGAGGTGAAATTCCTGGAAGCCAGACCCTTAGAGAATCATTAATAGGAGCCGGTGTGATTTGATCAGAGTAATTTCACAAGGACCATCAGGTGTATAGGAGACCTTTATTTGACACAAGGTCTTAAACTTGAGTCCTTTTGCCTTTGCCACCCAACTGCTGAGACTTCAGGTGGTCCATTCACAACATTAAGCCACTGTTCTAAACCAAGCCCTATAGTGTCCTCCAAAGACAGGACTCAAAATCAAAATGGAGCCACTCCTGTTCTATGCTCCTTGTCAAGCTATACAGTTAATCTGACTTTCTGAAAAAAAAAAATCAGAGTTAGAGAGAACAGCCCAGTACTTTCTTTAGGCAGACTAACTTCACTGGGGAGATAATAAAGTCTCTGCCCCTTCTTCACAAAGTGGACTGTGAGGACAGTGTTAAGTAGCGGGTTATATATTCCTCCATTTTCTGGCTCCTGCTTCACAAAGAAAGTAACTGAACCAATTCATTCAAGTCCGCTTTTTTCTTTTTATCCCTTCATCTCTCTCACAGCACATCCCAACCGAACAAAGCCTCCTTGTTCTCTACTCCTCCCAGTTCCCCCTTACTTCCCCTCTTCCTCAGATCCACTCTTCCTCTATTTCCCTTCAGAGAAGAGCAGGTCTTCTAGGGATATCAACCAAACATGGCAAAACAAGATACAATGAGAAACTAGCACACACCCTCATATTGAGATTGGATGAGGCAAGCCAGTAGGAGGAAAAGGGTCCAAGAGCAGTCAAGTCTACTTTATGTCTATGAGGAACAATTGTTTCTGCTAGGTTCATTAAAACAGCCTATTCTGTATAGTTACAAACAAAGCGAAGCTGTGGCTGGAGAGAGGGTTCAGAGGTTGCGAACACTGATTGCTCTCCCAGAGGACTCCGGCTCAATTCCCAACACCCACAACCATCTGTACCTCCAGTCCCAGGTGATCTGATGCCCTCTCTGGCCTTTGTGGGCACTGGGCATGCACGTGTGTGTAGCCAGGCATACATGCATCACATGTATCTTCTGCTAGACTGAGATTCTCCTTGCTCAGCATGGAGTATGTCTTGTCACCATCCTGAGGAGGGTGTGGTTCAAGCTGGGAACATCCTGAGAACTGTTGAAAGGACTTTCTGCAGCAGTACATGGGTTCTTCATGGTGACCTCAAGACCACAGTGGACGATAAACTGCATTCAAATAGTGATGAGCATCTAGAGACAGGAGCCTGTCAAAAGTTACCTGTTGTGGGATATTGAATGAGAATGGCCCCAGTAGGCTCATGTATTTAAATACTTGGTCCCCAGTTGGTGTAACTGTTTAGGAAGGATTTGGGGGTGTATGTGGCCTTCTTGGAGAATGTTTAGTGTTGGGAGTGGCCATTAAGGTTTTAAAAGACTCAGACCATTCCTAGTGTTCTCTTTTTGCTTCTTGTTTCGTGGATCATGAGCTCTTAGCTACTGCTCTGGGGCGTGGTTGCCTGGCTGCTGCCATGCCCCCACCATGATGGTAGAGAAAATTCTGGTTACTTAAAAAAAAAAAACCCACAGAAATAAAGCTGGGTACAGTGGTGCACGCCTGTAATCCCAGCACTCTGGAAGGCAGAGGCAGGCCTATCTCTGTGAGTTCAAGACCAGCCTGATCTATAAATTGAGTTCCAGGACAGCCAGGGCTGTCCAGGAGAGAAACCCTGTCTCGAAAAACCAAAAACCAAACCAAACCAAACCAAAATAACAACAACAAAAACTCCCCAAACCTCCCCACCCCCAAGAAATATTATAAGATTATGTTTTTGCTTTGGACTGCCCACAGCAGCTATGATTTGCCTTGTGCTCTAGCAGAGGAGCATTTTTGCCAGCTGCAGATGGTTTCTGTGATTGTGTGACATTAGGGATTCTGAGAAGTTTTCAGAGTCTGTATAAATGCTAGGGACCCTGAGAGGCAGGGTGAGGATTGTTGGTTGAGGTTTGTTGGTAGTCATGCTCAAAGAAATACAAGAAGATGGAAATTAGATTCAAATCCCCCCCCATCCTTATTTCTCTTTTATCTAGTGATTGGGGGAATAAAGGATGGGAAGAAGAACCCACAAAGAGGCAAAGGCTAGCTACACGTGATGGTTGTGGGCTGTAACTCTGGCACCGTGAGCCTCAAATAAAACATTTTCTTCTATGGATTGCCTTAGTCATAGTGTTTTGTCATGGCAATGAAAGTTAACTAAGCCACCCTCCTCCAGCAGGAATTTAAGCATAGTTACATGTCAAAGAGACTGTATATGTGTGTCTGTCCACAGTAACAAAAAATGTTTAGAGTTATATGTATTGGTGTTTTGCTTGCATGTATATATGTGCATGGTTTGTACCTATGGATGCGAGCTGCAGTTACTGGGACCTGAACTCTGGTCCTCAGCAAGAGCAATAACTGTAGAAATTTATGCATAATATATGGTTTCTGTAATGGTGGATAGATCAGAGCGGTGGTTCCTAAACCTAACTGATCATCATAGTTTCTTGAGGTTTTTGAAGTTTGAATTTCCCGGTTGCAGTTCTATGGATTTTGTGTCTTGTCTACCCCATCACCCGTCAGAAACGATTTACAGCTGCATCTGACAGTAGGATAGCTTTAAAACTACAACATTTCTAATTTCTTTTCAGTGGTAGATCCTTTGAATTTGGAGTTCTTTATTTATTTCTTTATTTATTTTTGGGTTCTCAAGACAGGGTTCTCTGTGTAGCCTTGGCTGTCCTGGACTTGCTTTGTCAAGCAAGCTGGCCTCAAACTCACAGAGATCCTTCTGCCTCTGCTGGGATTATAGGTGTTCATCCCCATGCCCAGCTGGAGTCCTTTTTTATTTGCAATTTTGAGAAAATTCTTTTTAGCTCCCTGCATAAGCTCAGGGGACACAGTAGATCATGAACAAGTCCCTTAGAAAGTGACTTAATCCTTGGAGGTGGCTCTGATTCCCTAAATGCCATGACCCTCCACATCTTGAGATAACTAGTTTTTAAATGCTTTTTGAAAAATATAGCAATTGTAGAACAGAATTTGATTTTTTTTAATGCACATAGCAAAATCATTCAGCTCTTATGACTTTAACACTGCTTGGGGAATAAATGATAATTTTCATTTACCTAGGTTTTAATGTATCTCTTTAAAAACATTAATTTAAAAACATTTAAAAATTCAGTTTTGGTCTTATACTCTAATAAGACACAAACACTCTTTTGTTTGTTTATTTGTTTTTGAGATGCAGGAGGAGGGGTGTCCCACTTACATAACCTTGGCAGCCTGGAACTCACTATGTAGACCAGGCTGGCCTTGAACTCACATAGATCCCTCAGTCTCTGTCTCCTGATTAAGGGCCTGTGTCACCTTACCCAGAAAGACACATATATTTTAATGAATATTTACCCTCCTGTGCTAAAGTCTACCTGTCTTATCTTGGGTCGTTATTTCCACTGGTGCCTCTACCATGCGTCCCCATTCCCCTGTCCCTGAATCCGATGCCCTGAGTATGCCAGGCAGTTGCCTCACTACTGGGGAAATCCCCAGCTTTTATTCTCTCCTAGTAGGTGGATGCTCTGTGGTTTCAAGGGTTGAAAGTCACACAGCTCAGCCAGGATGGTGATGCAGGCCTTTAGTCCCAGCACTCAGGAGGCAGAGGCCGGCAGATCTCTGTGAGTTTGAGGCCAGCCTGATCTACAAAGTGAGTCCAGGACAGCCAAGGCTACACGGAAAAACCCTGTGTCAAAAGACCAAAAATCAAAAACCAAAATCAAAATAAACAAACAAAAAAGCCACGCAGTCGCACAGTTCTAAAATGAAGCAGGGAAACAGGGCTTCCGAAAGCGCAGCTCTGCTCTTATTTGTAGTCTGAAGTGCTGACTACCGTGCTCCATGCGTGTCTTCAGGCATGGTCTACACAATTATTCTTCCATTTTCTTCTGTGATGCAATTAGCTAGAAACTGATAGCTTCTAGGTGTTGGCAATACTTTATTAGACTTTTTTCCTTTTCTTTTTTCTCCCCCCGCCCCCATTTTCTTTTCTCCGCAGAGAGCAAGAGCCCTGTGTTTATCATAGGGTAAAAAGAAGGCAGGCCGAGGCCTTAAGCATCACCCCTCTTGCTTAGGTGTTGTGTGCCAAGGGAGCTTGAACATCATAGCCCAAGCACACCATTTTGCTCTGAGCTGCTCCTCGTTCCTTTTGAACACTGAAGTAAGATGGAGGCAGCAGAAGGCCAGTGAGTGAGGCCAGACTGCAAAGCCGACCAGGCCTGAGCTTTGCTATCTGCCCCGAAATGAACCTCTTCAATCCCTTATTCCCATTAGTGGATTGTTTTCAAACATATTTCCAAGGAGATGAATTTGACTCTTTCTTTCTCCGGGCTCCTTTGGCCCTCTATTACTTTAACTGCAGACTTACATTTGCTGAAGTATGTCTGCAGTGAAGCCTGGCAGAGCACATTAACAGACCCAGCACGGCTAAGTAACCCGGTAAAAGTATCCTTGTTGTGCAGTGTGCGCGTCCCCAGGACCATTTCAGTTACTGCTGTAATTAGTTCTGATTCAAGTATTTCACTGAGAATGAGCTTTCTAGGTAGAAAGTGGTCAGATGCATCCCGGCAGTGGGGATGGAAGATTCAGATGGCAGCCAGAGCCTGAAGGAGAGATGCTTCTATATGCCTCAATTTGTAGCATTTCTGATTTTTATATGGACATTAAACTTGGTCAAGCTGAGTGCCATTTGCTCTAAGAGATGATAATGTACACTCATCCTGTGCTTTCTTAAAAAAAAAAATAGACTAAGGCTGGAGGTGGCGTGGGTATGGAGCTGTGTGGAGTGACGTCTACATCCCAGAGTGTCCGCTGCGCGGGCCTGCAGACAGGGAAGGAATAAACACACTTTTGCCTGATAGTTCTCGGTGAGATTATTTTGACCCTTGACTGAAGATGCATGATCATAGATGTCAGTTCTAGAAATGCACAAGAGATCATATTTTCTTAAATTGCAAAATAACAGTTTTTTTTTATCAATGAGTCAGCAGAATATTTACTACAGGCTAGGGACTTTGCAAGACTTTAAAAGTGTTTTATAGGCC
The DNA here is from genome assembly GCA_028658305.1 of Pachyuromys duprasi. Lineage (NCBI taxonomy): Eukaryota > Metazoa > Chordata > Mammalia > Rodentia > Muridae > Pachyuromys > Pachyuromys duprasi. The sequence continues at coordinate 2,936,659 of CM053757.1, read as the reverse complement.
ATCTTTTCTTTTTCTTTTTTCATTCAATGATGAAATACTTGATGAAACAATTTAAAAGGAGGAAAGATTGATTTTGGTTCCTGACTTCGGAGGGTTCAGTCATCAGAACAGGGAGAGTGTGGCCGCACAGAGCAGACCAACACAGGCCAGGATGCAGAGAACGGGGATGCCTCCCCCGCACTGCCTTCCTCCTTGTGTTCTGTGTGGGTCCTCAGTCTGTGGGGTAGTCATCGCTGTTCTTAGTCCATCCTCTCTGGAAACCCATTCCTGACACGCCGGAAGTGTGCCTCTCCAATCTCCCAGCCTTTCATATCTCATTCTCAGGGAACCCAATATTCCTCCCCACTACAGCATTCAGGTTATTTTTTAGGATTACGATAATTTCCATCCCCAAACCCTCTCTTATTTCTCTCATCCCTGTGTCAACTCCCTACCACTCACCTTTTCACATGCGTGTCCTTCTGTTTTGTCTTATGACCTATCTGTGTGGCCATAGTTTTGAAGCCTGGTTGGTTCCTTGGCGGTTATACAAGGGAGAAGAATGACTCCCTTTCCCCCACAATCCACAGCTAGCCAGTTTCTCGGTTGGGACAGGCAGGGTGCTATGGGATCCTCCCCAGCCCATGATGGATTGTTGACAGGACCATTCTTGTGCCGTTCTAGTGCAGGCAGCTGCGGTTGCTGGGAGATCATGATCATTACGGCTATGAGAGCATCTTGCAGCCCTTCTCCCCGCTGACTACCAAATATCTTTTCTGTCCTATTTTCGATGATATCTATTAAGCCTTAGAGGGGGAAGTATAAATATCCTGTTTAGGACTGAGTGTTCACTTTCAGCTGTTTTTGACCACACCTACATGGTATAAATAAAAATTTGTATCAATATAAGTTTGGGGTTCGAAATGTATTATTATTGTTGTAGTGGGGATAAAATTCAGGATCCTATGCATTTTTTTAGGTAAGCATATACCCTTGAGCCATATCTTCAGCTTCTAAAAATCTGTTTTCGTTGTTGATTGTTTACTTTTTTCAGATTTATTTTTATTTGTGTGTATGTATGTGTCTTATTTATGGTTTATAGTGCTATGACCAACAGCCATGGTCTCTATGCCATGGCCAAAGCAACTTGAGGGGGAAAGGGTTTATTCAGCTTACACATCCACATCACAGTTCCTCATCGAAGGAAGTCAGGACAGGAACTCAAGCAGGGCAGGAACCGGGAGGCAGGAGCTGAAGCAGGGGCCATGGAGAAATGCTGCTCACTGGCTTGCTACTCGTGGCTTGCTCAGTCTGCTTTTATTTACAGAACTCAGGACCACCAGTCCTGGATGGCACCACCTGCAACTTGCTAGGCCCTCCTCCATCGATCACTAATTAAGAAAAATCCTTATAGCCAGATCTTATGGAGGTGTATTGTCAATTGGGGCTCCCTGGTTTCTGATGACTCTATTCCCCAGAGTCTGAAAGTGGGCACTGGATCCCCTGGAGCTGGAGTTTCAGGCAGTTGTGAACTGTCCAAGATGGGTGCTGGGAACCAAACTTGGATCTTCTGAAAGTGCTCTTTACTGATGAGCCCTCTCTCCAGACCCTTGTTTTGCTTTTTTGAGATGAAGTCTTGCTGTATAGCCAGGCTGGCCTTGAACTCATGGCAATTCTCTTGGGTCACTCTTCTGACTGCTAGGGTTACACATATCACTACTTATAAATAAATTTCATTTATTTATTTTTAGACTCAAATTTACTTAATATCCCTCTCACTTTATATCCTTATCTAGCCTAGAACAAATGATGTAGACTAGGCTGATCCTAAATCCACAGGACTTTGTGCCTTTGCCTCCTACCCCAGGTCCTGGCAACAATGAGTCTGATTTCTGTGCTTGTAGTTTTGTTCTTCCTAGAATGTCACGAGAATGAAGTCCAATGGAGGTCCTGTTGATGCTCTGCTTTGGACACTCAACCACACGAGTGTGTGTGTCAGTAGCTCCTTGCCTTTGTGTGTGTGTGCGTGCGTGCATGCATGCGTGTGTGTGTGTGTGTGTGTGTATGTGTGCGCGCACTGTATTTTGGATTATTTTCTCTAAAGCATTGTCTTATTCAAAACTTTTTCCTTTACCCATGGCCAATCTGTTGTTTAAATTGGCCACTGAGTTTTTAAGTCCATTGACTGCATTTTTCTTTCCTGAAGGTTATTCTCTCTCTTTTTTAAATTTATCTGTCCTTTTCTCAGAAATTCTTTCTCTCTCCCTCTCCCTCTGTCTTTCTCTTTGTCTGTCTGTCTCCCCTCTCCCCCCTTGGTTACAGGGTTTCTCTGTGTAACAGTCTTGGCTGTCCTAAAACCCATTCTGTAGACCAGGCTGGCCTCAAACTCAGAGATCCACCTGACTCTGCCTCTCAAATGCTGGAATTAAAGGCCTGTGCCACTACCAGCTGGCATAAAAAATTTAAAATGCATTGTTTATGATTTATTTTTAGAAAATTAATTAATTAGCTTTAATTAATTCATGTGTGCATTATCTATGTGTGTACCTGAGTATATGCACCACGTATGTTAAAGGCCCTGGGTTTGCGTGTCCTGAGAATGTATCTGATTTTCATACTCTTTTTCTTCCAGGTACAGCTGGTTTTTCAGAGATTTCAGGATGGATGATGACCTCATTGCTATGATAGTCAGTGTGTTGCATTCTGGGGATTTTCGTTTGTAAGCATTTCTGTTTATTGTCTAATGTGGAAAACCTCGATAGACATAGCACACATGAGCAGGTGTTCTTTGCAGTCCTCAGGCGTTTTTGGTGTTGGTATTGGTTTGTTTACAGTGCTGGGGAGGCAACATAGGGCCTTGCAAATGTGAAAAGTGCTCTACTACTGAGATACATCCTCAGCCTGGTCCTTAGTGATTTTACAAAAGTATAAATCAGGGGACTAGAGAGATGGCTCAATGGTTAACAGCACCGGCTGCTCTTCCAGAGGTCCTGAGTTCAATAACATGTCCAGTAACAACGTGGTGGCTCACAACCATCTATAATGAGATCTGGTGTCCTCTTCTGGTGTGCATGTAGACATAATAAACAAATAAATCTTTAAAAAGGATAAATCTGTCAAAAATACACACTGATGAAAAGACATTCCATTCAATAAATGGTTCAGAAAAACCTAGATATATTTACTTGGAAGAATGAAAATAGAGTCTCTCTCTCTCTTACTCTGTACAAAAATAAACTCAAAATGTAACAAAGGCCTTAAAATAACACCTAAACCCTGCAATAGATGAAACACATAGGCAAAACACTCCAAGATGCTGGCTCAGGGGCTCATGGGAAGGCTCAGTGTGTAGAGGGGCTTGCCGCTAAGTCTTAGGACCTGAGTTCCAGCTCTTTCCCTCACATAGTGGAAGAAGAGAACTGACTATCTGCATAACTACTGCATGCTGTCCGCTGACCTTCTCCCACATGCTGTCCCCTGACCCTCTCACACATGCTGTCCGCTGACCTTCTCACACATGCTGTGGCATTTGACCACACATGTACAAATTAGATTTTGAAAAGAAGATATATGCATAAGCCAAGACTTTTTGAAAATGACATCAATAACCTAGGAAACAGGGTCAGGTGTGGTGGCTGGTGGTGCACGCCTTTAGTCCCAGCACTCAAGGAGGCAGACGTAGGCAGATCTCTACTGGTTTGAGGCCAGCCTGGTCTACAAAGGAAGTTCCAGGATAGCCAGGGCTACACAGAGAAACCCTGTTTTGATAAACAAAACCATTCCCCTGACCAAACAACAACAACAATAACAAAACAAACAAACCCAACAAAACAAAACAAAAAATTCCAAACCTAGATATAGTAGCAAGAATTGCCACATGGTATTGAATAAATTGAAAAGCTTCTGCATAGCAAAGGAAACAAAGGTGAAGAAACAGTCTTCAGAACAGGGGAAAAAATTATTGTCATCTCTATACCTGACAAGGAATTAAAATATACAATATATAAAGAACTTAAAAAAAACCTAAACACCAAATTAAAAAAAATCTAATCATCAAATGAAGACAATGAACTGAATTGATAGTTCTTGAAAGACATGTAGGTGGCCAATAAGTATATAAAAATATCCATTCTTTGGGGGAAATGCATATAGAAGTACATCAAGGTTCCATCTCATCCCAGTCAGATGGAATCCACAAGAAAACAGCAAAGCTGGTGAGGATGGGTGGTGTGGGGTACTTGCACATTTCTGATGGGAATGTAAACTGGAAGCCACTGTGGAAACCAGCATGGAGGTTCTTAAAACAAATATGAGCGGCTATACCACTCTTGCGTGTGTATTTGAAGGAATCTGAGTCAACACATCACAGAGATTACACATACGTGTATACTGTTACACTGTTCAAACAGCTAAGTTATAGAATCGGCTTATATGTCTATCAAGGGAGGAACCGATACATAAAATGTGGAATATATACACAGTAGGGTTTTGCTCATCCGTAAAAAGAACAAAACTAAGGTATTTGTGGGGAAATGGGTGGAATTAAAGGTTATCATTTTAAGAGACACGCGTTAAACACAGAAAAACAAAGTCCTTGTTTTTCTCTTGTATGCAAAATGTAGATTTGAAAAAAAAAAGAATTATGATTGTAGAAGAGAGACTATGTGGAAAAGGGTGGGGCCAGTGGGGGTGGGGAGGGAGGCGAGAAGGGGGAATAGGGAGGAGATGGCATCCTTGTATGAATGTGCCATAAGGAAGCATTGTTTAGCACACTCATTTAAATACTAACGCAGAAGACTGTCCTGAGCTCGGTTTGTGCGCACACAAAGAAAGCACAACACCCTTGGCAGCATCTCGCAGCTACAATGACTTAAACGTCCTTCAGAAAGAGAAAAATGAAGCAATTGCTTTGGCTCTCTCTCTCTCAAAAAAAAAACAAAAAATTGCTGGCGGTGGCTGGAGAGGTGGCTCAGTGGTTCAGAGCGCTGGCTGCCGGAACAGAGGACCCAGCTTCAGTGGCCGGCTAGCACAGGGCTCTCACAGTCACCTGGAATTCTAGTTTTTGGAAATTCTGTGGCCTTTTCTGGCCTCCGTGGGGACAAGGCACACATGTGGTGGGCATGTGTACGTGCCAGCAAGAGACTCAAACACATAAAATAGAAGTGAATAAATTCTAAAACAAGCTGGAAATTTGACCAAAAAGAATGCTATTGAATGGTATGTACAATTTATAGCATGGAATTTTTAATCCTGTAAAATCATTGTATGCACATAAGTTTTATGTCACATATAATATGCATGAAAATTGCTTAGGCATTATAAAATATGCATTAGTATTATGAACACTAGAATCAAGATGATACTTATCCTTAGAAGATGCTTCAGAATAGGATTTCTGAGTTTCACCCAAGAGGATTCCATGTTTATCATTTAGTTTTTAAAAAGAGAATCTGACAAATTGTGTGATGCTTTTCTTTTGTTTTCAATTTTACTTTGAAGTTATTTTATCTATTTATCTATTTATCTATCTATCCATCCATCCATCCATCCATCCATCCATCCATCCATCCATCCATCCATCCATCCATCCATCCATCTATCTATCTATCTATCTATCTATCTATCTATCTATCTATCTATCTATCTATCTATCTATCGAGACAGGGATTCTTTGTGTAGCCTTGGCTGTCCTGGACTAGCTTTGTAGACCAGGCTGGCCTTGAATTCACAGTGATCCACCTGCCTCTGCCTCCTGAGTACTTTGAACATTTTTATGCTCTTAAAATAGCTCATAATAGAATTAATGTAAAATTATGAGAAGCTAGTGAAGGAAACAGCCTTGAAAGGCTGGGTGAAAGAGTCAAGTAGGATTTTAGAAAGAGAGGTCAAAAGCTGGAGAGATGGCTCAGAGGTTAAGAGCCCTGGTTGTTCTTCCTACAGGTCCTGAGTTCAATTCCCAACCACATGGTGGCTTGTAACCATCTATAGTGAGATCTAGTGCCCTCTTCTGGTGTGCATGCACACATGTAGGCAGAACACTGTGTAAATAATAAACAGATAAATACATCTAAAAAAAAATAAAGAGAGGTCAGGAGGACCAATGCTGATGGCGAGGTGCTCTGAGGTCAAGACAGGAAGGGAAAGGCAAAGGGTTACAAGGGCTTACAGAGGTTGAGATTCTAAGGTTTCTCAGGGAGTAGGCAATGATGAAGGAGAGGATGGGGCTGCTAAGTGTTCTAGAAAGAGAAGTTAAGGGCATTTCAGCATAATGGATAAAACCAGAGGACCTTCTGGAGTGGAGGTCACATGGAAGAAGACCCAGCTGAAAGGTTGATAATAAGGCTTGGAAGATTAAGATCTCAATGTGAGGTCTCAGTGTTCTAGGTTGTTGGATATGGCTGGGAATTTGTCATGGCAGGAAAGCTAATGTAGATATAACATAAGCCATGATATGAAGTGTGGCTCAGTGGTCAGGCAGCCTAGGTGCCCCTGTCATCTGGGGAATCAACTCTGTCAGAGTCTGAGTATCTAAATGTCCATTTTCTCACCTGTAACACAGGACTGGGATTATGGGATGCACGAGAGGTTCATGGATAGAAGCATCAGCATGGTCCTTGCACACAGAAGGGGTTCAAACAAGAGCTAGTATCACACAGTTATAAGTGTGAGAGTTGTCTGTGATGCTGTGAGAAATGAGAGGAGAATGTGAAAGTAAATACTGCAATTAACAGGTACTAGGAATAGACCAAAAATGAGAGGCTGGTCTTCACAGGCAGCTTGGATTTCAGGAGAGAGAAATTTATGGAATTTAGAAGAAGAATATGAAGCAACTAGTAGCTCCAGATGTAGAAAAGGGGAGGGAAAAAGGGAGAGAAGGTTGGGGTGGGGGAGGGAGAAAAAATATACTATAGACAATATATAAGAATATACCACTAAAAGCAGAGAGAGATGAATGGGGAAGGAAAGAGAGGGAGGGAGAGAGAGAGAGAGAGGAGTTGAGCGTTTTGGTACTATCTGAGAAAACAGGGATGGAGAACATGACATGAAGGAATTGCTTTAGGGGTGCTGGAGAGATGGCTCAGCGGTTAAGAGCACTGTCTGCTCTTCCAAAGATCCTGAGTTCAATTCCCAGCACCCACGTGGTGGCTCACAACCATCTATAATGAGATCTAGGGCCTTCTGCTGGTGTGAATGCAAGTCTACAGGGAGAGTACTGTATAAATAAGAAAGAAATACATTTTAAGAAAAAAAAAAAAAGAAACTGCTTTAGCAAAGGTCGAGGACGAGAAGCCACCTTTCTGCCTTGATTCGCTTTTCTCTGATGGCTTAGGATATTGAGCATTTCTTTAAGTGTTTCTCAGCCATTCGAGATTTCTCTGTTATGAATTCTTAGTTTAGCTCTGCACCCCATTTTTTATTAGATTATTTAATTTGTTGAGGTTTAATTTCTTAAGTTCTTTGTATATTTTAGATAGTAGCCCTCTGATGTAGGGTTAGTGAAGATTTTTTTCAAAATAGTTATACCACTCCTGGGCGTATACCCAAAAGATGCTTCACTATACAACAAGGACATTTGCTCAACTATGCTCATAGTGGCTTTATTCGTAATAGCCCGAAACTGGAAACAACCTAAATGTCCCTCAATCGAAGAACAGATACAGAAATTATGGTACATTTACACAAGGGAGTACTACTCAGCTATTAAAAACAAAGAAATCATTAAATTTGCAGGCAAATGGATGGAACTAGAAAAGATCATTCTAAGAGAGGGAACCCAGACTCAGAAAGACACACATGGTATGTACTCACTTATAAGTGGATATTAGACGTATAACACAGGATAACCATACCACAATCCACAGACCCAAAGAAGCTAAGTAACAAAGGAGGGCCCAAGGGAGGGTGCCAGAATATCACACCGAAGGCGAAATAGAACAGGCAGCAGAAGTGGATGAAGAGAGGGAAATGGGCAAGAGACGGAATGGGGAAGTAAACAAGTGGGAATCAGATGTGGGGAGAAGGGGGGGAGGTGAGAGGGTGGGGAATAAGAAGGGAAAGGAAGGGGGGACATCTCTTTGTCAAGCTGGAGGCCTGCGACAGGGTAGGCTCCTGTGAGGATAAGAGTATTACTCTAGCTCAGACTCTTAACACGGGGGGTGGGGGAGGGGGCGGGAGAAAATGGAGACTGAAGTGATCACCTCCTAGTGGAGGGAGGGGAAACCCTTAGTCTAAAAATTACCCTGACTATAAAAAGGGCAGGAGTAAAGGGGGAACAAAAACTGAGGGAATGTCCAACCAATAATTGGCCCAACCACCCCCCTGTAGAGCGCCAGCCCCTGACACTGTTAATGATGCTACGCTCTGCTTGCAGACAGGAGCCTAACTTCACTCAGCAGATTGAGACAGATGTTGGGACTGGCAGCCAAGCATGGGGCAGAGCTCCTGGGGGTCTTGTGAAAGTGTTGTGGGAAAGATGGAAGGACCTGGAGGGGACAGGAACCTCACAAGAAGACCAACAGAGACAACTAACCCAGTCCCATGGGGGCTTACAGAACCTGAGACATCAACCAAGGAGCATGTGTGGGCTGGACCTAGACCCCCTGTACACATGTGGCAGACAGGCGGCTTGGGTCTTCCTGCGGGTTACCTGGGGAGGGAGGGGGCAGTGTTTCTAACATGGACTCTCTTGCCTGCTTTTGGATCGCTTGCCCCTAGCAGCACGGCTGCCTTCCCTGGCCTCAGGGGATGAGGATATGCTCAGTCCTGATGTGACTTGATGTGCTGGGGAGGGTTGCTACAGGGGAGGGGGCTCCCCTTTTCTTGTGGGAAAGGGAAAGGGGAAGGAGGGAAAGCAGGTACTGGGAGGAGAGGAGGGAGGGGCACCCTTGGGATGTAAAGTAAATAAACTGAAGTAATTTTTTTTTCTGTCCAAAAGTTTTGTTTTGGTGTTGTAATCTAAACAGGTCATAATTAAGTCCTTGAAAACACGAACAAGGCATTGACACTATCTTGGTGTTATACAAGCTGACTGAAATTAGTCAATATGAAGGATATGCACAGAAGCAGAGGTGGTTGGACCTCTGTGAGTTTGAGGTCAGCCTGGTTTACACTAGGCAGCCAGGGCTGCAAAGTAGGACCCTGTCTCAAAAATGACAACAGAACAAAACAAAACAAACACAACCAAAACAACCAAACAAAAAGATATTATTCAATTGGGTTTAATCATCACTTATCTCCTTGATGAGTAGAGCTGTTCCGTTGTATTTCTGACTTCCACATGAATGGGTAATGGGTCTGAAGTTTTGTTATAATGGACTTCAGCACTTAGCATATATGATGTAGAGTAAAATATTTCATTATACCACGATACTATGTAATATTAAATATAGTATTTACCATAGTGAATTAGAATTAGTGTAGACGTTCATCAAGAGGCAAATGGATAGAGAAATTGTGGTACATTTAAACAAAGGCCTTTTGTTCACTGTAAAGAATACCATTTTGACGTTTTTTATGAAGAGGCATAGAAATGAAGATTATTATGCTAAAGATAATAAGCCAGATTGAGAAGACAAATATGTTGTACAGGCTGTGGCAGGGGAGGAAGGAATCTGAGGATAGGGAGAGTGGAAGGGACACCAGGGGGTAAGGGAGGAGAAGAAAAAAATCACATATTTTGATATGCTTTATAAATTTGGGAACTAATATAAATTCTTCTATTCTTAAATATATACACACATATGACATAGTACTAGAACAGGAACTATTTGGAGGGAGTGAGACAGGCTGGGTAAGGTTACGTGGGAAGTGAATAGGAGCCGTTCATTTATAATTTACATGCCTGAATAAGGCATAATGGAACCCATTATTTTGTATACTAAAAATTATTTTTAAAAGAAGCAAAAGAGAAACCAACAAAATGCCCACCCTCTCACTTGAGTACTACAGAATCTACTGTGATTCTTAGAGAAATTCTATGGACCAGTATATGGAATGCTTTGGCCTGGCCTTCTTCTATAGTATGAAATTGTGTGGGTATCCATAACTTTTTTTTTCCTTTCTTTTCCTTTTTTTGGGGGTTGGGGACAGAGTTTTTCTGTGTGACAGAGCTTTGGTTGTTCTCGGGTTAAGTGTGGGTTTAACTTACTAACTAGAGTTAGGGAAGAGTTCACAAAGGAGGGAGAATTTTTTTTTTAAGGTTTGTTTGTTTATTATGTATACAGTGTTCTGTCTGCATGTACACCTGCACTCCAGAAGGGGGCACCAGATCTCATTATAGATGGTTATGAGCCACGATGTGGTTGCTTCAAATTAAACTCAGGACCTTTGGAAGAGCAGCCAGTGCTCTTAACCTCTGAGCCATCTCTCCAGCCCAGGGGGAATTATTTTTAATTAGTGTGCAAAAGAAGGGATTTCCTAAGGCTGGAAAGATGGCTCAGTGGTTAAAAGCACTGTCTGCTCTTCCTAAGGACCCTCGTTCGATTCCCAGCACCCACATGGCTGCTCACAACTGTCTGTAACTCCAGTTCCAAAGGATCTGACACCCTCACACCAATGCACATAAAATAAAATTAAAAAAAAAAAAAGAATGGGTTTCCTTATGACACCTTCACACAAGAGTATCATGTACTTTGCTCACATATACTCTAGTCACCAATTATTCTTCTTGTTCTCACACCTGTCTCTTCCTTCCCTGCTTCATATTGCATACAAATATCTTAACAATCTAGATTCTGTACACGAGGAAAAAACATCCAATTTTTTTTTCCTCTCTGGCTTCTTATTTCTTTTAGTCTCAATTTCCAGCTTAATCTACTTTCCTTGAGATGTCAGCGTTTCATTTAGTTTACAGCTGAATAAAATTCCACTGTGTATTGTCCTGGTTTTCTATGGCTACGACAAAGCACCATGACCAAGGCAACTTAGAAAAGAAAACATTTAATTCAGGGCTTGCTTACAGTGTCAGAGGGTGAGGTCGTGACCGTCACGGCTCGGGAGCACTGCCACAAGTAGGTGCTGGAACAGTAGCCGAGAGTTTCCATGTTGAGACAGCAGTAGAGAGAGGGCGCTAACTGGCATGGGCTCTTGCAGCCTCGGAGCCCACTCCGTGACACAGCCCCTCCAACAAGGCCATGCCTTCTAATCCCTCTAAACAGCTCCATCACATGGGTATAAAGCATTCAAATATATGAGCTACCACATGTATAGTTACATTGTTTTAAACCTCTATTCATCTGTTGATAGACATCTAGACTGCTTCCTTATCTTGGCAATTGTGACTAGCACAGCAGTGGAGACAGATGAGCAAGTATCTCTTTTATGTGCTGATTCAAATTTCTTCAGGCATCTACTAAGAAGTGATTGAGCTGGGTCATAGGGCACTTCTAGTTTTAACTTTTTGAGCAACTTCCATGTTGAGTAGGGGAGGAAGATTGTTGACATTGTTGTTGTTGTTTTTGTTTGTTTCATTTCTTGAGACAGGATTTCTCTGAGTAGCTCTGGCTGTCCTTGAACTCTCTCTGTAGACCAGGGTGGCCTCAAACTCACAGAGATCTGCTTGCCACAGCACCTTGTGAATGCTAGGATTAAAGATGTGCACCATCCCTGGCACCAACCAGCTGTGAGGATTTTTGAGAGAGAGACTTGTTCAAGAGTGCACTGGAAAAGGCATCAAGTGCAGGACAATGCACTCAAGAATCTACGTTAAAAAAAGGACAGTAAAAGTCAGAGCATTTAGAAATAGCATGTAACTGTTGACATTGTTTTTAAAAATGGTGATAAAATTATTGGTTTGGAAAAAATGATAATATGTCAAGATAAAATTGAGCCTCAATTCTTTTTGTTTGTTTGTTTGTTTTGTTTTTGTTTTTCATAACAGGTTTTTTCTGTGTAGCCCTGGCTGTCCTGGACTTGATTTGTAGACTAGGCTGGCCTCACAGATTTATACCCTCCTCCTTGGTTAAAGTCATGCGCTACCACACCTAGCTGAGCCTAGAATTCTTCAGAGGAGACCTCTTTGACCTTCTCTGAAGGTTAGTTTGTAACTCTGCCTTTAGAGTTATATTCCAGAAGTTTCTAAGAGTCAGCAGTGTGTAGCACGCACTTGTAATCCCAGCATTTGGGAGGTTCCAGTAGGAGAATCAGTGACTCAAGGTCAGTGTTGGCTAGCTTGTGTGTTCAAGGCCAGCGTGGGCTATATACACTCTCACAAAACAAACAAAATGTGAATGCAACCATCTTGGTCGCCTCCCACCTTAGGGTGGCTGTTATGACCTACTAAGCAATTCTTTTTATTTTAGATCTTGAGTATATTTAAGATGAGGAATTAAGAATCCTTAACCACTAATGCATTGGATTTTAAAATTCCCCTACCCCTATTTTTAGATTAAATCTTCTCTCAGAATCTATGCTCTGATTGGCACTTAGATGAGTTCGGGTTAAGTAGATGATCAATCACAGCAGATAATATGTGTCAGTGATATTGCTTTGCAAGTATGTATCTTGATTTATGTTAGGCAGTTGTTTTTGATATCTTTAAAATATTTGTGATGGGGCTGGACATGGGAGTGCATGCCTTTAATGCAAGCACTCAGGACACAGAGGCAGGCAGATCTCTGTGAGTTCAAGGCCAGCCTGGTCTACAAAGTGAATGTAGAATAGCCAGGGCTATTACAAAGAGAAACCCTGTCTCAAAAAACAAACAAAGAGACAAACAAAAAAAAAATGTGATGGAATTAGACTTAAAAAAAAAATCTGAGCTCCAAAGACAAAACATTTATTTGTTTATTTGTTTAGACAATTCATTTATCCTTATAGTGATTAAATTTGGATATTTGGAGTAGTTGCCTGTGGTATGTAATTTATAAAATATAAATACTTTTCAAGTGACGAGAATATTTTTAAAGGATTTTTTAAATGTATATGAATGCCCTGTTTTCATGCACACCAGAAGAGGGAATCAGATCCCATTACAGATGGTTGTGAGCCACCGGTTGGTTGCTGGGAATTGAACTCAGGACCTCTGGAGAGAACTGCCGAGCCATCTCTCCTGCCCAGGTGATGAGAATATTAACCAATGGGCACACAAACATTAGTTATTGGTTCCAAAACTCTTCTTCAGTTTCAAAATTCGTTTCCAATTTTGTGATTTAAAAAATGTCTTTACAAATTTTTGTTTTTATTAGTGTGTATTTGTGTGTCTCTTTCATATGCTATATGTATGTGTAGGTATGTGCACACAAGTGCAGGTGTCTGTGGAGGCCAGAAGAGGGCTGGGTTGTAAGCCACATGATATAGATGCTGAGCATCAATTTCAGGTCCTCTGTAAGAGCAATACATGCTCTTAACTACTGCTGAGCCCTGTCACTCACACTTCCTCCAAAACATACTCTCTTTTCATCTGTAATCAATCAGCTATCCTCCAAGTTTGAAGGACTTGCCAACCTAAGCTCTGGATGGAATTGCCTCTTACCTTCCAAGAATCTTCATAGCTTTGCTAATTTGCTGTCAGTTGGGTTCTTCCTATGGCGTTCAAATGATCTCCGCATACACTCCATTAAAAATAAACTGACCTTCTTCATGTTTTTCAGTTCTCTATATCTCTGCCATATCTATCATCTTTCCCCCATACCTTTCAACAGTTTTGTTGTTGTTGGTCTGTTTTTGTTTTTATTTTTTATTTTGAGACAGGGTTTCCCTGTGTTTCCATGGGTGTCCTGGACTGGCTTTGTAGACCAGGTAAGCCTCAAACTCACAGAGATCCACCTGGCTCTCTGAGTGCTGAGATTACAGGTGTGTGACACCACACCAGGCTAGTTTTAAACTGTTTTAAAGACTTGAAAGAATTAATCCATTCTGGAAGTTCCCCACTTCCTTACCTCTTAGTGATCACCAACTTAGCTCAACACAGCTGCCAGGATCGGCATTCTATGCAAATCTCCTCCTCCCTTCTCTTTCTTCCTCTCCTCCCTCTTTCTCTCTCATTCATTCTCTCTCTCACCTCTCTCTCTTATTCTTTCTCTCTCTGTCCCCCCCCCCCCACACCTTGTCTTGCTGTGACAGTCCAGGCTGGCTTCAGACTTCATGTTCTTCTGCCTCAGCGTGGAGGTGCTAGGATTACAGGTTCTGGCCACCACACTCAGCTTCTGTACTCTTGTTACATTTTTAGAGCCCTACAGCAACATGACTGTCAGAGACGAGAGATCCCTTAAAGGGAAGATTGGGTGCTACAGGAACAAGGAAAAGGAATATAGGAAGCAGAAACTTATCAAAGAAAAATAAACAACAGTCAAAACAAACCCAGCTCCACCAGAATGGCAGGAGTATCTATTATTGCCTCATTCCTCAAGCACGTCCATTTCGCTCCCCCTCACCTACCGTACATCTAATAGTGCCACCAAGCTCTGCTGTTTATTATTATGTTTATTCTCTATTGTGTTGAGAAAAGGGTCTTTCTGGCTTTGAAGTAATACACATCAAGGATTTGGTGATTCCCTCCAGGTCTGCCAGGTGAAATCCTATGTATTTAACATTTTAAAGTTTCTGCCTCTAGGAAGATCTAAATTAGCTGTTCCTCTTCCTCCTGCTACCCCACTCTTTAAAGTTTTACACTTATTTTTCAGTGTACGTGCAGGTGTGTGCACACTTTGTGGAGGGCAGAGAACACATTGCAGGAGCTGGCTTTCTCTTACCATGTGGGGTTTCAGGGATCAAACTCAGGCTGCCAGGGTTGGAGCCAGTACCTTTATCCCCTGAGGCTTCTCACTGCCCACAGCTGTTCTTTTTTTGTTCTCTCGAAACACATTGCCTCTCCTGTGGGTACTTGCTGTTCTTGCTTGTGGTATTAGCAACTCCTGTTCTGAACTGCAGCTCTCTGCTGGAATGCCCCACAGTCACAGGGCTTAGATGCTGCTTGTGTCTCAGTTGTGAGCCTTTAAAGGCCGCCATTTTCACAGCCCTGCCTCAGGCTTTTTCCATCCTAGGACCTAATATCCATCCTAGTTCAAGGTCAGTGACACATGTGTATATATATGTGTGTATATATATATATATATATATATATATATATATATATATGTTTGGTGAGCATCGTTTCTAGAAATCGGAACTTCAAATTGTCAAGCAGTGGAGCCCTCCAACAAAAGAGAAGATGAGGTTTTCCTTTTTACGAGTAGCCAAATGATGAAGTCAACCAGATATAGGGAATGACTTTCAGCTTCCCAAGTGCTAGGACGTGACAAGGCCCCCATGCTTCATATTATTACGTGGAGATGATATCCTAATTCTAAATATTATTAGTTTCTCCCAGCCTGGTTTTATCTTTAAGGAATGACCTGCCCTTTGGTTGTTTGTGTTGGGTAGTCTTGAGCCCCATGTCCCAAACAGATGCAAGCAGTTGTGGCGTACTCTAGCAAGTCAGTCCAGGGAGAATGAAATCAGCTCTGTGATAGCTGGGAGGGAATACTGACGACCTTCCCTTGGAGCCTCCCACTTGCATTATTTATGAGAAGATTCATCCTATAAGTTCAAAGGGAAAGGAGGGCCATGCTTACGTACTGGAGGCAGCTGGGCTTTTTCAAGGATGGGCCGGGCGAGCAGCATCACTCCTATCTTTTCCTAAACACTGGAGGGATGAGGTGAATGTGACCTCAGTTTTCCCCAGTTTAGTTCTGCTGAAGATTTGGGGCGAACAGTTTCAGAAAAGGCGGTTTTTAATCTGAATGTAAGAGCAACCCTCGCAGACACTGCTCGCCACTTTGGGCATCCTCAGGATTATCCGTTATGTTTCCCTTCAGCTACTGCTAATGGTGCCACCATTTATGGTTTTCTTGCAGTAGCAATAGGGAAGGGGTTGGTGGAGATGAATGTCAGAGATACTTTGAGGATTGACTAAAATGTCCCTCAACTCTATGCTGTGAGCCGTTCTGAGGTTTCCGTCTCAGTCCTCTTCAGCCATCTTTCCTGATATACAACAGCATGAATCTCTCTGTGTGTCTGTCTGCCTGTCTGTCTTTCTAACTCATTCTTTTTTTTTTTTTTTTTTTGAGGTTTGGGTACTTGCCATGTAGTCCAGGCTGGCCTTGAACTCACGGCAATATTTCTGCTGCAGCTTTTAAAATCCTGGGATTACAGACATAGACCCAGCTCAGTATCACCGTCCCAACAGTCCCTGGCTTCAACAATCTCTGAAGCTCGCCTGATGGAAATGTTAATACCCTCTGCCAAGAGCAGAGCAAGGTCTCCATAGATCATATTTACAGGATGAAATAAAGTGGACTCAATCACATTCTGGCTGATTAAGATGATGTCTAGGAAGGGCAGCATTTCTTCCTCATTTGCTTTAATGTCTTTCCTCTGTGTTTATGGTCACTGAAGTCCATCACTTCCTTTGCTGCCAGAGTCTATTAATGAATATATTCTTATGTTGTCTGTCTCGGACTCAGACGAGAACGATTCTGCCTTCCTGTTTTAAAACTATGATTTTAATAAGTTAGATTGCTTTTATATACAAGAAGCAAAAATAAGGATGCAAAAGGTGACACTTTAGGGCATATTATTTTAATTTTTTTCTCATTTGTGTCTGCATGCAAGTGGAAAACATTTTTTTTTTTTTTAAGTGACAGAGAGTTCTGGCTAGTCTGGAACATCTATATAGACCTGGCTGGCCTTGAAGTCACAGAGACCTATCAGTTTCTGCCTTGCAAATGCTGGGGATTAAAGATATAGGTCACCATTGGGGCTATGAAATTATTTTTAAGAGGAAATGTGTGCCTCTGTGGCGGTTTGAATTAGAATGGCTTCCATTGGCTCATTATGTTTGAATACTTGGTGCTCAGTTGGTGGAGGATTAGGAGGTGTGGCCTTGTTGGAGGAGGTGTGTCATTGGGAGTGGTTTCTGAGGTTTCAGAAGACTCACACCCTTCCAGTTAGCTTGTTCTTGCTTTCGTGCTTGCAGATCAGATGTAAGCTTCAGCTGCTGCTGCGTGGTGGCTGTCTGCCCGCTGCCATGCCCCCTGTCACGATGGTCATGAACTCACCCTCTGAAATCATAAGCGCCAAGCAAACTCTATTTTTAAAGATTTATTTTACTTTGAATTGTGTGTATAGTGTGGGGTATGTGCCCATATGTGTGGCTTTCTTTTGGGCTGGATTTTAGAGGTGGTTGTGAACCACCCAATGTGGGTGTTGAGAACTGAACTCTGGTGTCCTCTTGGAAAGCAGCAAAGGATCTTAAATGTTGAGATGTCTCTCCAGTGCCCCTGTTCCCAAGCAAACTCTTTTCTACAACTTTCCTTGGCCATGGTTTCTTATCATAGCAATAGAAAAGTAATGAAGACAGCTTCCTTAAATTGAGGCAAACTTTTGTTAAAATGAGACAGCCCGTTTCCACTGACATTTACCTCCTGAAAAACCCAGGCACAAGACAAATTTAAGGTTAATGTTCATGTTAGTTTCCACTGTGTTGTTGTGACAAAATGCCCAACAAGGACAACTTAGATGAGAAGCTTGACTTTCCACACAGCTCAGAGCTATCTGGAGACTTATTACTTTGGGTCCATCTAAGGTGAGGCTGAGCATCATGGTGACAGTGATATGTGTGTGTGTCGGGGGGAGACTGTTCACCTCCTGGTGGATAGGAAGCAGCATAGAGCAGCCACAGGAATGGGGCCGAGGCAAGGACTAGTTCCTAAGGACATATCCCTGGGATCTATTTTTTCCAATTAGGCCCAGCCTTCCACAGTTCCGCTACCTCTGAGCAATTAATGGATTGTGCCATTCATTAGTTCAAAGCTCTCACCCATCAAATTGACCTTTAGGGATGCCTTTACGGACTCAGAGGTGTGCTGTGATAATCCAGAGGCGTTTCCAGAGCTAATCAAGTTGATAGTGAAATTAGTCACCACAGTTCCTCTCCATTAGCAGGTTTGCCAGGCAAAGGACAGAATGCCCGGTTAAACTGATATTTCAAGTATTCATTTTTTAAGTATATATACATGCATGCCTTAAATAGGACATGGCATATTTATGATGAACATAATACTAATTATTATGTTCATAAATATTAAATATTTGTTATTTTAAAAATTATTTCATTTTTCTGAAACTAAAAGTTAACTGGGTGTCTGGCATTTTTGTTTATTAAATCTGGCAACCCTGCTAGGGTGCAAGAGAGCCTTTCATCGGGCATGATGGCACATGCCTGCAATCCCAGCACTCTGGGAGGCAGAGGCAGGTGGATGTCTGTGAGTTTGAGGTCAGCCTGGTCTACAAAGTGTGTCCAGGATGACCAAGGCTACACAGAAAAACATTGTCTCAAAAAACAAACAAACAAAATTATAAAACCCAATACTGTAAAGAGAGTAAGGGACAGTTTGTTCTGAGCAAAATCTGAGTGACCTTATCCAGGAGACATGGATTCAGGTTACCCTGAATAACACATTTCAGCCATGGGAGAGTTTCATGAACTATCTGTCATTACAAAACAAAAGAAAGTAATAAGTCAATACTTTCACCAAGTGTTTCAGGGAGGCATGTTACAGCCAAGCAGGGAAACCTCTGCATCTTGCAGATGTTATCTGCCGACAGGATTAGCTTTGTGCTAATCCTGGAAGACAGTGGAAGACAGTGGTCTGCTAAGGCTTCATTCCAAAAGTTTTTACCTGACAGTGAAGAGGACATTAGTTTAGACACAGTAGTGGACTGTAGATGGCTACTATCTTAGCTACTTTTCTATTGATGTGAAGAGACACTATGACCAAAGCAACTTCTAAAAGGAAGCATTTAATTGAGGGCTTGCTTACAATTTCACAGGGTGCATTTATGCCCATGATGGTGGGGAACATGACAGCAAGCAGGAAGGCGTGGGGATAGACTTGAAGCTAAGAGCCCACATCGGATCCACAAGTATGAAACACAGAGAGCTACGGGGGTTGAGGGGCATTGTGTGGGAGTTTGGAACCTCAAAGCACACTCCTACTGATCCACCTCCTCCAACAAGGCCACACTTCATAATCCTTCCAACTAGTTCTATCAGTGAGGGACCAGGCATTCAAATATATAATAAGCCTACGGAAGAAATTCACATTTAATCCAGCACAGCTACTATAAAGACTATTCTTGGTGGCCAACTTGACGAGTGGGTACACTTGTGAGAGATTTTTTTTTTTACCATCTTAATTAAATTTTTGAGGTGGGAGACCTACTTCTTATCCAGATCTTTGAGGTAGAAAGATACTCACCTTTAATCTGTTCCACACCTCCTGCTGACAGCCTATATGAAGGGCATGGAAGAAGGGAGCGCTCTCTCTTTTTGTCTGCATGCTCTTGTTCTCACTAGCCAGTTCTTTCCTTCACTGGCATTAGAGGCCTTCAGGGTTCTGGCATATATTGAAATCAAGCTGAGCTATCCAGTCTGGTGACTGAATAACTATTGGGTTCTTGGAACTTCCATTGGTAGAGAGCCATTTTTGGATGAGCTGGACCACTGAGTGTAAACCATTCTAATAAATCCCCTTTATATATATTGAGGTTAGCAGAATTACAGTGAAAATTCAAGTCCCAGCCTCAGAGGGTGTGGGGTGGTTTAAATAGGTATGACCGCATAGACTCATGCGTTTGAATGCTTGGCCATAGGAAGTGGCACTATTAGGGGGTGTGACCTTGTTGAAGGAAGTGTGTTATGGGCATTTCTGGCAAGGGACAATAGGGAGTCATAGCCTGGGGCAACTTCTGTGACGTGATTGTGGATGTTGTGAAGTGTGCATGGCCTGACATTGGGGAGCCTTGCCAGAGACCAACAACCAATGGCACGCTTGGAGATAGTGTGGAGAAACCTGTTCGGTTGCCCAAAGCTATATAACGTGCTCTCTCTTCTGAGTGCAAGCAAGTCTGCAGCTGCTCACCCTCTGTATGCAGTCACTCTCTCGGCTTGAACCCCCTGTCCTCACCCACGGCCTGGACCCTTGGGAGGAGGACCAACAGTGCGTCACTGTGGAGGTGGGCTTTGATGTCTCCTATGTTAAGCTACGCCCAGTGCGGCAGTCTTTTCCTGCTGCCTGGGGATCAAGATGTAGAACTCTGAGCTCCCTCTCCAGCACCATGTCTGCCTGCATCCTACCATGCTTCCCACCATGGACTAAACCTCTGTAAGCCAGCCCCAAGTAAATGTTTTCCTTTATAAGAGTTGCTGTGGTCATAGTTTCTTTTCACAGAAACAAACAAACAAACAAACAAACAACCCAACTAACCAACCAAACAAAGAAAAAGCCAAAAAAAAAAAAAAGACAGTGTGTTGGTGACAGTTAAAGTAAGAATATTAATTGGTGAAGAAATGGGATCCTGTAACTTGGGATGAGGATGTGTGGAAAGACCTTATTGAAGCTGAGAACTTTGACCCTTCAGATTCTCAAGGGTTTATCTCACCTGAGAAAGTAGTCTCCCCCCCAACCCCACCAGCAGAAGATGTATTCCCACCATGGCTTCTTGAAATATTTATTATTAGCCGGACACAGTGGCACACGCCTATAATGCCAGCACTCAGGAAGGCAGAGGCAGATGGATCTCTGTGAGTTTGAGGCCAGCCTAGTCTTCAAAGAGAGTCCAGGACAGCCAAGGCTACACACAGAAAAACCTTGTCTCAAATAAATAAATAAATAAATAAATAAATTATTATTGCCATTTCTGCCTTTGACTGAAGAAATTAATCCTTTGTTGTCTGCTAAACCAGCAGTGACTTTCTCTGAAAGAGGTTTCAGGAGAGACAATGCAGATGTCCCTAGAGTCCTACCAACAGTTGCCTCTCTACCAGCAACCAGACTGAAGGCAGAGCAGGCTCTTAGAGAGGAGGTGGAAAGTGGAGTCCATGAGAAGGTGTACCACACTACTGAAGAGCTCAAGGGTGTGCTAATTCATTCAAGCACACATCTGGGGAATATGTGTGGGAAGGGATTTTAGAGGTGCGGGATCACAGTGGAAAGAACATGAACCTGGGTCAGGTGGAGTTTACTGATATGGTTCCCCCCTGAGTGGAGATTCTAGGTTTAATACAGAAGCTCCCACAGTTAAAAAAGAAACAAAGGTGTCAAATTTTTGCTTGAATGGATTTGTCAGAAGACGGCCTACTAAAAAAGATGTTGGAGAGGTCTGATATCCATTGGCTTAATGTCGATGAAGGGATTTTAAGACTCAGGGCAATTGCAATCCTCCACAATGGGAAGGCCGGAAGCCATGCCCCTCACTAGTCCTGTAAGGCACAAAGCGGTGAGAGGGGCACTTGCACATTAGAAGGGCTTTGTTGTCACCTTGTCATCTTATGGTCAGAGAAGTTGCTGCTCAGTTGGATGAATGAAATGCAACAGGTTTAACTGGGCCCAGAAGTAGCGGCAGCACTGACTCACGGAAGGTGAGGTGATGGCAGTTACTGTACGAAGCAGTATAGACAAAGCCATGTCCGTAAGGTCTAACTCACAATGGTTGGCGCAGGCAACGTACATTTGATGGTGGCGTCACTTGTATGGCCCTTTGGTACTAGCTAATCAATCATGGGGTTTCTAGGCATGAAACAGATAAGAAGCCTACTGAATTTTTGTTTGATCTATGTAAGTGGAGAAATTCTCAAACAAATGAAAGAAAGTTTACTTTGAACTTTTAAACAGCGTTGAGTTTGTTACAGACTATGGGGACTTTTGAAGCTGGACTGAATGCATTGGCATTATGATATGGCTACCAGCCAAAGGGGAGTAGAATGTGGTGGTGTGAATAAGAATGGCCCCCATAGGCTCATAGGTGTGACTACTTAGTCACCAGGGAGTGAAACTCTCTGATAGAATTATAGGTTTTAAGAGGTGTATCACTAGAGTCACTAGGGTAGGCTTTGGGGTCGAAAAGTTTGGTCTCTCAGTCAGAAGGTGGTGGCACACCCTTTGATCCCAGCGCTTGGGAAGCAGAGGTAGGCAGAGCTCTATGAGTTCAAGGCCAGCCTGGTCTACAGAGCAAGTTCCAGGACAGCTAGAGCTGTACAGAGAAACTCTTTCTCAAAAATAACCAAAGAAAAGAAAAACTCATCTCTTCTTTTCTCTCTGGGCCTGTGGGTTGGAACATTGGTCTTAGCTACTGTTCCTTGCCAGTGTGCTGCTAGGCATGCCAACATGCTTCCCGCCATGGTGATCATGGACTAAACCTCTTGGGACTAAGTAAGCTCCCAGTGGAACGCTTTCTTTCAGAAGAGTTGCCTTGGTCGTGGTGTGTCTTCACCACTGGAAGAGTGACGAAGACAACTACCCAGGGAATTAATGCTAATCCAAGATAATTGCCTGTGGATCTACACTTTTGATCGCAACGTTCTAGTCAACCATTCAGTCAGTTAGATAATCAATCAGTCATGCAGGGCCTTCCACATAGGTGTGGCCTTTTTTGGGCAACTTTGGTTCATAAGTACGATGCAGGGCTTGTGAGGAAGCCTCTTCAGCCTCGTTCCAAGCTTGTGAGCTACACAACCATTTGTTATTGTTCTTTCCATTTGAGGGTTTATCATGGAACACTATTGCAAATATGTTTGCTATTGTATTCATAATAAAATCCAAACTCTATTACATTTATTCATTTATTTTATGTATTTATGTGTGGATGTGCACCCATGTAGAGGTTAGAGGACAACTTTTGGTGAGTTTGCTTTAAATCCTTCCAGCATGTGGGCTCTGAGAACCAAACTCAGGGTGTAAGGCTTGGTGGCAAGTGCCCTTACCCACTAAGCCACCTTGCTGGCCCACAATCCAAGATCATGAATCACAAGAGCATATATCACCTTGCTGTATCCTACCTCTGCTTTCTCCAACCACTCAGAAGGCAGCTTCTTTTACAAGAATCTATGTGTAAAGTGAATAGTGTTAGATCCAAAAAGAGGCTGATAAAAAGCAAAGTAGGAGCAAAAAGCTTAGTTCCCATGGCTGTCTTGGTTGGCTGCCATCACTGATGTTAAGGCTGGTGATAAACAGCCTTTCTACGTACTAGGATTCTGTCACACTATATCTTTACTGCCTGACAGCCATGATTAGGATTTTCACTGCATATGTAAAAAACAGCCACAAAGACCAGAAATCAGGACAAGAAAGACATTAGGACAAGAAGAGAGCAGAGAAGGAGAACAGAGAGAACACAGTTGAGGCAATTCTTAACCGAGTGGAATGGAAATGAGCAAGCCTGTCTCCTGCCCCAACACGTAAATGTCCTCTGTGTTTCACCTTCAGCTTCTCCCCATGTATTGCTCCGATTAACTCAAGAAACAAATCTGCTACTGACATAACAGTTATGAGAATCTGTTTCATGAAATACAGACAAATTGCTAAAGAAAGTTTCTGGATGAGAAAGTAAAAAATTAACATTTTGAAATGTTGATATATAACATTGCTTTTTCCAAATGATAGATTTTTTTCCACTTAAAGTTTTTAAAAAACAGATTCGCCTGATCTCTTTTAAGCTTCTGGTCTAAAATTCCTTTCCTGGGGAGACAAATGATGTCTCTTCCTAACATCCGGGCACAAACCACCAAACACAGGCACTTTCCCCTGGAAGTTCAGTCTGGAGAAACAATGTGTCTGTTGGGCTCCCTCACAGAGCACAGCTGAGGGGTAGCTTGAGGTGGTGTGGGTGCTCCTCCCACAGCAGGGCTTTGCCCAGCCAAGATCAGGGCTTCCCCGCCTTAGATCAGGGCTTCCCAGCCTTATATACTGGTTCCCCCTCAGTTTGTGTGCAATTAAGGCTGAGTTGCATACAACAGGTGGTAGGGGATGTCTGGAAACACTGGTGAAAGTCTTGTGACCCATGAGCAAATGTAAAGAGATAAGCCCTTGGGGATAATCCTTTGGTGAGGGGGAGCTGTTCAACTTCCCAAAACAGTGGTTGCAGTTTGGTTCAGGAAGCCAGTTATTCACTGCCTCTTAATACTTGCTTGCTTTGTACACCATACGGTTAATTATTAAGAGATCAATAACGACAAGGAATCTCCATTCTAAACAGTTGACTAATAAATACATTGTGATCCTAAGATGTGAGGAATTGTTACCACTTTCCTGAGGGGAAAATAAACATTATGGATATGACAGAGGTACCCTACAACAACAACAACCCTGAAACCAAACCAAACCAAAATAAAAAGCCACCCCCAAAACAAACAAACAAACAACAAAACAAATCAAAACCTAACCCCCTAATAGAATAAAATGGCCTTGAGCCAACTGTGGTGGCTTACACCTGTGGTCCCTGCACTCCGAAGGCTGGGGCAAGTGGCAAGACTTGTCTCAAAGAACCTAAAACAACAAATAAAACCCCGAGCAAAGCAAAAGAAAACTCCACAAAATCCTTGAATTAGGTAGCCTTTATACACATATTTTATTTTTCAATTATGTGTAATTTGTGTGTGTGTATGTGTGAATTTATACACGTAAGAATAATTCATATGTGTTCTTGGAAGCCAGAGGATCCTATGGAACTCGAATTACAGGTAGATATGAGCTAGCCTATGTGAGTGTTGGGAACCAAACTTGGGTCCTCTGCAAGAGCAGTTTCAATATTCACCATTGAGCCATCTCTTCAGTCCCCATGCATATAATTAAGATCCAATTGTGACTAGACAGTGTTTTGTTTGTTTGTCTGTTTTGTTGTTTTGAGACAGGGTATCACTGTGTAGCTCTGGCTGTCCTGGAACTCACTGTGTAGACAGTGTTTGATACAAATAAAGGCCATGTTTGAGACTGTGTGGGTTAGCAAATGGTGGGAAGTGAGAGGGCCCAGACTCATCACCGCCACATTTCATTTACAGTTAAGAACTTTCTCTAAGTTACAAGGAATATCCCACATTCTGTAACATTCTTTAGAAACCAAAAAATCCCTGTGCACAGGTGGAGAGGCCCTTCTCTCAGCCCCTCAGGTCATCAGCGTATAGCCTCGGGCATAGGTTTCATTACAGCCTATTATGATCACAGCTTGCAAAGCTACACATGCAAATATCTGTCATTAGTCCATCCACATCTTCACTGTAAG
This sequence comes from Pachyuromys duprasi, assembly GCA_028658305.1. Taxonomy (NCBI): domain Eukaryota; kingdom Metazoa; phylum Chordata; class Mammalia; order Rodentia; family Muridae; genus Pachyuromys; species Pachyuromys duprasi. Next base: position 2,911,645 of record CM053757.1, on the reverse strand, counting down.
TGTTTATGAGGAGCCTCTGCCCTGCCTCTGTGATTCAGGACAGAGTGTCTGCAGCACAGCTGATTATGGCCTCTGACAGACTTAGCATCCTGGTCCATGCTCAGTGCCCATTTGAAACTGACATAGATCAAGCACACAGCTAATGAATTTAACAGCCTCATTAGGTAACTCTGCTCATCCTTACTACTTCAGAGAAATGCTCTGGGCATTCTGAAACAGGCATTAATGGAGCATGCTTTGGGGAGTTCAGGCGCATGCCTTCTTGCATTTGCCTCACTCTTGCCCGATGCCTTCCTACGAACAGCACGGTGCTCTGTGCCATCTCCTACCCATCCACTTGTCAGGTCCCATCTTCTTGCAGGGTGCTCTACCCATCAGTTGAAGGAAGCAGTCATTTTAAATGGTTCCAAACAGTCCTTTATGGCCCATTATTTATTTACTTGATCTTGAAGTCACAAAAAATTATGTAGACTGAGATCCAGAGCTCCCTCTTCTCTCTGCCTGGGCTTTCCTCCTGTGACTTTAGCTGGAAACTCCTGGCTGTGAGCTGAATTTTAAGTTGCTCTCTTTCGCAGCCAGTCTGGTTTAGATGTGTTCTGCTCAAATCCGTAGTGGAGAGCTGCTTCCAGCATACCTCTTTTAAAGTCTCCTTTTCTCTTAGACTGTTTTCAACACTGTGGGACACTTGGTCCTTAATCCTTGTGGCTGGTTCAGTGTTCAAGGATGTGTGGTAGTGCTCTGTGAACTTTAGGCATTCTTTTATTTCCAAATCGCTGTGACAGGATATGCTTTTCCATGGACTGCTTTGACAAGGACATCTATATTCTATTAAAGACTCCTCATTTGTGTATTTTCTGCAAGTATTATGTTCAATTTCTATCACCACGAATCATTGTCTAACTTTTTAAAAATTTCACAATCCACACACTGATATGAACTGAAGAGAGTCTGAAGGTTAGTGTACATATGAAGGCTAGAAGAAACCATTATTTTTTTTTTTTAAATTAAGTTGTTGTGAGAAGAAAAGAAGACACAAAGCCAACAAAAATGCTTTCATAATTTTTCCTGTTTGAGGTAAAACTTCTCTCTTTGTTTTTCTAGGATAGCCTATCACATTCTTTGATCTGGCCTTAAACTTGTGACCCTCCTGCCTCAATTTACCAAGTGCTGGGATTATGGACCTATTGCCACCATGCCTGGCTTTGAACTTACCTTTCTTCTTGCAGTGCTGAGGTTTGAATTCAGGCTCTCACAAAGAGTAGTCAAGTCCTTTATTGCCATGCCACACCCCAGCCTTACTTTCATAATTTCTTTTCAAGACAGGGTTTCTCTGTGTAGCTTTGACTGTTCCGGACTCGCTTTGTAGACCAGGCTGGCCTCGAACTCACAGAGATCCACCTGCCTCTGTATCCCAGAGTGACTTTCATAATTTTAATGAGAACCTTAAACACACTTTCATGGCTGGCTGTAAGATTTAATAGGTGTTACAGTTAAGTGCATTTTCTAATGAAGATATTTCAATAATAATATCTTAATATGCTAGTGATCACAATGCAATGATTTTTCTCAAAAATGCATTGTAAAAATTTAAGCCGATCTTTATAATTATTTTTAAAAAATGCACGACACTTGAATCATGCTGGAATAACATCCTCTCCCTACCTTCCGCTTATAAATGTAATTTTGGAATCTCTCTCTCTCTCTCTTGGTTTTTCAAGACAAGGTCTCTGTATAGCAAGATCCCTGACTGACCTAGACTTGCTTTGTAGACCAAGCTGGCCTTGACTTCACAGAGTTCTGCTTGCCTTTGCCTCCCTCAGTGCTGGGATTAAAGGTGTGTACCATCATGCCCCGATAATTTTAGAATCTCCCTCTCTTTTTAATTTTAATTTTCTGACACAGGGTTTTTCTGTGAAGCCCTGGCTGTTCCAGAACTCACTCTGTAAACCAGGATGGCCTTGAACTCAGATTCACATGCTTCTGTGCTCTGAGTGCTGGGACTAAAGGTGTGTGCCACCACCGCCTGGCTAACTTTGGAATTTCTTAAAATGATGTGATTGCTATAAACATTTTCAAGTCTTCCTACACAACAATAAAGAAGCATTTTGCAGCCTGTATTGCATTGCTGACTGTTGGAACATGGTCCAAGAATGGAGTCATGTAAGGAGAATTCTTAGTGCTTGTGAGAAAAACTCCAAGAAAAAAAGAGAGTCTCGTGAGTGCAGTCTGCTCACAGGATTGTTCTTGGAGCGTGTTTTTGTGCTCTTCTCAGGTGGAGCAGACAGGAGTGAGTTTACTTCAGATTGCTCATTGTCATTTTCTGTTGTTATTTCATTAAATGTTTAAATGATTCTTCAGATGCCTCTAAGGAAAAACATATTTTTGTTACGAGTGGCTTGTCTTTGTGATTGAATACAGCTTGAAGTCACGAGAACTTTGCTCAGGTGACCTTTCTTAACCCTCAGAGTATAAACTGCCCGATGCTCTGAATAAGGGTGGCTATTGCGTGAGACTCTAGTCCACCTCACTTACCGGCTCTGTTCTCTCAGGTTCTAGAACAGTGACGACAACAAATGACAGGTGTGCAGGAGCTCCCCTTGCTGATGAGGATACACACCAGCTCTCTTGGCGGATGCCTGACGCCACATCTGTTCCTGCATCGCTGTAACCTCCTCTGACTTAGCGAATGGCTGGATGTCACTCAACTCCACCAGGTCCCTTGCTGGAGTTCCAGTGTAGGTTCAGTGCTTCCTGGTGTAAAATCTTGCCACTAGTAGGACATGTTTTCTTTTCACATTTTCCATGCACAAACCTAATGACTTTTCACTTTTAACCACTTGCTATACCTTGTAGCTAAGACTTTTTCGTCTTTAGTTGAAACAGTAAAACAAACTCAGCTTTCCCTCCATGTTCACAATGTTCTGGATGAAAGATTCATTCTTCCCATGGATCCCTAAGCACAGTCTGTTGTCCCTTCCTCAGGTCAAGAAGTTTTACCTTTTCATTTAATGGAAGTGCTTGCTTGTTTTTTTTTTTTTTGTTGTTGTTTGTTTTGACATCTGAATTGCCAATATTAGCATTGATGATTGATTGATTTTTTGCAGTGCTGGATATTTAAGGCCAGGTGGTGGTGACATACACCGTTAATCCCAGCACTAGGGAGGCAGAGGCAGGCAGATCGATGAGTTTGAGGCCAAACTGGGGTATAGAGAGAGTTCTAGGACAACCAGAGCTACACAGAGAAACCCTGTCTTGAAAAAAAAAAACCACCCAAAACCAAACCAAACCAAAACAAAACAAAAAATAAGGGTTGGAGAAATGGCTCAAACTCTGCTTGTTCTTCCAAAGGTCCTGAGTTCAATTCCCAGAACCACAGGGTAGCTCATAACCATCTGTAGTGAGATCTGGTGCCCTCTTCTGGACTGCTGGCTCACATTTAGGCAGAGTACTGTACAAATAATAAATAACTAAGCCTTTAAAAAAAGAAAAAGAAAAAACAACAATTTTTAAAAAAAAATGTTTGTTCGTCCCACCAGGGACATACTTTCTGTCTCTTTCCTTGACTCTGAGCAGCTCTGTGTTGCTGCTCTCTGAGCAGCAACTAGGGAGATGTTTCTGCTCCCTAGTTTTGCAGACTGGCTTCTAGTATCTGACACTTGGAAAATTTAGTCACTGAGCCTTTAGCCCCATGTAAGAAATCCTACTGTCCTTTTGTAAACTATAGAGAGAAGCCCTAAGACCTCATGCAGATTAGGAGGAAGCCACTCAGCCATTCTTAGCAAGCAATTGGGCATGTGAGTCCAGACCAGTCCATTAGTTAGGGTGAAGAGCAGAGAGATTTTCAATTATGTGGGTGAGTTGTGCATCCTAAACATGTCTCAGTTCCTGTGATAAAGAGAGAGAATTCCTTTACTCTTTCTATATCATTATCTTCATGACTCCCCTCTCTGATATGAACTTTCCCAGATATAAATGAAAGTTTCTTCTTTCAGCATCTCAGCCCCCTGTCTTCAAAAGTTTCACAGCATTTAAAATATAATGCCTCATTTGTTGCTATCTCTCTTTTCTTTTTTGTTAGACTACAACTTTATTAAAAGTAGGTCCATGTCCAACTCATAGCAGGACCTCCTGAGGACTCACAGCAGTTCTGTTCTTGCTTCGGCAGGTATGGACTGTGCATGTATCATATGGTGTGTGCTGTTTATAGGCGTATGGGCTACTTCTTTATTTATTATTAATTTCTTACAGTTACTTATTTTAAAGAGTGTTTTATATTTTATGTATATGGATATTTTATGCCATGTGATGTCTGTCTGTGTACCATGTGTGCATAATGTCCAGGAAGGACAGAGGATGGCATGAGGTGTCCTGGGACTGCGGTTACAGATGGTTGTGAGTCACCATATGGGTAGGAATCAAACTTGGGTCCTCAAGAAGAGCAGCCAGATTCTCCCTCCCTACCCTTACTTAGTTTTTTTTTTTTTAATTTATTTTTTTAGTCAAGGTCTTACTATGAAGCCTTGAACTCTTGATCATTCAACATCAACCCTCCAAATGCTGGGTTTTTAGGCATGAGCCACCACATCTAGCTTGGCCAGATATTCCCAAGGTTCCGTCTTTTACTCTGTAAACATCAAGTGTTAAGTTGTATACATTTTTGAGCGTGGGAATCGCAGGTGGAGAGCCTAAACACATCTCATGCTTTGAACAGCACATTTAATCTCTATCTGCAACTGTAACTCTTTATTTTAGATAGTTGTGCCTATGGAATTAAACACTTTTCTAAGTTAGCTGGCAATCTAACCAAGGGGGTTTAGACCTTGGCTGTATATCTGCTTCCTCTGTAGAACCTTGCAATGCTGGCCTGCTATCTGTCTGAGGAGGTGAAGAAGCCTTTCCTGACCATGCTCAGAGGTTGTTACCTTTTTGTTTCTTACGTAGTGAGACAGGATCTCACTCTGTAGTCCTTGATGGCCTCAGACTTGCCATGCAGTCCAGACTGGCCTTGAATTCACAAGAGATCTGCATGCCCCTGCCTTCCAAGTGCTGAGATCAAGGGTGTGAGCCACCATGCCTCCCATGTCTGTTTTTCTTATTAGACAGAGAATTCTGAGATCATATATGTAATCGTCTATATTGTAAATAAGTGCTAGCGCGTCAGGCAATATCAGAAGTATAGCTGCGGTTGATTAAGCTTTTGTAATTGAAAGGACCACATGATCGGTGGCGACATATCACTATTAAGGAGCAATCGTAAACAATTAAAGATCATAGGAAAATGTGGAAAGTTGGGTATATTTACCGTAGTCTCAAAACATGTTTTCATCTTTTCAGGCTTCCTGTAGCTTGGTGACCTTTGCATAGAATTAGACAATTTTTCCTTTTGAGGATAGAAATGGATTTATAACTCTTTGAAATGGCATCTTTTAATATATTTTAGAAATATACCAAGAAAAAAAAGAGTTTGAGTCAAAATGCATCCTTATAGGTCCCCTTTTCCTAGAACATTTGACATTTAAAACTCATTACCCCTTGCTACTCGAGTGTCCGTGCTGACCTGGAGGACGTTGTAGAAGGCACAGGAATTAGAGGGCAGAGGGAAACACAGGAAAGCAAAGTGAATGAACTGGAGAACAGAGCTGAGCAATCTGGGCTCAGTGATGTCAAATGCAGATGAAGAGCAGGACAGAATGGCAGATGGATCCAAGGGAAAAGCATGGTAATGCAAGCTCTCTTTCTCCAGCTGTACACAAAAACCTGTCGGAAGGCAACTCATGGGAGGAGAGATTTATTTTGGTTTATATGAAGTGCCTGACATGGAGGGAAGGCATGGTGGGCTTTATGGCAGATACTCTTCATGTCTTGGCTGACAGGAAGCAAAGAAAGGGAACTGTGACTGCTCACCTTCCTTTTCCTTTCTTCTTTCTTTCTTCTTCAGTCTGGGACTCCTGCCCATGGAATGGTGCCACCCTCCTCTGTTAATTTTCTATGGAAATGTCCTCCATGATATTTCCAGAGGTGTGTGTATGAGGTGACTCCAAATCCAGTCACCTCAACAGAGGCTATCATAGCAATTATAATAGAGGCAACATTAAGTCAGAGAAGACTAGGGAGAATGAAAAAATCAGGTAGCAAGCCACAGTGGGTACTGAGAACAAATTTCTTTCGTCCTTTTAAAGGATTTGTTCTATCAGTATTTGTGCGTGTTTACACAAATCTGTGTTTGTGTGGGGTTATGTACATGTGAGCGCAGTTGCCTCTGGAGGCCAGAAGAGGGTGTTGGATACCTTGGAGCTGAAGTTACTGCATTGGAACTGGAACTGGAGTCGGTTAGTGTATAAACTGAGGATAACTGTTCCAAGGTATAGTTGGGGGCAGGAAACCACATAGCAGAAATAGAAGGGCTATATGGGAATGAGAAACTGGGGGAAGGGAAGGCCATGAGCTGGAGAAGGTTAGGGTAGGGGTTGGGGTGGGAAGGGCCAGGAGCCAGCATGGACTCCATAACAGGTACTTGTGATAGTGAGGAATCGCAGAAGTTAGCATGTGCTTCGATATGCTAGTTGGCGTCACAGATAGCATTCATTTCTTCTGACAGTAAAAAGGAAATGGCTCCCTTGGTAGAGAAAAACTGGCGCCAGAATTTGGGGGAATGGAGTTTGCTTTGTACCTGACAGCCTAATAGTTGTGAGCTGCCTAAATTTGGGTGCTGGGAACCAAAAATTTCCTTTGGTACATAACAACTTCAACTATCAGTGATGAGAAAGGAGGGAAATCTCTTCTAGGCACTATCTTTCCCCCAAATGAAATCCCTTTGCTTGTTATTTTCTTTAGAATTATGGAGAATACTTAACAGTGGGATAAATGTATCATCTCTATGAACAAGGGTGCAGTGGCTACTCACATTTATTACAGTTTCTGAAGCACAGGCAAAAATAGCCCTTTCATGAAGGGCACATGGTTGGGCTGATGAGATGCCGCAGCCTGGAAAAGCGTTTGCTCTTTTTTTTTTTTTTAATTTATTTATTATTTATACAACATTCTGCCTGTACACCAGATCTTACTATAGATGGTTATGAGCCACTATGTGATTGGGAATTGAACTCAGGACCTTTAGAAGAATAGCAAGTGTTTTTGAATAGCAGGTGGAGCCATCTCTCCAGGCCCAGGTGTTTGCTCTTAAGTCTGAAATTGACTTCCATCCTTGGACTCCTTGGAAAAAGAGAACTGATTTCTGTGGGTTGTCCTCTGCTTACACACACACACACACACACACACACACCACATACTTTCCCTCACACACACATACAAAAAAATTATAAAGTTGACAGCTTTTCCCTTCAATTCATCTAAATATAGAACTCCTCTCTCAAAATACTTCCTTCTCCTTATCCCCCTCATCTGTTTTCCTTCTTCCTCCCTTTTTCTTTTTGAGAGAAGGCTCTTTGTGTACCTCTGGCTAGTCAATCTAAAGGATCCCTCTGCTTCTGTGTCTTGAATGCAGGATTACAGGTGTCTATTACTGTCTTAGTTAATTTTCTACTGTTGTGACAAAGCACCGTGACTAAGGTAACTTACAAAAGAAAATATTTAGTTGGGCTACAATTTCAGAGGATTAGAGTTCGTGATAGCAGAGTTAACGCATGCTGACACTATCAGCCCAGAGCTCAGGAGTCGGAAGAAGAGCACACTGGGAACAGTGCCATTCTTTTGAAACCTCAAAGACCACCCCTCTCCCCTACCCCAACCTCATGACCCCTCCTCCAACAAGGCCATGCCTTCTAATCTTTTCTAAACAGTTCCACCAACTGAGGGTCGAGTATTCAAACATTCTGGGCATGGTGGCACATACCTTTATCCCAGCACTCAGGGAGGCCATCCTGGTCTATAAATCGAGTCCCGGACAGCCAAGGCTACACAGAAAAACCCCGTCTCAAAAACAAACAAACAAACAAACAAACAAAAACAAAACGTATTCAAATATATGAACCAGGGGGTCATTTTCATTCAGATCACCACAATCACCATGCATGTTTTGCTGGCTAGTTTTATGTCAACTTGACACAAGCTAACATCATCTGAGAGGTGGGAACCTTATTAGGAAAACACCTCTACAAGACTGGGCAATAAGCAAGCCTGTAAGGCATTTTCTTTAATTGTGGGTGGTGCCATCCCTGGGCTGGTGGTCCTGGGTTCTGTAAGGAAGCAGGCTGAGCAAGCCAGTAAGTAGTATCTTTCCATCACCTCTGCGTCAGCTCCTCTCTCCAGGTTCCTGTTCTGCTTGAGTTCCTGTCCTGGTTTCCTTTGCTGATGAAGTGTGATATGGAGGGATAAGCAGAATAAACCTTTTTCTCCTCAAGTTTCTTTGATCATGGTGCTTCACCGAATCAATGGAAACTCTAAGACACATGGATAAAATGAATTTTCTTCTAATCTCAACATTCTGGAGATCTAGAATCACATTATGGACCAGAGAATTTTAGCTCTCTGTGTCCTAATTTTCAAGACTTTGCTAGGCGTTCTGGAGCTCAGCGCTGCCTTTTACTGTCATAACCACACATTAATCAGCATTGCCAGATGGAGTGCACCCTTATAATGAAAATTTGAAAATTTTTATCCTAATTTTAGTTTGTGGAGAAACAAAGCATTGAAATAATATATATTCCCACCAGATGAGTGGTGCTTATTAACTATGGAACAGAGCAGAGTCAGAATGGGGTGGGATATTTATACTTACTTTCTACAATATTATCTGCCACTGTCACTTTTCATCTGTGTCTTACAACCAACTAGGTGCCAGGGAATACTAATGACAATATGTTGATTCATTGGAATCACTTCAGTCTACAGTCTTTTCTAGTTTAGGTATCACCCACAAAGGTAGGAGCCTCCTTTGTGATAAGTTTCCTCAGACCACATCCCCTAGTTCGATGCGGTGACCCATGACAGTGTGATGAGTGCTGCTCTTCTCATTAACTTCCTAATGAACCATCTGTGGGTGACTGAGGGCCTCGCAATAGCTCTTGAGTATTTGCTACATCCTCTTATCTAGTTTTCAGAGTAAACTGCTTTTATTTCCTTTGGGAATTCAGTGACTGTCAAGGTTTTTCTTCGATGTCAATATCTAAAATTGCAATCTTAATAACTTTGAATATACTTACTTTTTTTCCACAAAAAGGGAAAACACATTTTATTAAAGCAAACATGAATATACTTACTTTTAAAATGTATTTTGGTAACTTAGTCAGATAAAGCTAGAAAACCTTTTATATTCTTTTTTTAAAAAAATTTTTAAGTAATTTGAAGAATTGACATAAAGGAACTTCAAGATGTTTGCTGAGAACTTTAGCTTAACGACAGGATCAACCAAACTGTTCCATTACAGAGTTTATGGCAATATGACTTACATTGTCTCTGCTAAAGGGAGAGTTTATAGTGAGTGAATGAGCTTAGTGGTTTATTCTTGGTTCATTCTGTCCTTCTGTGAGTTTCCTCTATGTCATTAGACCAGATTCAAAGGGCTAGAAGTCCAGTGGAAATTACCAAGTGCTGTCTGTGAACACTGTGCATTCATGTTTTTACAGCTAGGTATTGTGCTTAGGGCAATGAGTGGATGAGGTGGCTCTAGTCCTGAAGAGTTCAAAGTCTAGGTGGGAAAACAAATACAAAGAGGTGGCAACATAAAGGAAAGAATTCTATGAAGGAGCCTTGGGTCATGGTTCACAGGACACCAGATTTGCCCTAAGAGAGGAGTCCTTCCTAGCAGATAGGATTTAGAGTGAGACTTGAGGGGTGACCTGAAGTTAACCAGAGGAAGAAACAGTTTAATCTAGATACGAGGAGCTTGGCAGAAGTGTGAGAGTGGTGTTATTAGGTTAAAAGAGCAATTTGGCCATACTGTCTTGACCTTCTTTTATATTTTTGCTGAGTGTGTGTTGTGGCCTCTCCTTCTGTCTACCGCTTTCTGGAACAGTGACCTGAGACAGACGCACACCTGTAGTGTGGGACTCTAGGAATGTGTCACCACATTTGAGGATAAAATTGTTTGACAAATTATGTTGGTTCAGTTTTTTTTATTAAACCTAATTGAGGTTGACTCTGCCTTGCAAAGGCTCTCCTCACTCTCCTTTAGAGGGTAGCTGAGCCTAGAGGGGAGCTGACATCACATGGGACAGGAGCAGTGGCCCTGCAGGGCGGGAAGCACAGAGGCGACCCACAGCTGTTCCTGGAGGTGTTGTTGACCTCCAGCGGAGGCCCCTCCTGCTTCTTGAGCATCAACATGGTCTTCCTTAAGCCACCAGTGTTTGAACTAGTTCCAGTCAATCATAGCTTCTGATCTGGAAGCACCTGCTTGCTGAGGTCTAGTCACTGTGCATGCACCTCTGCTGTTTTATGCCCCCTTTGGCATATCCTTGACTCCATCAGCAGCTGGAAACTCTGGACTTCCTGCACATTGTACATACCTAGTGTTGACACAGTCTACTTGTATGTGCCATTCTCTCTGCAATACATTTTTGTGGTTCTTTTTTGTCTGGAATGTCTCTGATCTCATAATTCTTGTGCCTTACCTTAGAGTTCTGATCTTTTTGTCCCACCTTTGGAAGGTGAAAGGATTTCTCTTTACTTGTACATATTTTTTAAAGGGTAGGTTAGGTCTTCCTGTGCATAAAGACAGCTATTGGATTTTCCCCCTGTGGCCATAATATATTTCTGTAGGGGAATATAATTTTAATAAAATAGAGATGATGTTTGCTATTTTTTTTATAGTAGTATTCCAGTGGAAGAAGGTTATGGGGCTACCCAACTGTTTTTAGGCTGGATTTGTGGCTTGCCTCCTCAGAGAGAATTCATGCCTGGCACTGTATGCATGGTCAAAAGCCTGTGTCTTAGGTCATAGCCCCTAGTAGGGAAGCTACCATCTTTGTCTTACTAAAAAGACAGGTTGTTAAATTTTTGTTTATATTTCTAGATTAGTGCTCTCCTCAACCTTGGTCAGGAAAGCTTCCCTCTGCAGTGGTCAGCAGAAACTGGTCAGATGATGAGAGTACTATTGCGTACTAAATAATAAGTGGGGTGCCTAAACTACCTTCCTCCCCACAAAGCTCAGAAAAGAACATCCCAGAAGTTGGGGTGGAAAGAGTGTGAAAGCTGAAGGACAGGGAAGGAGTCCTGAGACATGCTAATGTGACATGGCTGCTGAGCTCACTGCAGCTATGGTCACCTGCAGATGACCAGGTCAACGCAACCAGTCAACATTCCAACAGGCAGCATTGATTAGACTTCGTGGGTTACAAAATAAAATGAAAAAAAAAATCTAATTCTACAAAAGGGGAGAGGCTATTACTGGAAGGGGCTATTAAAAGACAAGGCTGTTACGATTGGTCCACCTACCGCCAGCTGCAGACAGCAAAGGCCCTGTCAGGCCCGGAGAGCTCTGTTGCACTTCTGGATTTCTCATCTCCTACTACAGACAGAATTCTGAAGAATAACGGCAGCGCTTTGCTCTGAAGGTCGGGTCCAGAAGGGAGAGAGAGAGAGAGAGAAAAGGTGCTCGCTGTGCAAACCTGGTGACCTGAGTTGAACCCCAGAACTCATGTGAAATTGAAAGGAGAGATGTTACATGACTTCCACATATGCACTGTGACATTCATTTCCACACATACCCATGTATGGCAAACAATGCTAACAATAGTAAAAATAAGTGATCAATAGTGGAGAGGAGAGTTGGCCCACAGTTGCACAGTGAAGGTCGGCTGTTAGCTGCTGAGAAGGGGTGACTCTGCTCGCTGAGAACGCAGTCCCTGAGAAGGTGGCCGGACTCCAGTGAAAGTCCATGCATCCAGGAATGCTGGACAGCATTGGTCTTAAATGCTTTTTCAAAAGTGGGACACAGAGTTGTTAGGGTAGGGTGAATGGATTAGGGAATACTTGGGGCAGGGGTCTGAATATGATCCAAACATGTACACAACTTGAAACTCAAAGAAATCACAATCATGATAATATTCTTTTAGAATCAGCACAGTTGTATTCAGGTTTTTTATTCTGCCATCAAACAAAAAAGCTTAAATTTATGGAATGACCTCATATTGCCCATAACCAAATCTAAATCTCCAAGTGCAGAAAATGATGAGAATCCAGTCTAACATTCAGGTGGTTACAGTTCCCGAGGAAAGGTTCAGTAACCTGGCAGCAACGACCACATGGCACCAGACGCTAGGCCACCAGCCCTGGCCCGAGATCAATTGAGCATCTCTTCAGCAAGCAAATATGCAGGCTCAAAACCAGAGCAGGTAAGATGGGGCCTGAGCCTGGGCCACCATGACAGACTTTCGCATTACACCAAGCTGACTGTAATACAAAGTTATATCAAACATTATCTTTGCATTTAATTTTGGTATCACTAAAACTTATTTTTTAAAGTTTTGTTTGCTTTGGCCTTAGTTCCATTTTTTGTCAACAGTTGAACTCTGCATTTGCCCAGGATCTGTGGGGCTCCTCTGCTCTGTAGGGATGAAGTCATGTTTGCATTACATGATACAACATGAACAAGAGAAAAAATGGTCCGAAGTAATGGCCCAGGCTTTCTCTAGTTTGGGGACTGGCCACATTCTGACTTGTAGGGTTCACTTTGGGATTTTACAATGGTTTTCAAATTAGCCATGACTTTGCTACACAATATTGTGAAGAAGGGAATCCCAGCTGAGACTGAACAACCTAACTGACAACCTCACTATTGTAAACAAGAGAAGGAGATTTACATCTGTCTTGTCCCAGAGACTGGCTGAGGACATTGGGTAGTTGTAGCCTGAGACAAAACACAGAGGTTTAAAAAGCCTCTGTGGAAAGTGAGGTCAATTGGAGCAACCCTCAGACAGAATCTCTCCATGTGATTGATTCCGACCAGAAAAATTACTGTGAAAATCTGGTTTCATTTTCAAATTTACACTTCTAAAACATATGAAAAAAGTTGTGCTACCTATATCATAGAACAGGTGAAAATATAATCCAAATGAGTTAACATTAAAAGCACAAGAGAAAAAAAGAACACATTTTTTTCTCTAAGAGAAGAATCAAAAAACAAAACCTAACACCAAGAAGAATTAGAACTTTTAAAGATTTCTTGCACAATGTATAAGGAAATGTATTACAGAAGTATCTGTAACACTAAAAAGTATACTAAGTACCCACCGATAAACCAACCATGATACCACTATTCAATGAAGTGCTGTATGGCCATTTCAAAGGATGTTAGCAGAGCCTGGAGGTCCAGGCTCCAAAACCCAGCTACCGGGGAAGCTGAGATTAAAAAGTGAATTCAAGGCAATTTAGTGAGACTGTATCTCAAAAGCAAGCAAACAAACAACAAAAAAGAAAGAAAAATCTGGGAATAGAGGAAAAGAGCTAAGCCATGAGCACAATCCCCAAAGTAAGCAAATAAATGAATAAAGAGCTATCAATGCATGGATAGTGGAGAAATAATGAAACTATTATTTGGTAAAAATAAAACAAATGTTTTTTAAAATTTTAGTATAGTGTATATTTTGTTTTAATAAAACCTATACACAGATGATTTAGCCAGTAACTGCACTTGCCACACAAGCTTGACGACCTAAGTTCAACACCCAGAATCCACACAATAGTTGTGCTGGGACAGCAGATGTGTGCTGACGAACTCCACTGTCCAGGGCTCTGCCCTCTGGCTCACTACCTTCATCTCACGCCTGAGATCTCATTCTTTTCTCTCAGGGAGTCCCTATCGGTAAGCTGAGGTAGATCTCAGCCTTCAGTCACTTTCTCCACAGACCTGTCTTTCATGGTTCTTATTGCAAGTTGTGCCTGGCAATAGCCCACCCTTCACTTTCACTTTGTATTCCATGAGTACACGTGCAGTGAATCCTCAAAAACTATTGTTGAGTGAATAAAAGTGACAATCACATATTGTTTTAATGCAAAAGAATTGAAGCCCAACCCAAGTTATGATATGAGAACCAAGTGCAAAGCTCTTGTTGTCCAGGATGGGAGGGCACCTGGGCTCCAGAGTGGGCTCAGTGCAGGCCGAGCAGTTGCTCATGGCTACCAGCATCTAAGACAACTTACTGAATTTCTGTCTGAACTCATTCATCCAGCCCAAGAGCAATGAGGAGTAATGAGAAAGGCTGAATGTCCTTTATCAGATTTGGGACCAGACATGTTTTAGGCGTTGAAATTTTCACATGCTGGGTTATCTACATGTATGGAATAGGATATCTTGGAGATGAGGGTTGTGTACAATAACAAGATTCATTTGTTTCTGCGACATCTCTCACACACAATCCCATATCATACTTTTAGTAATTTTTTGGTGTGTGTGAACCAAAATTTCATGGTGTGGAATTTCCCACTTGTGGCATCATATAAAAATGGCTTTAAGTATTTCAGACTTGGGGTGTCTAGGCTGATGCTGCTCAGTTTCTAGAAACCTTACAAGGTCATGAGGTAAACAGGAGATGATATGGACCCCACCCCGAGAACAGAGCAGCTTGTATCCTCAGGAAGATGTAGTGGCAGTGTGCACACACCCAAGCAGACAGTGAGGGCAGCGGCCGCCTGGAACCACACACCTTTTCTAAGCTTAGTTAGATCTCCCTTCCCGGGGCTCCAGAGTGAAGGTGTCTGGATCAAAAACCCCAACTCCGTAGCAACTACTGCAAGTCACTTCTCTGTGCCTGTTTCCCAATCTGAACAAGATAATGGTCATGATTTCTTCATATGGAAGTATGAGTTGCTTAGAATCAGTTTTCACATATCATAAATGCTGCACATGCATCCAGGCATGCACACATGTTAGACATGTGCTCTCAGGCTTGCACA